>CM038678.1:324731960-325060840 GCA_021605205.1 Aegilops longissima | reverse complement strand
GATCGTGCTCGGCGTGGTCAATAACCTCTCGGAGTTGGTTTAGCGATTGCTAAGGCGCGGCGTCCTTACTGCGTTAAATAGTCGGATCGTCGAAGTCGACTTCCTCCAAAGCGAAAACCACATCTCATCGAAAGACGGGACACCTTTGCCTCTATCAAAGAGACTACTTCGACACATCCATGAGTTCCCTCAAAGAAGGTATTCGAACCATGATGGCCCGCTCTTCTACAACTTCGTCCTCTTCAAGAAGGAGCCGCTCAAGTCGACACTCCGACGACACTGTCTCCGGTTCAAGTACACCTACTTCGAACACTCTTCGTCGTGCCGCGCGTCAAGACCGTCAAGCAAACCACAATCTTCTACACGACACCGACTCTCAAGAGCATCGACATCATCAAAACAACATGCTGAATTGATCTTAAAAATGCATGAGTTAACTAAGTGATGCGGAGCATCCCTCGCTCATCCCCATGGACGCACCTACATCTTCTTCAACACCACTTTGACCCATGACTCGAGCTCGAGCTAAGGCTATTGAAGATAAGGTGAACTCGCTCCTCTCCGAACTCCCTCTTCCTACTCACGAGACATGGCTACTACCTCATTCGGAAACTCTGTGTGTGATCAGGTGCATGGAGGAGAGCCATGGTACAACTACATATAAGAGCCAAGACGGCGAGGACCCCAAGCGTGATGGAGAAGAAGAAGAGATGCTTTGGAAGCTACAGGCGTCGGACGACCGACCACGTCCGGACGTCCGGTACCTGACCACCCGAGCCAAATCTACGGACGTCCGAGGCGGACCGGACGACCGGGCGACAAGCAACCGAGCTGAATCTATGGACGACCGGCCCTCTCCGGACGTCCGACACATCCACGACAGAGCCGAATCTACGGACGTTCGAGCCCTGCCGGATGTCCGGACCGTCCCGAGCCTCCGGACGTCCGACGTCTTCTAGACGTCCGGCACCTGAGTGACCACGCCCGCGGGGCTGGAGCCCTTGTACCCCTTCACTTTGACTTCCATTTGCACCACGACTATAAATAGGACTCTCCCACCTCCTAGCTAGGCTTAGCAAAGGATTAGCTCATGTTTGTGTGAGAGCTTTGCTCATCCACTTGGTTACCTTCTCCTCGGAGACGCGCCTCCATCGGAGAAGATCCTTCCAAGCGGATTCAAGACCCCCTCTTGGGTGGCCCAATCAAGACCTCCTCACGGAGAAGAACCCGGTTACCTCTTGTATCGTCCTTTGTTGATCGTGGATCGTGTCTCTCTCTTTGTGTCCATCGATCTAGCGCATGTGTAATCGAATCTTGTTGGTTTGAGTGATTCTCTTGTGTTTTCCCCCGTGATTTCCATCGTGCTCTTTCGCTCGTTCTTCGTATTCCTCGTAGGGATCCTCTCCAAACGTGAAAGATCGTCCATATAGGGTTCCGCCCGACATCACTAAGGAAAACATTGAGCGTATGTGATGAGGACATCAATACCATTGTTACACCCACAACCCCTACTGTTACATATACTGGACCAATTACTAGAGCTCGCTCACGCCAATTAAATTACAGGTACTTTCATTTCTTGGTAATGATTCTAATGTTCATGAGAATATGATGCTGCCTAAATTGGATACATTTGTTTTACTTATGAATGAAGGGCCTAGCTTGGAGGAGGATGAACATTGGAGCAAGAACACGCATGGAGTTGATGGCATGCGCAAGGGGATCAAGAACGGAGTTACAAGTGATGATATCAGGACTTTGAAGCCACCATAAGGAGTGCATATTGGAGCAAGAACACGCATGGAGTTGATGGCATGCGCAAGGGGATCAAGAACGGAGTTACAAGTGATGATTTCAGGACTTTGAAGCCACCATAAGGAGTGCATGAAGCCTTGGACGAAATATACAAGATGCCACTTCATAAATTTCGTCTAGAGGCTATTCTAGGTGCTGCGTCACCTTATTATTGGGCCAGGCCCATGTATTTTCGAAATACTTAAGTATAGGCTGGTTTTCGAGTCCGTATGTGTGGGGAAACAAGAGTTAGGGTTGGTTTCGGACCCCTTCTCCAAGGGCCACGAAATTCCCCCCTCTTCCTCCATATATATAGCCCTTAGGGCGTCGTTTAGACTTTGGGTTTTGTTTAGATTAAAAGTTCGCCATAGCTGCAACTTCGCGTACTTCGTTTGTGTTCAACAACCAGACCAAGGCGTCGAGAACCCCACCTTGATCAATAAAGCTTTCCTCTTATATTCGCAATATCCAGATTGCAATCTTAGTTTCTTGCTTGTTCTTTGTTTGCCTGCAGGAAACAGACCTTCGTGGTCAGGTTGGTCGTGCTCCGGCATGGTCAATAACCTCTCAGAGTTGGTTTAGCGATTGCTAAGGCGCGACGTCCTCGCACGTTCAAATTCGGATCGTCAAAGTCGACTTCATCCTAAACGATAGCCACCATCTCATCGAAAGACGGGACACCTTTGCCTCTATCAAGTGGTATCAGATTTCCAGGTTGCTCGGTGAGATTTTACAGTTTTTCATAGTTTAGATCTAGACCTACAGTCCACGAAAAAGTCAAAAAAATTTAGGGTTAGTTCATCATATCCGAACCAATCTGAGCCTTTGCATAATCTTTTCTGTATTTGCTTTGTTGAATTTGCGGTTGCATCGTCGTGTCAAGTTGCTGGTCTTAGCGTCTAGTCCTATAGAGTTTCGAGTTCTGTTCATAGGTTGTCACGTCGCCGCTGCCATATATCACCACCGCATCATCATCATCGCTGCTGGCATATACCACCACTGCACCAACTTCATCACCGCTGCCATATACCACCACCACATATTCACCGCCAATCCGAGTCCATATACGCAACCACATATCCGCCGCCATCACGCCAATCCGAGTCCACCCGCAACATATATCCGCCACCAGTCCTATTCTGAGTCCAGTATTTTGTTACTCTGTTTTGGATTTCCAGATCACGCCAAACTCCGAGTCGTGACAGAGAAGGACTCCCCAACTTCTGTGCTACCCGTAGTAGAAAAATAGTTCCAAACTCAAAAAAAAACTAAGTCCGGAAAATTCTGGCTAGGCGGTTTTTAGACCATTTGTAGACTTTTTCGAAAAAAAATTGTTGCGGAGCAAAAAAATAAAAAAAGAGGAAAAAAGTGAAAAAAAAGAGAAAAAAAAAGTGAAAAAAAATTCAGAGTGTGCTCCTCCCTTGTTTACGTGCCGCGTCGTGATTTTGTTGGTGTTCTAGGCTCGCGTCTCTAGCACAGTCTAGCCTAGGACCAGGATAGTACCGTCGTTGAGCGTTTATTCAACTTTGCATCTCTGAATTGATTATTGCTGACTCTTTTTGCTACCATATTATAAGCCTTCCCAGCTCCACATACATCTACGTCATGCGTTTGACTCTCCCTGGTAATCACTCTATCCAAGCTTTGAGAGTTTTGACTACAATGGTTGCTGATCACCGCCTGCTGCTGGGTAAGAACTGGTAAGAATTTGAGATTTGCTTGACGAATTTGTGACACCCACCACCACCTCTTGTTAGTAGTCTGTAGGATCATATTCTTGTGTGTTTCTATTGCTACTAACCATGCCAGGATCACAAGCCGACGAGACTGACTGGGAGAACATGACGAATAAGGAGTTGCATGATAAATTTCAGCAAATGAAAAGTGGACAGGTGCAAGATGTGCTAAACAGATTTGAAGAGGCCATGGAGAAGATAGATGGCATGGGGAAGACGTTCGAAACAAAGATCGATAACAAGTTTAATGAATTGCTTGCGCGTCTTCCACCACCACCACCGGCTGCACCTAACGCACCTCTACAACAACAACAACAACGACTACCTCCACGTCACGAAACATCCCTCCGCCGAGCGAGCCATGTCCCTCTTGCGCTTGGCCAAACTGTTGGTGCTGTTGTTGATACTTCTGTGGCTCCTGCTGCTAATGCGGAGGAGGATGATTGTGTGGGAGATTACGAGGATGAAGTTGATCAAAATCAGAACTACGTGCAACCACCAACACCACAACCACTAGGTCGTCCACATGCAAATAATGGCAATGTTAGGGCTCCCCCTCAGGTACGAGATCATGACCATCTCCCAAAACTGAAATTGAATATTCCACCATTTGAGGATAGATATGTTCCTGATATATATCTTACTTGGGAGTTAGAAACTGAACAACGATTTACATGTTTACAATATCCTGAGGAGAGACGTGTTCCTGCCGCTGTTTGTGCTTTCACTAGCTTTGCATATGTTTGGTGGTCTGAACATTGTAGATTATATCCTGTTCCAGCTACTTGGGTTGCTTTGAAAACTGCTATGCGTACTCGTTGGGTTCCACCATATTATCAACGTGAATTACTTCAAAAATTGCAGCGCTTAAGACAAGGAAAAAATTATGTAGAAGAATATTATCAGGAATTACAAACTGGCTTGATTAGATTGGTATTGTTGAGGAGAATGAAGCTACGCTTGCACGTTTTATGGGTGGATTAAATAGAAAGATTCAGACCATTCTAGAGTATAAGGATTATAATAATATCACTCGTTTATTCCATCTTGCTTGTAAAGCTGAACGTGAAGTGCAGGATCGACAGGCATTGGCGCGAACTAACTTTTCTGCAGGTCGACCTTCATCATGGACACCACGTGCATCATCTACTTCCTTTGCACCATCACCTCCTTCAGGTGCCACCTCCAACCGTGATACAAGAAAGCAGGCACAACCACCACTATCGCCAAGAGCACACCTGCCGGGCCTGCATAGAGCTCTTCTTCTTCCATGGCGTCAACAGGGCACACAAGTGATATTATTTGTCGTCGTTGTAAGGGAAGAGGACATTTTCTTGAGAGAATGCAAATCTCAGCGTGTGATAATTGCTCACGAGGATGGTGGGTATGAGTCCGCTAGTGACTATGATGAGGAGACTTTGGCTCTTATTACACATGAAGAACACGGTGGAGATGATTACGATCATGAGACACAATACATGGCTCTTTGAAGATCTTTGACAGGTATGAATGTTTAGTTTCTCAACGTGTTTCAAGTGTGCAGGTTACACAAGCTGAGCAAAATCAGAGGCATAATTTGTTCCATACAAAGGGAGTTGTGAAGGAATGTTCTATTCATGTCATCATAGATGGAGGGAGCGGCAACAACTTGGCTAGCATGGAGATGGTGGAGAAGCTATCTCTCACCACAAGACCACATCCACATCCTTACTACATCCAATGGTTCAACATCAGCGGCAAGGTTAATGTAACACGTACTGTTCGGGTGCATTTTAGTATCTCTACATATGCTGATTATGTTGATTGTGATGTGGTACCAATGCAAGCATGTTCCTTATTACTTGGTAGACCATGGCAATTTGATAAAAAATATGTACACCATGGTAGAAACAATCAGTATACTCTTGTTCATAAGGATAAAAATATTACTTTGCTTCCTATGACTCCTGATTCCATTTTGAAAGATGATATTAATAGAGCTAATAAAGAAAAACAGGAGAAAAATAAGAGTGAAAATCAGATTGCGGCAAAAGAATTTGAGCAACAAATGAAGCCTAATAATAAACAATCTAGTGTTGCTTCTGAAATTAAATTGAAAAGTGCATGTTTACTTGCCACCAAATCTGATATTGATGAGCTAGATTTTAGCAAATCTATTTGCTATTCTTTTGTGTGCAAAGAGGCATTATTTTCATTCGAGGGCGTGCCTTCCTCTTTGCCCCTGCTGTCACTAACATTTTGCGGGGAGTTCGTTGGCGTCTTCCCACAAGGCGTGCCACGGGATTACCACCTATTCGAGGATTGAGCATCAAATTGACTTAATTCCCGGTGCATCGCTACCAACCGTGCACCATACCGTACCAATCCGGAGGAGGCGAAGGAGATTATCGTCAAGTACAGGAGCTGCTCGACAAAGGTTATATCGCGAATCTCTTAGTCCTTGTGCTGTTCCTATTATACTAGTGCCTAAAAAGGATGGTGCGTCGGCGTATGTGTGTTGATTGTAGAGGCATTAATAATATTACTATTAGTTATCGTCATCCTATTCCTAGGCTAGATGATATGCTTGATGAATTAAGTGGCTCTACAATATTCTCCAAAGTTGATTTGCGTAGTGGATACCATCAAATTCGTATGAAATTGGGAGATGAATGGAAAATAGCATTTAAAACTAAGTTTGGATTATATGAGTGGTTAGTCATGCCTTTTGGGTTAACTAATGCACCTAGTACTTTCATGAGATTAATGAACGAAGTTTTACGTGCTTTCATTGGACGATTTGTGGTAGTTTACTTTGATGATATACTGATTTATAGCAAATCTTTGGAAGAACATTTGGAACATTTACGTGCTGTTTTTAATGCTCTACGTGATGCACGTGATAGAGGCAAAGGTGTCCCGATGTTTCGATGAGATGGTGGCTATCGTTTCTGTGGGAGTCGACCTTGACGATCCGACTACGAACGTGCGAGACGTCGCGCCTTAGCAATCGCTAAACCAACTTCCGAGGGTTATTGACCACGCGAGCACGATCAACGACCACGAGGGCCTGTTTCCTGCGAGCAAGCGAAGAACAAGCAAGAAACTGAGATTGCAATCTGGATATTGCGAATATAAGATGAAAGCTTTATTGATCAAGGTGGGGTTACTGTGGCGCCTTTATGCAGTCGTTGAACACAAGCGAAATGCTGCGAAGTTGCAGCTATGGCGAACTTTTAATCTAAACAAAACCCAAGGTCTAAGCGGTGCCCTAAGGGCTGTATATATGGAGGAAGAGGGGGAATTTCGTGGCCCTTGGTGGAGGGTCGAAATCAACCCTAACTCTTGTTTCCCCACACATACGGACTCTAAAACAGCCTATACTTAAGTATTTCGAAATTACATGGGCCTGGCCCACTAATAAGGTGACGAGCACCTAGAATAGCCTCGGGGACGACATTTATGAAGTAGCATCTTGTATATTTCGTCCAAGGCTTCATGCATCCATTATGGTGGCTTCAAAGTCCTGAAATCATCACTTGTAACTCCGTTCTTGTTCCCCTTGCGCATGGCATTATCTCCATGCTTGTTCTTGCTCAATGTCCATCCTTCTCCAAGCTAGGGCCTTCATTTGTAAGCAAAACCAATGTATCCAATTTAGGCAGCATCATATTCTCATGAACATTAGAATCATTACCAAGAAGCGAAAGTACACGATAATTTAATTGGCGTGCGCGAGCTCTAGTAATTGGTCCAGTATATGTAGCAGTAGGGGCTGTGGGTGTAACAATGGTATTGATGTCCTCATCAGCACGTTTGTTTGGTAACCTTGGGAAGTGCACCTTTTGCACCGACCGAGTATCTTTTCTTGGCTATGTTGTTACTCCACAGGGAATTGAAGTTGATAAATCCAAGATTGAAGCTATTGAGAGTTGGCCGCAGCCCAAAACGGTCACACAAGTGAGGAGTTTTCTTGGACTCGCTGGTTTCTATAGGCGTTTTGTGAGAGACTTTAGCACCATTGCTGCACCTCTCAATGAGCTTACAAAGAAGGATGTGCCTTTTGTTTGGGGTACCGCACAAGAAGAAGCCTTCACGGTATTGAAAGATAAGTTGACACATGCTCCTTCACTCCAACTTCGACTTTAATAAGACTTTTGAGCTTGAATGTGATGCTAGTGGAATTGGATTAGGAGGTGTGTTATTACAAGATGGCAAACCTGTTGCATACTTTTCGAAAAATTGAGTGGGCCTAGTCTGAACTATTCTACTTATGACAAAGAATTATATGCTCTTGTTAGGACTTTAGAGACATGGCAACATTATTTATGGCCCAAAGAATTTGTTATACATTACGATCATGAATCTTTGAAACATATTAAAAGTCAAGCTAAACTGAATCGTAGACATGCTAAATGGGTTGAATTCATTGAGACTTTCCCTTATGTCATTAGACACGAGAAGGGTAAAGAAAATGTTATTCTTGATGCTTTGTCTCGTCGATATACTATGCTTTCACAACTTGACTTCAAAATATTTGGTTTGGAGACCATCAAAGATCAATATGTGCATGATGCTGATTTTAAAGATGTAATGCAGAATTGTAAAGAGGGAAGAACATGGAACAAGTTCGTTATTAATGATGGTTTTGTGTTCCGTGCTAACAAGCTATGCATTCCTGCTAGCTCTGTTAGTCTTTTGTTGTTGCAGGAGGCGCATGGAGGAGGATTAATGGGATACTTTGGCGTGAAGAAGGCGGAGGATATACTTGCTACACATTTCTTTTGGCCAAAGATGAGGCGGGATGTTGGCGTTTTGTAGCTCGCTGCACTACATGTCAAAAAGCTAAGTCACGACTCAATCCTCATGGTTTATATATGCCTTTGCACGTGCCTAGTGTTCCTTGGGAGGATATATCTATGGACTTTGTTTTAGGTTTACCTCGAACAAAGAAGGGAGGATAGCATATTTGTTGTCGTGGATAGATTCTCGAAAATGGCACACTTTATACCATGTCATAAAAGCGATGATCTTTGTTAATGTTGCTGATTTGTTCTTTCGTGAAATTATTCGCTTGCATGGTGTGCCAAATACTATTGTTTCAGATCGTGATACTAAATTTCTTAGCCACTTTTGGAGATGTTTATGGGCTAAGTTGGGGACTAAACTGCTTTTAGTACTACTTGTCACCCCCAAAGCGATGGACAAACTGAAGTAGTCAATAGAACATTGTCTACTATGCTTAGGGCTGTTTTGAAGAATAATAAGAAAATGTGGGAAGAATGCTTGCCTCATATTGAATTTGCTTATAATCGTTCATTGCATTCTACTACTAAGATGTGCCCTTTTGAAATTGTGTATGGCTTCCTACCTCGTGCACCTATTGATTTATTGCCTCTTCCATCTTGGAGAAGGTTAATTTTGATGCTAAAGAACGTGCTGAATTGATTTTAAAATGCATGAGATAACTAAGGAAAACATTGAGCGTATGAATGCTAAATATAAACTTCTTTGGAGATAAGGGTAGAAAACATGTTGTCTTTGCACTGGAGATCTTGTTTGGTTACATTTGCGTAAGGATAGGTTTCCTAATTTGCATAAATCAAAGCTAATGCCACGTCTTGATGGTCCATTTAAGGTGTTAGAAAATAAATGATAATGCATATAAACTTGAGCTGCTGCAGATTTTGGGGTTAGTCCCACTTTTAACATTGAAGATTTGAAGCCTTATTTGGGTGAGGAATATGAGCTTCCGTCGAGGGCGACTTCATTTCAAGAAGGGAGGATGATGTGGACATCAATACCATTGTTACACCCACAGCCCCTCTTGCTACATATCTTGGACCAATTACTAGAGCTCGCATACGCCAATTAAATTATCGGTACTTTCGTTTCTTGGTAATGATTCTAATGTTCATGAGAATATGATGCTGCCTAAATTGGATACATTTGTTTTGCTTACAAATGAAGGCCCTAGCTTGGAGAAGGATGGACATTGGAGCAAGAACAAGCATGGAGATAATGCCATGCATAGGGAACAAACGGAGTTACAAGTGATGATTTCAGGACTTTGAAGCCACCATAATGGGTGCATGAAGCCTTGGACGAAATATACAAGATGCTACTTCATAAATGTCGTCCGAGGCTATTCTAGGTGCTGCGTCACCTTATTAGTGGGCCAGGCCCATGTAATTTCGAAATACTTAAGTATAGGCTGTTTTTAGAGTCCGTATGTGTGGGAAACAAGAGTTAGGGTTGATTTCGGACCCCTCCACCAAGGGCCACGAAATTCCCCCCTCTTCCTCCATATATACAGCCCTTAGGGCACCGTTTAGACCTTGGGTTTTGTTTAGATTAAAAGTTCGCCATAGCTGCAACTTCGCGTACTTCGTTTGTGTTCAACGACCAGACAAAGGCGTCACAGAACCCCACCTTGATCAATAAAGCTTTCATCTTATATTCGCAATATCCAGATTGCAATCTCAGTTTCTTGCTTGTTCTTCGTTTGCTCGCGGAAGCAGGCCCTCGTGGTCGAGTTGATCGTGCTCGGCGTGGTCAATAACCCTCGGAAGTTGGTTTAGCGATTGCTAAAGCGCGACGTCTCGCCGCGTTAAGTAGTCGGATCGTCAAGGTCGACTCCCACAGAAACGATAGCCACCATCTCATCGAAACATCGGGACACCTTTGCCTCTATCACCATGACCCGCCAATACTATCACCACCAAAAGTTTTATGTGCCCGTAACCCACTCTCGGGCTTCGACAACATTTCGGAGGCAAGATCCGGCTTGTAAAATTGAGTTCCAGACGATTTTATGCTTAAGGTATAATCTGCCACCCTCTACCATCCTTCAGTGAGCTCACCTACGGACTGATATATGGAAAATAACATATATAACAATGCACCATCCTTCCATTACAAACTAGGAAGACTACATGTTCAGTCACGACACAAGGAGGAGGCTCTTCGTCGCATCGAAACCCCATAATTGATGCTTTACATGGCCAATCACCCATCTCGCTACCACCCTCACGTTTTCACCAGCGGATGCATTATTCTTGGAGCATAAAGTACATAACAGTTCATCCTCACTCCATTTATGCACCCGAAAATTATAGGTCATTCCGAGTTGTGCAAGATGGCTCGTCGGTGCGATCAACTTAACTTGAAAGTTGTATTCACGGCCTGTCCCGCGATGTTGTGTCCATAAACCGGCAACAATTTTGCCACAAAAACTCCATTGGAGCTCCATGACCCGCCAATACTATCACAACCAAAAGTTTTATGCGCCCGTAACCCACTCTCGGGCTTCGACAACATTTCGGAGGCAAGATCCGGCTTGTAAAATTGAGTTCCAGACGATTTTATGCTTAAGGTATAATCTGCCACCCTCTACCACCCTTCCATGAGCTCACCTACGGACTGATAAATGGACAATAACATATAGAACAATCCACCATCCTTCCATTACAAACTAGGAAGACTACATGTTCAGTCACGACACAAGGAGGAGGCTCTTTGTCGCATCGAAACCCAAGAATTGATGCTTTACATGGTCAATCACCCATCTCGCTACCACCCTATCGTTTTCACCGGTGGATGCATTATTCTTGGAGCATAAAGTACATAACAGTTCATCCTCACTCCATTTATGCACCCGAAAAATTATAGGTCATTTCGAGTTGTGCAAGATGGCTCGTCGGTGCGATCAACTTACCTTGAAAGTTGTATTCACGGCCTGTCCCGCGATGTTGTGTCTATAAACCGGCAACAATTTTGCCACAAAACCTCCATTGGAGCTCTATGACCCGCCAATACTATCACCACCAAAAGTTTTATGCGCCCGTAACCCACTCTCGGGCTTCGACAACATTTCTGAGGCAAGATCCGGCTTGTAAAATTGAGTTCCAGACGATTTTATGCTTGAGGTATAATCTGCCACCCTCTACCAACCTTCCGTGAGCTCACCAACGGACTGATATATGGAAAATAACATATATAACAATGCACCATCCTTCCATTACAAACTAGGAAGACTACATGTTCAGTCACGACACAAGGAGGAGGCTCTTCGTCGCATCGAAACCCCATAATTGATGCTTTACATGGCCAATCACCCATCTCGCTACCACCCTCACGTTTTCACCAGCGGATGCATTATTCTTGGAGCATAAAGTACATAACAGTTCATCCTCACTCCATTTATGCACCCGAAAATTATAGGTCATTCCGAGTTGTGCAAGATGGCTCGTCGGTGCGATCAACTTACCTTGAAAGTTGTATTCACGGTCTGTCCTGCGATGTTGTATCCATAAACCGGCAACAATTTTAACACAAAAACTCCATTGGAGCTCCATGACCCGCCAATACTATCACAACCAAAAGTTTTATGCGCCCGTAACCCACTCTCGGGCTTCGACAACATTTCGGAGGCAAGATCCGGTTGGTAAAATTGAGTTCCAGACGATTTTATGCTTGAGGTATAATCTGCCACCCTCTACCACCCTTCCGTTAGCTCACCTACGGACTGATATATGGACAATAACATATAGAACAATGCACCATCCTTCCATTACAAACTAGGATTATTACATGTTCAGTCACGATGATGAGGACATCAATACCATTGTTACACCCACAGCCCCTGCTGCTATACATACTGGACCAGTTACTAGAGCTCGCGCACGCCAATTAAATTATCAGGTACTTTCGTTTCTTGGTAATGATTCTAATGTTTGTGAGAATATGATGCTGCCTAAATTGGATACATTTGTTTTTCTTACAAATGAAGGGCCTGTCATGGATAAGAGGTATGAACACTGGAGCAAGACCAAGCATGGAGATGATGGCATCTTGTGAGGAACAAACGGAGTTACAAGTGATGATTTCAGAACTTTGAAGCCACCATAATGAGTGCATGAAGCCTTGGATGAAATATACAAGATGCCACTTCATGATATTCGTCCATAGGCTATTCTAGGTGCTGGGTCACCTTATTATTTGGCCAGGCCCATGTAATTTCGAAATACATAAGTATAGGCTGTTTTTAGAGTCCGTATGTGTGGGGAAATAAGAGATAGGGTTGGTTTCGGACCCCTTCCCCAAGGGCCACGAAATTCCCCCCTCTTCCTCCATATATACAGCCCTTAGGGCACCGTTTAGACTTTGGGTTTTGTTTAGATTAAAAGTTCGCCATAGCTGCAACTTCGCGTACTTCGTTTGTGTTCAACGACCAGACAAAGGCGTCACAGAACCACACCTTCATTAATAAAGCTTTCCTCTTTCATTCGCAATATCCAGATTGCAATCTCAGTTTCTTACTTGTTCTTCCTTTGCTCGCAGGAAATAGACCCTCGTGGTCAGGTTGATCGTGCTCCGGCGTGGTCAACAACCCCTCGGAAGTTGGTTTAGCGATTGCTAAGGCGCGACGTCTTCGCACGTTCGTAGTCGGATCATCAAAGTCAACTCCCACAGAAAACGATTGCTATCTCATCGAAACATCGGGACACCTATGCCTATATCACACGACACAAGGAGGAGGCTCTTCGTCGCATCGAAACCCAAGAATTGATGCTTTACATGGTCAATCACCCATCTCGCTACCACCCTCTCGTTTTCAGCAGCGGATGTGATGCGGAGCATCCCTTGATCATACCCATGGACCTACCATCGTCTCATCAAGAGCCAAGAGGACCCATGACACGAGCATGAGCTAGAGCTCTCGAGAATGAGGTGACTTCTTTCCTTAGTGATATCACATATGATCCACTCGAGACTTGGCTACTACCTAAGTCCGATATGCTACGCAGGATCAAGTGTTAAGAGGAACCTCCCGAAGATGCACGTGAAGAAGGACCAACCGCCAAGTCCACGGATGAAGAGAACCAACGGAAGAAAGAAAGTTCACCTTCCAGGCCCCGGACATCCGGCCAAGGCCTCAGACATCCGTCCCCTGGAGCGTCCACATCAGCAGCAGCCCAGCCGCCCAGCTCTACAGGGCCCGGACATCCGGCGTCCAGCCCGGACATCCGGCCCGAGCCCGGAAATCCGGCCAGAAGCCCGGAAATCCGGCGCCACACACCAGAACCTACAGAAGCTTTCGTCGCCAGCCCGGACATCCGGCCCCCTAGCCCGGACATCTGGCCCCTCCCGAAGCCCCGGACATCCGGCCCGACGGCCGGACATCCGGCTCTGCCTGTCTGCGCACAGTAAAGGGCCGAAGCCCATGTACCTCTTCGCCCCCTACCCCCTAGACTATATATACTCCATCCCCTTCCTCTTTCTAGGGTTAGCAAAGGATTAGCTCATTTAGAGATAGAGCTTTGCTCATCCATTACGAATCTCCTCCTCGAGAGAGACTGCGGCCCCTCTTCGGAGAAGATCACCTTGGATTCAAGACCTCCTCACGGAGAAGACCCCCCATCAAGACCTCCTCATGGAGAAGAACCGGTTACCGTTTGTATCGTTCGTTGTTGACTTTGGATCTTGTATCTCACCTTTGTGTTCATCGATCTAGCGCATGTGTGATCTATTCTTGTTGGTTGAGTGATTTCTCTCGTGTTTCCCTCGTGTTTCCCCTCGTGTTCATCACGTTCTTCGTAGGGATCCGCTCCTTTCGTGAAAGATCGGCCATCTAGGGTTCCACCCTACATCATTTTGGTATCATGAGCCACGTTGATCACGATTTCGGAGCCCCCTCTCTTTGTTTTCTAGCTTGATTTGGTTGTTTTTCGTCCTAATCCGAAAATTGCCCCACAAAAATAGCCCCAATTTTTTTTGTGATTTGTTGGTGTGATGAAATTTTGTTGGATTTGATCTGCGTATTTTGATGAGGACATCAATACCATTGTTACACCCACAGCCCCTGCTGCTATACATACTGGACCAATTACTAGAGCTCGCGCACGCCAATTGAATTATCGAGGTAATTTCGTTTCTTAGTACTTGATTCCAATGTCCATGAGAATATGATTCTGCCTAAATTGGATACATTTGTTTTGCTTACAAATGAAGGGCCTACCATGGACAAGAAAGATGAACCTTGGAGCAAGTTCAAGCATGGAGATGTTGGCATGCGCAAGGAGAACAAACGGAGTTACAAGTGATGATTCAGGACTTTGAAGCCACCCTAATGAGTGCATGAGGCCTTGGACGAAATATACAAGATACCACTTCACAATATTAGTCCATAGGCTATTCTAGGTGCTCGTCACCTTATTATTGAGCCAGGCCCATGTAATTTCGAAATACTTAAGTATAGGCTGTTTTAGAGTCCGTATGTGTGGGGAAACAAGAGTTAGGGTTGATTTGGACCCCTCCACCAAGGGCCACGAAATTCCCCTCTTCCTCCATATATACAGCCCTTAGGGCACCGTTTAGACCTTAGGATTTGTTTAGTTAAAGTTAGCCATTGCAACCCGTGTGCCGTTTGTGTCCAACGACCAGACTAAGACCGCTTACGGATCCCCACCATTATCAATACATCATATATATTCGCAATATTCAGATTGCTTTATCATATTCTTGCTCGTTCTTCGATTGCTTGCAGGAATAGACCTTCGTGGTTAGGCTGATCGTGCTTCCGGCATCGTCAGTAACCTTAGGAGATTGGTTTAGCGATTGCTAAGGCGCAACGTCGTGCATGTTTGTAGTCGGATCGTCAAAGTCTACTCCACCAAATCGATAGTTATCATCTCATCGAAAGATCGGGACACCCTCGCCTCTATCATATTTCGTGTGTTGCAGGTAGATCTAGCTTTTCCCCATCTTTTACCCAAATTCCATCCACAAAATCTTCCGAATTTTGCCCCGGATTTGACGTCTCCATGTGGTGTTCTTCGAGTTCGTCCACGAATCCCGAGCCCGGACAACCAGCCCGACAGCCTGGACATCCGGCCATCAGCCCGGACATCCGGCCCCTGACAGCATCACTTCCATCCTCCACTCCGTTTACCACCTAACTCTCGCCAAATTTTGTCCCGGTGCCCACATACACTTCCGCATACCACCACCATTTCCGCATAGCACCACCATAGCCTTTTCCGCTACCAACTCCGACAATTTTGACCCATTTTTGCTTTGAGAATTTGAGTTTTGGTTTCCGTGTCCTTTCGTGTTTCGGCTATCTAGGTACGGTTCGGCATCAACATCACCACCGCTCATCTTCGCCAACGACTACTACGAACGGCTACATCACTTTGGTATCACCTTGACCTTGATATCATTTTGGTATCGTGATATCATCATACTCTCTTGCATTTGCATTGATAACCCCATAGCCTTACTTTTGTGTCACTTACCCATCGAGACTAGCCTTTGAGTATTGCCGGCAACGTGACTTGTGCACATTAGTGTTCATACTTGCCATAGCATACATACCATCATCGTGTTGCATATCTTGGTATCATTTCTTGTGTCACAAAGTTGTCATCGCATACACAATTGCTATCTTAGTTCGTGAAGCATTGCATGAGAAAAGAGCTCAAACAACAAAGAGCCAAACAAGCTTTTAAGCAAAAGAGGAAAGATAAGCAAAGATCTTATAAGCAAGAACCATAGCATCATACAACATTAAAATTGTCATACTCGATCATCTTGGATCAAAGCATAGGAACATCATACATATAGCATACTTGGGATAGAAGTCGTTGCATTCTTGCTTAGTAGGATGTGCACAAGTTCGTATCCGCCTATTGTGCAATCGTGCTAGCGTCTCTCTAGTGTTGTGCAACAAGAGCATCTTGGTGGATTCCACATTTTGGCTCACCCATGGTTGCATAAACCCACGTTATCTATTTGCGTGTGTGTTTCCGTGTACCATATCTTGCTATTGGTCTACTTGTTGCATTTGCAAATTTGTGAATCTTTTCCAACATTTTGTGCCACCATCCTAACCGAGCTCCACCATAAGCTTTTACTTGTGTCAGTGTGAGAACCGACAAGAATTGGTACCAATTGTGCTATTTCCTTGCTACACATTGGAGTGATCTTTTATCCATTTTCAACATCGGTCAAGGTACATTTGGTATTGCTTCTTCTTTGTCTCCCACTCACATATCTTTGTTTGGAATGATGGATAGGCAAAGTACTTCTACCAACCCACTCTTCTTGGAGCAAGACGACGACATGTCATCCTACGTCACCAAGACTCAACTATTTGGTGCACATCGGGCTTTGCATCAAGAACAACTTGCTTTGGGCGACCGCATCGACAATCTCGCCACCGACCTACGACAATCCGAGCAACTTACAAGAGACTATTTCGACACATCCATGAGTTCACTCAAAGAAGAAATCTGAACCATGATGGTCCGCTCTTCTACAACTTCGTCCTCTTCAAGAAGGAGCCGCTCAAGTCGACACTCCAACGACACTATCTCCGGTTAAAGTACACCGACATCGAGCACTCTTCTCGTGCCACGCGTCAAGACTGTCAAGCTAACCGCAATCCTCTACACGACACCGACTCTCAAGAACATCGACATCGTCAAAACCAAGATGCATTCGCACAAGCACAAGAACGGCAACGCCAACGACAACAAGAACAAGAGGATCGAGCGCAACAACATCAAGATGCACAAGACGCCGAGGCGCAACGCCAAGAACAACAACTACGTGAAGCTCAAGCACTTGAGGCGCAACGTGCCCTTCATGACTCAAGTCGTGCCGTAGCCAATCGAGCCCGACAAGCTCGACTACATCAGGAAGTACTTCGCGATGAAGCTCAAGAAAGAATTTACCAAGCACGTGTGTGATGCGGAGCATCCCACGTTCATCCCCATGTACACTCCGACTAGTCTCAAGCCCCAATAGGACATATGACGAGACCTCGACCATATGCCATAGGGCACAAGGTGAATTCACTCCTCTTCGAACCGTCAGTTTCCACATGTGAGACATGGCTACTACCTCATGCATGGACCTTGCATACACTCAGGTACAACCGAGACGACCATGGAGGATCCAAGGACCAAGGCCAAGCATGGAAGAGGAGAAGGAAGAAGAAGTAGTGACAAGCTTCTGGAAAGCCCGGAACTTCCGGCCCCCGGACCTTCCGGCTGCCCGAAACCTCCGCCCCCCAGAGTCCAGACCAGCCCCGAGCGCGCCAACTCTCTGGATAGCCCGGAACCCTGCCGGAACCTACCCGGAACTTCCCGAGCCCAGAACTTCCGGAGCCCGGAACTTCCGGCCCCGCCCGGAACTTCCGGCCTGTCTGCGCACAGTGCATTGGGCCGAGCCCATGTACCCCTTCGCCCTCACTTACCCCTTCGTGGGCTAGCACTATATATACTCCCCCACCTCCTCCTAGTTAGGGTTAGCGTTGTGATAGCGCATTTCGAGAGAGAGCATAGCTCATCCATACCGGATCTACTCCACGTGAGGGATCGTGCCTCTTCGGAGAAGATCCATTCGGATTCAAGGCCTCCATCCGGAGAAGACAATCAAGACCTCCTCACGGAGAAGAACGGTTACTCTTGTATCTTTCCTTTGTTGATTTTGGATCATGTGTTACCTTGTGCTTTCGGTGATCTAGCCCTTGTGTGATCAATCACTTGTCGGTTGAGTGTTTCTCTCGTTCCTCCCCGTGATTTCCCTTGTGTTCTTCCGCGCGTTCTCCGTGTTTCCCCATAGGATCGACTCCAAACGTGAAAGATCGGCCCCATAGGGTTCCACCCCACATCATCTTGGTATAATGAGCCACGTTGATCACGTTTTTGGAGCCCCTACCCTTTGTTTTCTAGCTTGATTTTGTTGATTTCGTCCTAAATCCGAAAATCCCCACCAAAAATAGCCCCCAAATTGTTTTGTGATTTATTGGTTTGGATGATGTTTTGTTGATTTTGATCCATGGATTCGTTGTGTTTCAAGTGGATCTAGCCTTCCCCATCTTTTTCCCCCTTTCCATCCACGAAATCTCCCCAATTTTGACCTTGGAAATCGTGTTTTTCCGCCCCCGTTCTCTGATCTGGAATTTAGGGTTCGTCCCGGAAGAAATTCCACGACCCCCGGAACTTCCGGCCTCCCCCGGAACTTCCGTCCTTACCCCGGAACTTCCGGGCTAAACAGAGAGTTTACCCAAAGTCCCCAGAATTTTTCCGCGACCCCCGAAACTCCCGGCCACCCCCGGAACTTCCGGCCCTAACCCCGGAACTTCCGGCCTAACCCGAAACATTGCACGAAATTTCAGCATCAGCCTTCTTCACCGTTTTCATCACAACTTTTCGCTCCGAACTCTGATTTGAGTGTTCTTTGGCTCGTTTTGAAGCTATCGACGTGCCCGAGGTCCTCACCTTGGTTTCAACACCTTTTGCCACCATCAAATTTTTGGTACTTTGGCATCTTTGCCTAGGGCTTCCACCACATCATCCGCAATACCACCATAGCCTTCCGCAACCTAACCCATTTTGATCCCCATAGCATTTGAGGTTGTTTGAGTAGTGACTTGAGTCTCCTAAGGTGTTTAGGCTACTTAGGGACGGTTGCTTCTTCATCAACCACCACCATAACTTCCGAATAGGCTTACCCAACATACACTTCCACCTCAACTTAACCCAATTTTGTTGTGTTGAGTTGTGTTTCCTAAGGTGTTTCGGCTACTTAGGGACGTGATTTCAACTTTGACTCCGTGTATAGCCCATCATACGCTTCCACCATCATAACCCGGTCAACTTCGGCTACTCGGGTTTCCACCAATACTTCCGTTTTTCCAAGTGCAAACCACCACAGCATTCCCGCTACCACCATTTTGACATTTGACGCTTGAGATTTTGAGTTTGCGGTTTTTCCGTTTCCTAAGGTGTTTCGGCTACTTAGGGACGAGTCTCCATCATCTTGGTATCTACCTCAAGAACACAGCAACTCATCATCGCAAAGGACGGTAACCTCGACGACACCATTGTATATTCCCCTTGCAATTGCATTGATAACCCCTAGCCCATTTTGCGTCACTTGCCTATCGAGACTAGCCATTTGAGTATTGTAGGCAACTTTACTTGTGCACATTAGTGATCATTGGTCTACACCTTCCATAGCATACTTACCATATCATCTTGGTATCATATCATCTCTTGTGTCACAAAGTTTGTTCCCGCATATACACAATTGCTATCTTGGTTTGTGCATTCCGCAAAGTGGCCATACAAAAAAAAGAGAATAAGCTTTTAAGCAAAAGAAAGAGAGCAAAGAAGCTTGTAAGAAAGAGCCATAACATCATACCACATTGCATAAGATTGTCATATAGGATCATCTTGGATCAAACATCGGGAACCATACATACATAGCATACTTGGGATAGAAAGTTTATCCATTCTGCATCTTATAGGTTGTGCACAAGTGTCGTATCCGCATATTGAGCAATCGTACTAGCGTCTCTCTTGAGTTGTGCAACACGAGCGTTTTGGCGGATTCCACATTTTGAGCTCATTCCTTGGTTGCATGGCCCCATTTATCTATCCGTGTGTGCGTTTCCGTGTGCCATTCATTGCTATTGGTCTACTTGTTTCGCTTGCGAATTTGTGAATCTCTTTCAACATTATTGACTCTTGCTAACATTTTTGCATCAAATTTTTGTGCCACTACCCTCACCGAGCTCCACCATAAGCCTTATTTGTGTAGGTGTGAGAAACCGACAAGAATTGGTACCAATTGTGCTATTTCCTTGTTACACATTGAGTGCTCATTGATCCATCTTCAACATCGGTCAAGGTACATTTGGTATAAATTCTTCTCTTTCTCCCACTCATATTTGCTCGAGTCTTGTGATGGATAGGCAAGGCATTTCATCTCCGGTCTTCGACAACAACGACAGCGTGAACAACTACATCACCAAAGCGTCCATCTTCGATCTACAACAACAAATGCAAGGCGCACAATCAAGATTGCGAGAGCGCATCGAGAACCTCTCCATCGACATTCATCACTCCGAAGAAAGGAAAAGGGACTACATCGACAACAAGCTTTCCGCACAAAAGGAGGAGCAAGATGCAAGGATGGAGGAGATTCGGGCCTTGATTAAGTCTACTTCCAATTCGTCATCTTCAAGGCGGTGGCGACCAAATCGATCATCTTCGGAGCGCCCATGCGATACAAGCGCAAGTCATCCACGTCCACATCTACATGGCGACCACCATCACGTTCGTTATCCACATCGTCATGAAGGGCAAGTCACCTCCAAGCATCATGTGCATGACGACAAACGCCATCAAGCTCAAGTGCGACAACGACACCATCAACATGAAGATGCTCCTGGCGCAAGCGTACAAGTCCGAACAAGACCTACTTCACGCCAAGTCCAAGCTTCATGAGCATAAGAAGACCCAGAGCGAGCACCACCACGGCAGACTACGGCTACACCAACCACTTGGCATCTTAGCCAAGTGCTATCAAGGCATCTTCGCCTCTGGACGTCGGCATCTTCGCCTACTTCCCGTGAGTTCGCCTACATCGACATCTTCAACAACAAGGCGACCACCTACGAGCGAGGGCGACACTTCCATCTTCGGAAGCCCCTCAAGGAAGATGGTCGAGCATGGGAAATTCCCTTCGGTCATGGAGACGAGCTATGAGGTGCCACATCATATGGGCCTCCAACAACAAGACGGCGACAAGAAGGTTGATCATGGGACTATCCCTTCAACCAAGGCGGTGAACATCTCTCCGACACCCACATATGAAGAGATGCCCTAAGTGCCATGTGAGGAGAGCCACAACAACATGAGTGACATGAGTGACTCCACCATACGTGACGTTGAGAGCATTTCCTATGAGAGGGTGTGACGTAGGGCGGGACCCTATGTGGACGATCATTCACGTTTGGAGAGGATCCCTACAAGGAACACGAAGAACGAGCGGAAGAGCACGAGGAAAATCACGGGGAGGGGGGGGGGGGGAACACAAGGGAATCACTCAAAGCAACAAGATTTGATTACACATGCGCTAAATCAATGAACACAAAGAGAGATACACGATCCATGATCAACAAAGGACGATACAAGAGATAACCGATTCTTCTCCGTGAGGAGGTCTTGATTGTCTTCCCTTGAAGGGGTCTTGAATCCGCTTGGGGGATCTTCTCCGAAGAGGTCGTGAGCTCCAAGGAGAAGTAACCAAGTGGATGAGCAAGGCTCTCACACAAAATATGAGCTAATCCATTGCTAACCCTAACTAGGAGGAGGGGGTGGTCTATTTATAGTCTAAGCCACGAAGGGGTAAGTGGGAAAGAGGTTACATGGGCTTCGGCCCGAGTCTTTGCTGCAGCAGGCGGAAGTTCGGGCAGGGTCGAAGTTCGGGCTCCGGAAGTTCGGGCAGGTTCGCCGGGTTCGGGCTATCCAGAGAGTTGGCGCGTTCGGGGCTGGTCTGGACTCCGGGGGCCGGAGGTTCCGGGCAGGCCGGAAGGTCCGGGGGCCGGAAGTTCCGGGCAGAGGTCGGAAGTTCCGGGTTTTCCAGAAGCTTGTCCCTGCTTCTTCTTCCTTCTCCTCTTCCATGCTTGGCCTTGGTCCTTGGATCCTCCATGGTTGTCTCGGTTGTACCTGAGTGTATGCAAGGTCCATGCATGAGGTAGTAGCCATGTCTCACATGTGGAAAGTGACGGTTCGAAGAGGAGTGAGTTCACCTTGTGTCCAATGTCGTATGGTCGAGGTCTCTTCATATGTCCTCTTGGGGCTTGGGGAGTAGTCGGAGTGTACATGGGGATGAACGTGGGATGATCCGCATCATCTCCCCTCCCTTGGGAAAGATCCGACCTCGGATCGTGATCCTCATCACCATGGAAACGGTTGTCGGGGACGAACTTGTAGTTGGACGAAGTTGAAGACATGGCGCAATCCAAGTAGTCCAAGGTGTCGCCGGAGAGATAGACATGCAAAAAGAGCAAACACAAGGAACACTCGGAAATACAATGGTTAGCGCACACAAAGTGTCCATCATGTAAGAATGAGTCCGTGCGGCAAGATTGGTCGTGACAAAACGCATGAAGCTTATCAAGGTGATCTAGAATGAGATGCAAAGCATTCATGGTAGGAAATGCAATCATTGTGCACACAAATGTGTTGTGAATATGATGAATGCAACCACGGTGCAAAATGATGTCATAGCGTGACGGTTTATCAATAACATGAATATGGCAATGGATGCTCAATATGATTATGTTATCATGCAATTGATGGTGGACAATATGATAATGACATAAGAATATGCCATCAAGAAAGATCACAACAAATTTGCTAAGGAAATGCACAAGCTCATATATCATGGATGACATAGAAATACAAGATGCACCAAGGCAATTATAATGCAAGTCAATCCATGTATAAAGTGCAAACTTGTTATGGGAGTTGTTGTACCATGGCTCAATGTCGTGGTAGAAATGGTGGTCCGTTGGTGAATCCACTAAGTTCGAGCACTCCTCAACTTGAAGGTCCATAGGGTCCATCTCCAATGCCGGTCCTCCATCCAATAGATGTATCATGTAGACAACAAGAAGGAAACAACAATGAAAGAATGGCCCGTCCAATATGCGTACTTGAGGATGGCTCAAAGGGAAGGAGGTCACCTTTAGGAGTTTCTCAAGGATGATGGAGTTGCGCATCTTGTATGCCTTCACATAACCAAAATGTCTTTCTATGGTACCGCCTTGTGAATCCTTCAAAATGAAAGAACATGACAAACACTCGGAAAAACAAATGAGGTTAGTGCAAATGCAAGACCTATCATTCGAGGGGTGAGATACCCAACAAGTGTTTTCATCATTCTTATCATAAGAAAGAACAAGGTGTGGTATGGTATGAAAGCATATGATGCAACTACAACCAAAGACAATAGGCTCAAGTAAGCAAGCATGCATCACAAGTAATATGTCCAAGTCTCCATGATCAATAAGCATAGCAAGTTGGCACTCAACACAAGGTGATATGAGAGATGCAACTAATGGAGACAAGAGACAATGATCAAGACAAATCAAGTGAGAGGCATGAACAAATATGTCATCAACCCAAGAAAGCGAGTAATAGTGGAACATGGGTGATGCAACATAGCAAGCAATCATAGTGATCAAGTCAAGCAAGCTAGTAGTTCGGAGATGCAACGTACTAGAAGGAATCATGGCAAACATGTCATGTGTGCAAATGGTGGGCATATATAATGCACATGACATTTCACAATCATAAAGGCAAGATATGAGCAAAATAGCATCAATAGCATGGAGCACATGGTAAACATGGCAAAAGCAACAAGGATCTCCACCAAGCATGCAAATACACATGGAAGTAGCATAATGGTGAATCATGGGTATATGCAAGCAAGGGTCACAATTGCATGGCAAAATCATGTAAAGAGGCATAACATGCAAAGAGAACACGATAGTATGGGCATAAGGTGACAAGTGGTAAATAGCCCATAGCCGTGTGAGAGACAAGTAAAAGAGATGCGCGTAGTCCTTGCGCGAAAGGAATGGTGGGAATGAAAGTCCACGGGATCCCAAGTCATCATTGCTCTCAAGAGCTCGTTTCGTCAACTCATGGGATTGAGAAGTTGACGAGTGTATGTGGGTACCTACACAAAACAAAGACAAAGGGAAAATTGTGTGTTCGTGGTAGATGTACACATCATCCATCATGATGCATACGTTCTTGTGTTGGTTAGCACAAAATAGCCAATGCTCAAATAAATGAGATGCGTGATATAGAAACATGTCATCCATCATGATAGGTTTGTTGTTATGCATGGCATATTGGAGACTCAAATTGTGTAATGCATCATGGGAAATATCTACAGAATTGATATTCATGGAATTTATATGGTTGACGCAATTATGGGAATCATGCAAAGTATGGAATATATCAAAATCTCCTAATCTATATGAGGAAACTATGGGGGTCTCCTCATGAGCATTAATGGAAACATCACATGGAGAATATTGACAACATCCAAAACAATGCATATTTGGAACAATGTGATCATGGCATGGTATAGTAGATGAATTGCGCAAATCATGTAAAGGAAGCATGGAAATATCATCACATGAAAAACAAAAGCCAATGACCATCATCTCGTCATCTATGCCATAAGTGCAAATGGGATTGAATTTAATGTGGCATGCATAGTTACTATGTTGAGATTGTAATGATGCAATATGGGAGATCTCACTCATAGCATATTACAAGTTCAATGGATTGTCAAACATGATGTGACCAATAGAATTTTCACATGATATCCTACGAAGCATAGCATCACAACTAGGCAACTCAACATGCTCATCATCATATTCATAGTAAATGGGTAAGTCAAGGCATGAAGTAGTCTCACTAGCATGAAGCATGGGAATAGGTGGGTCAACATCATGGGAGCAATCAATGTCAAGAGCGTCCACTAGTGGGACAAGAGAAGCACCGTCACCTTTGGAGCGTCGCTCATGTGTTGTAGGTGAGGTGTCGAAGATCCACTCGTTGTCATCTTCGTTTTGATGGAACCATGTGGGGGTGCATCATTGTCCACCATGGCCATTGTCGTCTCCATTGGAGGTATGGACTCGTCGAGTATAGGCATGTCGTCATGTAGGAGACCTAGCACCAAAGAAGAAAACACACTAGGAGTAGAGGTTAAGTCATTAGAAATCATAGTGGCCTTACATGCCGTGTCAACTATCTCACTCGCTAAGTGTTGTGGCTCACTCACTCCCTCAAGGATGCTCTCACTCATATGGTTGGTGGAGTCACTCAAATGGCGCTCAACCTCACATAGGATGTGTGGCATGCTCTCATGCATGGGGCTAGTGGTGGTCACACTCATCCTCTCATAGGAAATGCTCTCAATGTTACGTATGGTGGAGTCTCTCATGTCACTCATGTGGTTGTGGCTCTTCTCACATGGCACTTGGGGCATATCTTCATATGTGGGTGTCGGAGAGATGTTGGTGCAAATGTCTCCATGCTCAACTCCTATCGCCGCCTTGGTTGAAGGGATAGTCCCATGCTCAACCTTCTTGTCACCGTCTTGGTGTGGGAGGCCCATATGATGTGGCACCTCGTAGCTCGTCTCCATGACCGAAGGGACTTTCCCATGCTCGGCCATCTTCCTTGGGGGGCTTCCGAAGATGGAAGTGTCACCCTCACTCGCAGGTAGTCGCCTTGGACTTGATGAAGTCGATGTAGGCGTACACGTGGGAAGTAGGCGAAGATGCCGTACGTCCAAAGGCGAAGATGGCTTGAGAACACTTGGCGAAGATGCCGAAGTGGTTGATGTAGCTGTAGCGCCGTCTTTGTGGTGCTCGTCTCGCGGTCTTCTTTTGTGCTCATGAAGCTTGGACTTGGCATGAAGTAGTGCTTGTTAGGACTTGTACACTTGCGCTTGTGGAGCATCTTCATGATGATGATGTCGTTGTGGTGCTTGAGCTTATAGTAGATGTCATTCGTCGTCGTCGTGCACATGATGCTTGGAGGTGACTTGCCCTTCATGACGATGTGGATCACGAACGTGATGGTGGTCGCCATGTAGATGTGGACGAGGACGATTTGCACTTGCATCGTTTCCGCGCTCCGAAGACTTGTGGCTTGAATGTCGCCGCCTTGAGGATGACGAAGGGGAAGAAGACTTGATCAAGGCTCTAATCTCCTCCATCCTTGCATCTTGCTCCTCTTTATGTGCGGAAAGCTTCTTGTCGATGTAGTCCCTTTTCCTTGCTTCGGAGAGATGAATGTCGATGGAGAGGTTCTCGATGCGCTCTTGCAATCTTGATTGTGCGCCTTGCATTTGTCGTTGTAGATCGAAGATGGACGCTTTGGTGATGTAGTTGTTCAGGCCGTCGTTGTTGTCGAAGACCGGAGAGGAAATGCCTTGCCTATCCATCACAAGACTCGAGCAAATATGAGTGGGAGGAAGAGAAGAACTTATACCAAATGTACCTTGACCGATGTTGAAAATGGATCAATGATCACTCAATGTGTAACAAGGAAATAGCACAATTGGTACCAATTCTTGTCAGTTTCTCACACCTACACAAATAAGGCTTATGGTGGAGCTCGGTGAGGATAGTGGCACAAAAATTTGATGCAAAATGTTAGCAAGAGTCAATAATATTGAAAGAGATTCACAAATTCGCAAGTGAAACAAGTAGACCAATAGCAATGAATGGCACACGGAAACGCACACACGGATAGGAATGAGCTCAAAATGTGGAATCCACCAAAACGCTCGTGTTGCACAACTCAAGAGAGACGCTAGCACGATTGCTCAATAGGCGGATACGACACTTGTGTACAACCTATAAGATGCAAAATGGATAAACTTTCTATCCCAAGTATGCTATGTATGTATGGTTCCCGGTGTTTGATCCAAGATGATCGGATATGACAATCTTATATGCAATGTGGTATGATGCTATGGCACTTGCTTACAAGCTTCTTTGCTCTTTCTCTTTTTCTTTGCTTAAAAGCTTATTCTCTCTCTTTTTTATGGCCACTTTTGCACAATGCACAAACCAAGATAGCAATTGTGTATATGCGGGAACAAACTTGTGACACACGATATGATACCAAGATATGCACCACGATGATATGGTATGTATGCTATGGGAAGTATGATCACTAATGTGCACAAGTAACGTTGCCGGGCAATACTCAAATGGCTAGTCTCGATAGGCAAGTGACGCAAAATGGGCTAGGGGTTATCAATGCAATTGCAAGGGAAATATACAATGGTGTCGTCGAGGTTACCCTCAATGGCGATGATGAGTGGAGGATTCTTGATGTAGATACCAAGATGATGGAGACTCGTCCCTAAGTAGCCGAAACACCTTAGGAAACGGAAAAACCACAACTCAAAATCTCAAGGACAAAAGTCAAATGGTGGTAGCGGGAATGCGGTGGTGGTTGCGGAAGTATTGGTGGAAAGCCAAGTAGTCGAAGTTGACCGGGTTATGGTGGTGGAAGCGTATGATGGGCTATACACGGAGTCAAAGATGAAAGCACGTCCCTAAGTAGACGAAACACCTTAGGAGACACAACTCTCAACACAATAAAATTGGGTTAAGTTGGTGTGGCGGAAGTGTATGGTGGGTAAGCCTATGGGGAAGTTATGGAGGTGGTTGATGAAGAAGCAACCATCCCTAAGTAGCCTAAACACCTTAGGTGACTCAAGTCACTACTCAAACAACCTCAAATGCTATTTGGATCAAAATGGGTTAGGTTGCGGAAGTCGGTGGTGGCATTGCGGATGTTATGGTGGAAGGCCTAGGAAAAGATGCCAAAGTTTCAAAAATTTGATGGAGTCAAAAGGTGGTAAAACCAACTTGAGGACCTCAGGCACGTCGATAGCTTCAAAACGAGCCAAAGAACACTCAAATCGGAGTTCAGAGCGAAAAGTTGTGATGAAAACGGTGAACAAGGCTGATGCTGAAATTCTGTGCAGTGTCTCTGGTTAGGCCGGAAGTTCCGGGGTTAGGGCCGGAAGTTCCGGACTCCGGAAGTTCCGGGGGTCGCGGAAAAAGTGCGGGGGTCAGGGGGGTTTTTGGGGTAAACTTTCTGTTTAGCCCGGAAGTTCCGGGGCAAGGACGGAAGTTCCGGAGGACGGAAGTTCCGGGGGTCGTGGAATTTCTTCCGGGACGAACCCTAAATTCCAGATCTGAGAACGGGGGCGGAAAAACACGATTTCCCGAGGCAAAATTGAGAAGATTTCGTGGATGGAAATGGGGGAAAAGATGGGGAAGGCTAGATCCACTTGAAACACAACGAATCCATGGATCAAAATCAACAAAACATCATCAAAACCAACAAATCACAAAAAAAATTGGGGGCTATTTTTGGTGGGGATTTTCGGATTTAGGACGAAATCAACAAAATCAAGCTAGAAAACAAAGGGTAGGGGCTCCAAAAACGTGATCAGCGTGGCTCGATACCAAGATGATGTAGGGGAACCCTATGTGGGCGATCTTTCACGTTTGGAGAGGATCCCTCGAGGAACACGAAGAACGAGCGGAAGAGCACGAGGAAAATCACGGGGGGAAACACAAGGGAATCACTCAAACCAACAAGATTCGATTACACATGCGCTAGATCGATGAACACAAAGAGAGATACACGATCCACGGTCAACAAAGGACGATACAAGAGGTACCCGATTCTTCTCCGTGAGGAGGTCTTGATTGTCTTCCCTTGAAGGGGTCTTGAATCGCTTGGGGGATCTTCTTCGAAGAGGTCGTGAGCTCCGAGGAGAAGTAACCAAGTGGATGAGCAAGGCTCTCACACAAAATATGAGCTAATCCATTGCTAACCCTAACTAGGAGGAGGGGGTGGTCTATTTATAGTCTAAGCCACGAAGGGGTAAGTTGGAAAGAGGTTACATGGGCTTCGGCCCGAGTCTTTGCACGCAGGAAGGCCGGAAGTTCCGGGCTCCGGAAGTTCCAGGCAGGTTCCGGCCAGGTTCCGGGCTATCCATAGAGTTGGCGCGCTCGGGGCTGGTCTGGACTCCGGGGGCCGGAGGTTGCGGGCAGGCCGGAAGGTCCGGGGGCCGGAAGTTCCGGGCAGAGGCCGGAAATTCCGGGTTTTCCACAAGCTTGTCCCTGCTTCTTCTTCCTTCTCCTCTTCCATGCTTGGCCTTGGTCCTTGGATCCTCCATGGTTGTCTCGGTTGTACCTGAGTGTATGCAAGGTCCATGCATGAGGTAGTAGCCATGTCTCACTTGTGGAAAGTGAAGGTTCGAAGAGGAGTGAGTTCACCATGTGTCCAATGTCGTATGGTCGAGGTCTCTTCATATGTCCTCTTGGGGCTTGGAGAGTAGTCGGAGTGTACATGGGGATGAACGTGGGATGCTCCGCATCAGGATGAGTGTGACCACCTGATGCGGAGCATCCTACGGTCATCACCATGTCAAGAGTCCGTTTGGCAAGTGACACGTGCGACCTCTTCTTCACATACACAAAGGTGAATCTTCTCCTTTACGTGCTCACTTGACCCCTTCGAGGATGGTATACTACTTGACACTTCCCCGTATGCATGCATAGGTATTGTCGGAGCTTCTCGGATGTCAGGAGGAGTGCAAGCGCCAAGGCGACTACATCATCCGCGAGGGAAACCAGGAAGCAGCGGAAGAAGAGCCAGCTGCTACAGGCCCCGGACATCCGGCCACAGCCCGGACATCCGGCCCTGCCCGGACATCCGGCCACAGCCCGGACATCCGGCGCCCTTCACAACAGCCGCAGCCCTGCCAGGAAGACTATAGGGCCCGGACATCCGGCCCCAGGCCCCGGACATCCGGCCTCCCACGAAGCCCCGGATATCCGGCCACTCGCCCGGAAATCCGGCGCCCCGCACCAGAATCGGCAGATCCAGCCGCGCCAGCCCGGACATCCGGCGTCTCGGGAAAGCCCGGACATCCGGCCTCCCCTGCCTGCGTGCAGTGCATCCGGGCCGAGGCCCTTGTACCCCTTCGCCCCCTAGACTATATATACTCCTTCCCCTTCCTCTTTCGAGGGTTAGCTTTGGATTAGCTCATATTTTGGTGTGAGAGCCTTTGCTCATCCACTTGGCTACTTCTCCTCGGACATCAGGACCTCTACGGAGAAGATCCCCCAAGCGGATTCAAGACCCCCTTCTAGGGCGGACCCCATCAAGACCTCCTCTCGGAGAAAACGTGATAGAGGCAAAGGTGTCCCGTCTTTCGATGAGATGTGGTTTTCGCTTGGGAGGAAGTCGACTTTGACGATCCGACTACGAACGTGCGAGGACGTCGCGCCTTAGCAATCGCTAAACCAACTCCGAGAGGTTATTGACCACGCGAACACGATCAACGACCACGAGGGTCATTTCCTGCGAGCAAGCGAAGAACAAGCAAGACACTGAGATTGCAATCTGGATATTGCGAATATAAGATGAAAGCTTTATTGATCAAGGTGGGGTTACGTGGCGCCTTTATGCAGTCGTTGAACACAAGCGAAATGCGAAGTTGCAGCTATGGTGAACTTTTAATCTAAACAAAACCCAAGGTCTAAGCGGTGCCCTAAGGGCTGTATATATGGAGGAAGAGGGGGAATTTCGTGGCCCTTGGTGGAGGGTCGAAATCAACCCTAACTCTTGTTTCCCCACATACGGACTCTAAAACAGCCTATACTTAAGTATTTCGAAATTACATGGGCCTGGCCCAATAATAAGGTGACGCAGCACCTAGAATAGCCTATGGACGAATATTATGAAGTGGCATCTTGTATATTTCGTCCAAGGCCTCATGCACTCATTAGGGTGGCTTCAAAGTCCTGGAATCATCACTTGTAACTCCGTTCTTGTTCCCCTTGCATGCCAACTTCTCCATGCTTGAACTTGCTCCAAGGTTCATCTTTCTTGTCCATGGTAGGCCCTTCATTTGTAAGCAAAACAAATGTATCCAATTTAGGCAGCATCATATTCTCATGAACATTGGAATCGTTACCAAGAAGCGAAAGTACGATAATTCAATTGGCGTCTTGTGAGCTCTAGTAATTGGTCCGGTATGTATAGCAGCAGGGGTTGTGGGTGTAACAATGGTATTGATGTCCTCATCATCCTCCCTTCTTGAAATGAAGTCGTCCTCGAAAGCTCATCTTCCTCACCCAAATAAGGCTTCAAATCTGCAATGTTAAAAGTGGGACTAACCCCAAAATCTGCAGGCAGCTCAAGTTTATATGCATTATCATTTATTTTCTCTAACACCTTAAATGGACCATCAACACGTGGCATTAGCTTTGATTTGCGCAAATGAGGAAACCTATCCTACACGCAAATGTAACCAAACAAGATCTCCGGTGCAAAGACAACATGTTTTCTACCCTTATCTCCAACAAGTTTATATTTAGCATTCATCGCTCAATGTTTTCCTTAGTTAACTCATGCATTTTAAAATCAATTCAGCACGTTCCTTAGCATCAAAATTAACCTTCTCCGAAGATGGAAGAGGCAACAAATCAATAGGTGCACGAGGTAGGAAGCCATACACAATTTCAAAAGGGCACATCTTAGTAGTAGAATGCAATGAGCGATTATAAGCAAATTCAATATGAGGCAAGCATTCTTCCCACATTTTCTTATTATTCTTCAAAACAGCCCTAAGCATAGTAGACAATGTTCTATTGACTACTTCAGTTTATCCATCGGTTTGGGGGTGACAAGTAGTACTAAAAGCAGTTTAGTCCCCAACTTAGCCCATAAACATCTCCAAAAGTGGCTAAGAAATTTAGTATCACGATCTGAAACAATAGTATTTGGCACACCATGCAAGCGAATAATTTCACGAAAGAACAAATCAGCAACATTAACAGCATCATCGCTTTTATGACATGGTATAAAGTGTGCCATTTTCGAGAATCTATCCACGACAACAAATATGCTATCCTCCCTTCTTTGTTCGAGGTAAACCTAAAACAAAGTCCATAGATATATCCTCCCAAGGAACACTAGGCACGAGCAAAGGCATATATAAACCATGAAGATTGAGTCGTGACTTAGCTTTTTGACATGTAGTGCAGCGAGCAACAAAGCGCTCAACATCCGTCTCATCTTTGGCCAAAAGAAATGTGTAGCAAGTATATCCTCCGTCTTCTTGGCGCCAAAGTGTCCCATTAATCCTCCTCCATCGCCTCCTGCAACAACAAAAGGCGAACAGAGCTAGCAGGAATGCATAGCTTGTTAGCACGGAACACAAAACCATCATTAATAACGAACTTGTTCCATGTTCTTCCTTCTTTACAATTCTGCATTACATCTTTAAAATCAGCATCATGCACATATTGATCTTTGATGGTCTCCAAACCAAATATTTTGAAGTCAAGTTGTGAAAGCATAGTATAGCGACGAGACAAAGCATCAGCAATAACATTTTCTTTACCCTTCTTGTGTTTAATGACATAAGGAAAGTCTCAATGAATTCAACCCATTTAGCATGTCTACGATTCAGTTTAGCTTGACTTTTAATATGTTTCAAAGATTCATGATCAGAATGTATAACAAATTCTTTGGGCCATAAATAATGTTGCCATGTCTCTAAAGTCCGAACAAGAGCATATAATTCTTTGTCATAAGTAGAATAGTTCAGACTAGGCCCTCAATTTTTCAGAAAAGTATGCAACAGGTTTTCCATCTTATAATAACACACCTCTAATCCAATTCCACTAGCATCACATTCAAGCTCAAAAGTTTTATTAAAGTCGGGAAGTTGGAGTAAAGGGCATGTGTCAACTTATCTTTCAATACCGTGAAAGCTTCTTCACATGCGGTACCCCAAACAAAAGGCACATCCTTCTTTGTAAGCTCATTGAGAGGTGCAGCAATGGTGCTAAAGTCTCTCACAAAACGCCTATAGAAACCAGCGAGTCCAAGAAAACTCCTCACTTGTGTGACCGTTTTGGGCTGCGACCAACTCTCAATAGCTTCAATCTTGGCTCTATGAACTTCAATTGCCTGTGGAGTAACAACATAGCCAAGAAAAGATACTCGGTCGGTGCAAAAGGTGCACTTCCCAAGGTTACCAAACAAACGTGCATCACGTAGAGCATTAAAAACAGCACGTAAATGTTCCAAATGTTCTTCCAAAGATTTGCTATAAATCAGTATATCATCAAAGTAAACTACCACAAATCGTCCAATGAAAGCACGTAAAACTTCGTTCATTAATCTCATGAAAGTACTAGGTGCATTAGTTAACCCAAAAGGCATGACTAACCACTCATATAATCCAAACTTAGTTTTAAATGCTGTTTTCCATTCATCTCCCAATTTCATACGAATTTGATGGTATCCACTCATAAATCAACTTTGGAGAATATTGTAGAGCCACTCAATTCATCAAGCATATCATCTAGCCTAGGAATAGGATGGCGATAACGAATAGTAATATTATTAATGCCTCTACAATCAACACACATCTGTGACGTACCATCCTTTTTAGGCACTAGTATAATAGGAACAGCACAAGGACTAAGAGATTAGCGTATATAACCTTTGTCGAGCAGCTCTGTACTTGACGCATAATCTCCTTCGTCTCCTCTGGATTGGTGCGATATGGTGCGGCGGTTGGGTAGCGATGCACGGGAATTAAGTCAATTTGATGCTCAATTCCTCGAATAGGTGGTAATCCGTGGCACGTCTTGTGGGAAGGCGTCGGTGAACTCTGCAAAATGTTAGTGACAGCGAGGGGCAAAGAGGAAAACACGTCCTCGAATGAAAATAATGCCTCTTTGCACACAAAAGCATAGCAAACAGATTTGCTAGAATCTAGCTCATCAATATCAGATTTGGTGGCAAATAAACATGCACTTTTCAGTTTAATTTCAGAAGCAACATTAGATGGTTTATTATTAGGCTTCATTTGTTGCTCAAATTCTTTTGCCACAATCTGATTTTCACTCTTATTTTCTCTGTTTTGCTTTATTAGCTCGATTAATATCATCTTTCAAAATGGAATCAGGAGTCATAGGAAGAAAAGTAATATTTTATCCTTGTGAACAAGAGTATACTGATTGTTTCTACCATGGTGTACATAATTTTATCAAATTGCCATGGTCTACCAAGTAATAAGGAACATGCTTGCATAGGTACCACATCACAATCAACATAATCAGCATATGTAGAGATACTAAAATGCACACGAACAGTCGTGTTACCTTAACCTTGCCGCTGTTGTTGAACCATTGGATGTAGTAAGGATGTGGATGTGGTCTTGTGGTGAGAAAGCTTCTCCACCATATCCATGCTAGCCAAGTTGTTGCAGCTCCCTCCATCTATGATGGCCTTGAATAGAACGTTCCTTCACAACTCCTTTGTATGGAACAAGTTATGCCTCTGATTTTGCTCAGCTTGTGTAACCTGCACACTCAAAACACGTTGAGCAACTAAACATTCATACTGTCGGCATCTTGACAGCCATGTATTGCGTCTCGGGATCAGAATCATCTCCACCGTGTTCTTCATGTGTAATAAGAGCCAAAGTCTCTTCATCATAGTCACTAGCAGACTCATACCCACCATCCTCGGTAGCAATCATCTGCGCTGAGATTGGCATTCTCTGCAAAATGTCCTCTTCCCTTACAACGACGACAAATAATATCACTTGTGTGCCTGTTGGCGCCATGGAAGAAGAAGAGCTCTGTGTAGGCCCAGCAGGTGTACTCTTGGCAGATAGTGGTGGTTGTGCCTGCTTTCTTGTATCACGGTTGGAGGTGGCAGCCGGCGGAGGTGCGGTGTAGTAGAGCGTGTGGAAGTAGATGATGCACGTGGTGTCCATGATGAAGGTCGACCTGCGAGAAAAGTTAGTCCGCGCCAAGGCACTGTCGATCCTGCACTTCACGTTCAGCTTTACAAGCAAGATGGAATAATCGGTGATATTATTATAATCCTTGTAGTCTAGAATGGTCTGAATCTCTCTATTTAATCCACCCGAAAAGCGTGCAAGCATAGCTTCATTCTCCTCAACAATACCACATCTAATCAAGCCAGTTTGTAATTCGATAATATTCTTCTACGAATTTTTCCTTGTCTTAAGCGCTGCAATTTTTGAAGTAATTCACGTTGATAATATGGTGGAACCCAACGAGTACGCATAGCAGTTTTCAAAGCAGCCCAAGTAGCTGGAACAGGATATAATCTACAATGTTGGACCACCAAACACATGCAAAGCTAGTGAAAGCACAAACAGCAGCAGAACACGTCTCTCCTCGGGATATTGTAAACATGTAAATCTTTGTTCAGTTTCTAATTCCCAAGTAAGATATATATCAGGAACATATCTACCCTCAAATGGTGGAATATTCAATTTCAGTTTAGGGAGATGGTCATGATCTCGTACTGAAGGGAGCCGAACATTGCCATTATTTGCATGTGGACAACCTGGTGGTTGTGGTGCTGGTGGTTGCACGTAGTTCGATGTTGATCAACCTCATCCTCGTAAGCTCTCACATAATCATCCTCCCCCCGCAGCAGCAGAGAGCCACGAAGTATCAACAGCAGACACCAGCAGCTTGGCGGTGAAGAGGGACACGGGAAGCTCGGCGGAGGGCTGTTTCGCGATGTGGAGGTAGTCCGTGTTGTTGTAGTAGAGGTGCGTTAGGTGCAGCCGGTGGTGGTGGTGGTAGACGCGCGAGCAATTCATTAAACTTGTTATCGAGCTTTGTTTGACGCCTTCTCAATGCCATCTATCTTATCCATGGCCTCTTCAAATCTATTTAGCACATCGTCCACCTGCCAACTCATCATTTGTTGAAACTTATCATGTAGCGCTTTGTTTGTCATGTTCTCCCGGTCGGTCTAAATCGGCTTGTGATCCTGCCATGGTTAGCAGCAATAGAAACACACAAGAATATGATTGACGGACTACTAGGAAGTGGTGGTGGTGGTGTGGTGGGCGATCACAAATCCGTCAAGCAAATCTCAAATTCTTACGAGTTCTTACCCAGAAGGCGGTGATCGGCAACCGATGTAGTCAAAACTCTCAAAGCTTGGATAGAGCGATTACGGGGAGAGTCAAGCATACGATGTAGATGTATGTGGAGCTGGGAAGGCTTATAATATGGTAGCAAAAAAGGTTAGCAAGAATCAATTCAGAGATGCAAAGTTGAATAAGCGCTCAACGATGATCTTGTCTTTGGTCCTAGGCTGAACCGTGCTAGAGACGCGAGCCTAGAACACTAACAAAATCACGGCGCTGCTGCGTAAACAAGGGAAAAGCACACTCTGGATTTTTTTTCGCTCTTTTTTTTTGCGCTTTTTTTTTTTTTTTTTTGCTGCTTTTTTTTTGCGAAAAATCACTATAATGGCGAGTGTCTCAAAACTCTTCCGAGGTCAAGCCGACGGGATGGGCACGAAATTTTTCGACCAATATTTTTTTTTATTTGCCGGACCCAAAAACTGAAGCGGGTCAAAAAACTTTCTATAACGGTTGTCTCAATACACTTAGAAACACTTAAAAACAGGATAGCCAGAAAATTTTTCGACAAGTGCGTTTTCGAAAAATTTTGGGCCTAAACGGAGGGTGGTTTTCGAATTTTTTTTTTCCGAAACCTACTCCGGCAAGGAAACACGAATCGGAAACTAGATGGATCTCGAAAACAACCCTAATATGCAAGGAACTCGGATTGGATATATGGTGGTGGTATATGGCAGCGGTGGTGGTAGCGGTGGTAGTATATGGATATGGATCGGTGGTGGTATACGGACACGGATTGGTGGTGGTCTATGGATACGGATTCGGAGCGGTGATGATGGTGCGGTGGCGGCGTGACAACTTATGACCAGAACTCGAAACTCTAAAAGACTAGACGCTAAGACCAGCAACTAGACACGGCGATGCAACATAAATTCAACAAAGCAAAACCCTAAAAAGATTATGCAAAGGCTCAGATTGGTTCGGATATGATGAACTAACCCTAATTTTTTGTGGCTTTTTCGTGGACTTTATGTATGAAGAACAGACTCGATCTAAACTACGAAAAACCGTAAAATCTCACGAGCAACACGGAAATCTGATACCACTTGATAGAGGCAAAGGTGTCCGTCTTTCGATGAGATGTGGTTTTCGCTTGGGAGGAAGTCGACTTTGGCGATCCGACTACGAACGTGCGAGGACGTCGCGCCTTAGCAATTGCTAAACCAACTCCGAGAGGTTATTGACCACGCGAACACGATCAACGACCACGAGGGTCTGTTTCCTACGAGCAAGCGAAGAACAAGCAAGAAACTGAGATTGCAATCTGGATATTGCGAATATAAGATGAAAGCTTTATTGATCAAGGTGGGGTTACGTGGCGCCTTTATGCAGTCGTTGAACACAAGCGAAATGCTGTGAAGTTGCAGCTATGGCGAACTTTTAATCTAAACAAAACCCAAGGTCTAAGCGGTGCCCTAAGGGCTGTATATATGGAAGAAGAGGGGGAATTTCGTGGCCCTTGGTGGAGGGTCGAAATCAACCCTAACTCTTGTTTCCCACACATACGGACTCTAAAACAGCCTATACTTAAGTATTTCGAAATTACATGGGCCTGGCCCAATAATAAGGTGACGCAGCACCTAGAATAGCCTATGGACGAATATTATGAAGTGGCATCTTGTATATTTCGTCCAAGGCCTCATGCACTCATTAGGGTGGCTTCAAAGTCCTGGAATCATCACTTGTAACTCCGTTCTTGTTCCCCTTGCATGCCAACATCTCCATGCTTGAACTTGCTCCAAGGTTCATCTTTCTTGTCCATGGTAGGCCCTTCATTTGTAAGCAAAACAAATGTATCCAATTTAGGCAGCATCATATTCTCATGAACATTGGAATCGTTACCAAGAAATGAAAGTACCTGATAATTCAATTGGCGTGCGCGAGCTCTAGTAATTGGTCCAGTATGTATAGCAGCAGGGGTTGTGGGTGTAACAATGGTATTGATGTCCTCATCAAAACGGCTACTCGTGTATCCTTACCTTTGTTGTTCTTGAATCTTGTGCCACTCTATGTGATCGATAATCTAGCACTTGTGTGATTGGTTTCTTGTCGGTTGAGTGAATTCTCTCTCGTTTTCCCCGTGTGTCCCTCTTGTTCTTCCGCGTGTTCTTCGTGATTTCCCCGTAGGATCCGCTCCAACGTGAAAGATCGTCCACGTAGGGTTCCGCCCTACATCATCTATGGATCAGAGCTTAGGTTGATCACGTTTTTGGAGCCCCTACCCCTCTTTTTCTAGCTTGATTTTGTTGATTTCGTCCTAAATCCGAAAATCCCCACCAAAAATAGCCCCAAGTTTCCCCACCTTCCATCCACGAAATCCATCATATTTTGCCCCCGAAATCATCAATTTCCGCCCCCAATTCGAAATTTTCCGCCCCAAACGAGATCTGGAACCGTCGGGCCGGACATCCGGGCCTCAGGCCGGACATCCGGGCCCTGGAGCACCAATTTCGCTCGGTTCTGGACATACACCCCCGGAAATCCGGCCCCGACCCCCGGATATCCGGCCCCTGGGATTTCAGTTTTTCCGTTTCACCGTTTTGTCCATAACTAATTCATACGGAGTCCGATTTTGACGTTCTTTAGCTCGTTTCGAAGCTATTGACATTCCCCTTCCCATAAAAATACTACCACCACCATTTGAATCCATCAAATTTTTGAAAATTTGGCAAGTTTGCCTAGGCCTTCCACCATATCATCCGCATAGCCACCACCGACTTCCGCAACCTAACCAATTTTGTTCCCCTTTGCATTAGTGGTTGCTTGAGTAGTGATTCGAGTCTCCTAAGGTGTTTCGGCTACTTAGGGACGATTGCCTCTTCATCAACCACCACCACCACTTCCACATAACCTTGCCCACCATACACTTCCGACAACCCAACTTAACCCAATTGTTGATTGAGCTTTTTCGAGTTGTGGCTTGTGTCTCCTAAGGTGTTTCGGCTACTTAGGGACAGCAACTTCAACTCCGACACGTGTATAGCCCATCATTCCACTTCCGCATTGCCAAGTGCAAACCACCACCGCATTCCCGCTACCACCATTTGACATTTGTCATTTGAGATTTTGAGTTCGCGGTTTTTCCGTTTCCTAAGGTGTTTCGGCTACTTAGGGACGAGTCTCCATCATCTTGGTATCTACATCAAGAACACCGCCACTCATCATCGCAAAGGATGGTAACCTCGACGACACCATTGTATATTCCCCTTGCAAATTGCATTGATAACCCCTAGCCATTTTGCGTTACTTGCCTATCGAGACTAGCCATTTGAGTATTGCCGGCAACGTTACTTGTGCACATTAGTGATCATACTCCATAGCATACATACCATACCAAAGTGGTGCATATCTTAACATCAACTTGTGTGTCACAAAGTTGTCATCGCATACACAATTGCTATCTTGGTTCGTGAAGTTTTGCATGAGAAAAGAGCTCAAAAGAGAAAGAGCCAATCAAGCTGTTAAGCAAAAGAAAGAGAGCAAAGAGCTTGTAAGCAAGTGCCATAGCATCATACCATATTACATATAAGATTATCATACTTGATCATCTTGGATCATTGTGAGAGAAACACCGGGAACCATACATACATAGCATACTTGGGATAGAAAATTTATCCATTTTGCATCTTATAGATTGTGCACAAGTGTCGTATCCGCCTATTGAGCAATCGTGCTAGCGTCTCTCTTGAGTTGTGCAACACGAGCGTTTTGGTGGATTCCACATTTTGAGCTCATTCCTTGGTTGCACGGCCCCATTTATCTATCCGTGTGTGTGTTTCCGTGTGCCTCGTATTGATATTGGTCTACTTGTTTCGCTTGCGAATTTGTGAATCTCTTTCAACATTATTGACTCTTGCTAACACTTTGCATTAAATTTTTGTGCCACTATCCTCACCGAGCTCCTCCATAAGCTTTACTTGTGTAGGTGTGAGAACCGACAAGGATTGGTACCAATAGTGCTATTTCATTGTCCGCATTTGAGTGAACTTGATTCATTTTCAACATCGGTCAAGGTACATTGGTATAAGTTCTTCTCTTTCTCCCACTCATATTTGCTCGAGTCTTGTGATGGATAGGCAAGGCATTTCACCTTCGGTCTACAACAACAACGGCGAGTTCGATGCCACGAACAACAACTCCAACGCCAAGAGGCAAGCTCAAATGGAGGAGATCAAAGCCCTCATCAAGTCCTACAAGCGATCTTCCTCATCTTGAGAAGGCGCTCAAGAGCACATGCTTCCGTGCTACCATCTCGGCAAGATCACATCGGCATCGACACCATCATCAACAAGAACGTGAAGGTCAAGAGCTCAACATCAACAACCGCTCAACGACTTCACCATCTCCCTTGGCATCTTCGCCAAGCGACTTCAAGGCATCTTCGCCCGGATATTCGGCATCTTCGCCAACAAGCACCCCAAGACTACGCTCAAGAGAAGCTCCCCAAGCTCAAGTCCGCGACTTCCACGAGCTACTACGACCTCGACATCGACCACGAGATTCCTTTCTATGGGACTCAAGAACCCGAGGAGTACCTCGAGTGGGGCGTTTGATGGACGACTACCTCAAGCTACATCAAGTTCCTCCGAAGATCAAGTGAAGTGCGCCACAAGAAACTTCCACGATTGCGCCTCGACATGGTGGCTTCACACACCTTGAGTGCTACGAGATGAGTTGGCCCAAGATGAAGAGAGCTTTGCGGCGAGAGTTCGTGCCTCCAACCTACGGAACAACCGGCGCCAATTGGAGAACACCATCCAAGGATCCAAGTCCATCGACGCGTACTTCAAGGAGATGAAGATTGCCTTGACGACGAGCGGCGTGGGCGACCCCATGTCAATGAAGTTCCACTTCATGATGGGATTACAACGACATCTCCAAGACCATCTTCCTCGAGAACTACAAGTCCATCGACGACTACTACATTGGTGCTCTCAAGGCGGAACAAGAACTCATGAAGGCCAACGCTTCTCCACCCCAAGCAAACTTCGTGGAGAGCAAGCTCTCGACAAGCATGAGGCTAGTACCACCATGATGTCCAAGCCCGACAAGCTCCAAGGCGATGCTCCCAAGTACAACTTTACCGCCATCCCTCTTTGTGGCATTGATGATGCCGAGTCTACCTTGACTCTTTTTCAAGATGGTGCGGCGACAAATACGACTACGGAGACCTTCAAGGACCAAGCTTTGGAGGCAAGCGACAAGGTGGCGAGCAAGGATGATGCTTCCATCTTAGGAGGCGAGAGTGATGTTGTGCCATCTTGGCCTTCATCCACGGCGGCGACTACGAGACGGTTGAGCATGGGATTCCCCCTCACGACCACGGCGACATCCGATGACTTGAGTGACTTGAGCCACCATATTGAGAGTGAGAGTGACTTCACCACTAGCCCCATATATGTGTTGCCCCAATTCCCATGTGAGGAGAGCCACAACCCCACCACTTGAGTGAGATGGTGACTCCACCATACGTGAGTTTGAGTGCACCTATTTTGAGGGAGTGAGTGAACCACCACATAGAGAGAATGAGATAGTTGATAGGTCTAGTGAGGCCATTTGCATTTCTAACAACTTGACCTCTACCTCTATTGTGTCTTCTCATTTGGTGCTAGGTCCCATTTATGATGACACGCCGATCCTCGACGACTCCGTCCTCCCTTTGGACAAGACGATGGCCATGGTGGAATATGATGCACCCCCCACATGGTTCCATCAAGATGAAGATGACCACCATTTGGTCTTTCCCACCTCACCTACACCACTTGAGTGGAATGACAAAGGTAACATAGGTGATGGTGATGCTCTAGTCCCACTAGTGGACATTCTTGACATTGATTGTTTGCATGATGTTGATCACCCTATTGACATGCTTCATTCTAGTATGATTTCCCCATGTAATGATTTGCCCATTTATGATGAATATGATGATTCTCATGTGGAGTCTATTAGTTGCGATGCTATGTTACATAGGATTTCTTGTGACAATTCTTTAGGTCACATCATGTTTGCTAATCCGCTTGACTTGTCATATGCTATGCATGAGATCCATCATATGTCTTATTTGCAATCTCTTCATAGTGACTATGCATATGCCATTAAAATAAACCCAATTTGCACATATGGCATAGATGACAAGCCCATGGTTATTGGCATTTGTTTTTCTTGTGATGATATTGATATGCTCCTTTGCATCCTTTATCTCATATGCCATGCCATGCCCTCCTAGCCGGATATGCATTGTTTTGGATGTTGTCCATTTTCTCCATGTGATGTTTCGCTATTGCTCATGAGGAGGCCCCATAGTTTCCTCATACATGTTAGGAGAATTTGATCCATCCCATTCATTGCATGATCCCCATACTTGTGTGCACCACATGCTCCCCATGAATGAAAATGCTACCGATCGCCATATACTTGCATTCTCAATTTGTGTCCCCATCGTGTCATACATAATAACTATTCTTTCATGATGGATGACATGTTCTTATACCATGCATCAAATTTCTTTGAGCGATGCTTATCTTGTGCTAACACTCACTTGCACATACACATCATAATGGATGATGTGTACATTTACCACGCGCACAATTTCTTTGGTTTGTGTCTCTTTTGCGTAGGTACCCATGAATACTTGTCGACCTCGCAATCCCACGAGTTGACACAACGAGCTCTAGAGAGCAATGATGACTTGGGATCCCATGGATTGCCTTTCCCACCGCTCACTTCGCGCAAACACTTCGCGCATCTCTTTTACTTGGCCCTCACATGGTTATGGGTTGTTGTTCATTACATATCATATGCCCATCTTGCCATGTTCACTTTGCATGATATGCTCATTCCTATACCTTTGACATGCATTTGTGACCCATGCTTTGCATTACACATGATGATTGATTCTCGTACTTGTATGTGTATTTGCAAGCTTGGTGGAGATATTGCTTTTTATTGCCACGTTTCTTTTGTGCACCATTCCTATGATGATACTTTCATCTTGCTTTGTGTTCGTGCCTACGATATGTCATGTGCATTCCCTATGCCTATTATTTGCCCACATGACATGATTGCCACGCTTTACTCTAGTGTGTTGCATCTTCGCTCCACTAGTTTGCACGACTTGATTACAATGCTTGCTTATGTTGCATCACCAATGATTCATACTTGCTCATTTCATGCGGTTGATGACAACCATCTATATGCTTTGCACATGATTCATATTGCTTCTTGTCATATATCTCTATGTGTTGCCTCCCTCATGCTAGATTTGCCATGTATTGAGTGCAACAATGATTCTCTTCTTACTCATGAGATTGCCCCCATAGCATTCTCGCATATATTTGGAGATTTTGACATAATTCTTGTGAAGCATGCTTGTCTTACTTCTTTGCACCATATACCTAGTGCCATGAATATTGTCATTGTTGCATCATATTATTCATGCATTTGTCCTTCTAATGGTTTTGTGCAAAAGATGAGAACCATCATGATGGATGATGTGTTTGTCTACCATGCGCATACTTTCTTTGTTTTGCTTTGTGCATGTGTAGGATACTTGGACTTTGTGTCGACTTCCACTTCACGTGAGTTGACCATTCGAGCTCTTAAGAGCGAGCCTCAAACATTCTACCACGACTCGCTTCTACACCGCGTTTGCTTGCGCTTGGCATTGTGAAGAATGCACAAGGACATGCCTTCAAGGTGACATCTTTCTTGAGCATGGATATTATGGATCATACTACTTGTGTTGCTTACACGTGAGACTTATTGGTCATCTTGGACCACTTGATTGCGCACTTAGTAGAGATCTTGCTTTGACTTGCCATTATCACATTCCCATGCATCATGACATATGTACCTTGTGTGTTGCATCCAATTCTTGGATTACTTGCTCCTCTCATATGTTTGGTTGCAACAATGTCATTACTTCACATATGCCATGTCCCATTGATTGCTACATGCTTGACTTGATTGCCTCACACATGATGAACAATTGCTCTTTCTATTGTGTTGAGTGCCATACTATCTTCACTACACCCTATGCACATTATGCTTGGATTGTCTTGCACTTGACCCATGTGTTTAGACACTTCATTTTATTTGGTGTTGTGAATACTTCCTATGCCTACCATCGACCATTTGTCGAGCGCTTTATGCATGCTTGCTATGACCTTGAGGTGGATGCTTATGCTCTTGTCACACATATTTGCATCTCTACCTCACATTTACATGCTTGTTCCCAAGATATTTTTGCTTGTGCTCGATTGATATGCTTACATGCCATGTCACAATCCTTTGTCACACCCTATGCTATGCCTGATGACAACACTTGTTTGGTGAATCACCTCTTGAATGCTTGGTTTCTAACGCTAACCACATTTGTTTTTCCAAGTGTTTGTTCTATTTACTCCTTTTGAAGGAATCACAAGATGGTGCGACATTGGAGAGTGCCCATTTCGAGTTTCAAAATGACGAGAGCTTGGTGATCGACCACTTTGACACGGCACCGCCATCTCTTTCCCATGGTGATTTGGTTTTCGATCCGAGGTCGGATCCTTTCCAAGGGGGAGGGGATGATGCGGAGCATCCTACGGTCATCACCATGTCAAGAGTCCGTTTGGCAAGTGACACGTGCGACCTCTTCTTCACATACACAAAGGTGAATCTTCTCCTTTACACGTGCTCACTTGACCCCTTCGAGGATGGTATACTACTTGACACTTCCCCCGTATGCATGCATAGGTATTGTCGGAGCTTCTCGGATGTCAAGGAGGAGTGCAAGCGCCAAGGAACGACTACACCATCCGCGAGGGAAACCTGGAAGCGACGACGGAAGAAGAGCCAGCTGCTACAGGCCCCGGACATCCGGCCACAGCCCGGACATCCGGTGCCCTTCACAACAGCCGCAACCCTGCCAGGAAGACTACAGGGCCCGGACATCCGGCCCCAGGCCCCGGACATCCGGCCTCCCACGAAGCCCCGGATATCCGGCCACTCGCCCGGAAATCCGGCGCCCCGCACCCGAATCGGCAGATCCAGCCGTGCCAGCCCGGACATCCGGCGTCTCGAAAGCCGGACATCCGCCTCCCCCACTGCGTCACGTAAGTGCATCCGGGCCGAGGCCCTTGTACCCCTTCGCCCCCTAGACTATATATACTCCTTCCCCTTCCTCTTTCGAGGGTTAGCTTTGGATTAGCTCATATTTTGGTGTGAGAGCCTTTGCTCATCCACTTGGCTACTTCTCCTCGGAGATCAGGACCTCTACGGAGAAGATCCCCCAAGCGGATTCAAGACCCCCTTCTAGGGCGGACCCCATCAAGACCTCCTCTCGGAGAAGAACGGCTACTCGTGTATCCTTACCTTTGTTGTTCTTGAATCTTGTGCCACTCTATGTGATCGATAATCTAGCACTTGTGTGATTGGTTTCTTGTCGGTTGAGTGAATTCTCTCTCGTTTTCCCCATGTGTCCCTCTTGTTCTTCCGCGTGTTCTTCGTGATTTCCCCGTAGGATCCGCTCCAACGTGAAAGATCGTCCACGTAGGGTTCCGCCCTACATCACCACCACTAGCCCCACACATGAGAGCATGCCACACATCCTATGTGTGGTTGAGCGCCATTTGAGTGACTCCACCAACCATATGAGTGAGAGCGTCCTTGATGGAGTGAGTGAGGCACAACACTTAGCGAGTGAGATAGTTGACACGACATTTGAGGCCACTTTGATTTCTAACGACTTAACCTCTACTCCTAGTGTGTTTTCTTCTTTGGTGCTAGGTCTCCTACATGACGACATACCTATCCTCGACGAGTCCATCCCTCCAATGGAGATGACGATGGCCATGGTGGACGATGATGCATCCCCCACATGGTTCCATCAAAACAATGATGACAACGAGTGGATCTTCGACACCTCACCTACAACACATGAGCGACGCCCCAAAGTTAACATAGGTGACGGTGCTTCTCTTGTCCCACTAGTGGACGCTCTTGACATTGATTGCTCCCATGATGTTGACCCACCTATTCCCATGCTTCATGCTAGTGAGACTTCTTCATGCCTTGACTTACCTATTTATGATGAATATGATGATGAGCATGTTGATTTGCCTAGTTGTGATGCTATGCTCCATAGGATATCATGTGAAAATTCTATTGGTCACGTCATGTTTGACAATCCATTGAACTTGTCATATACTATGAGTGAGATCTCCCATATTGCATCATTTCAATCTCAACATAGTAACTATGCATGCCCCATTAAGATAAATCCCATTTGCACTTACGGCATAGATGACGAGATGATGGTCATTGGCTTTTGCTTCTCTTGTGATGATATTTCCATGCTTCCTTTACATGATTTGCGCAATTCATCTACTATTCCATGCCATGATCACATTGTTCCAAATATGCATTGTTTTGGATGTTGTCAATATTCTCCATGTGATGTTTCCACTAATGCTCATGAGGAGACCCCCATAGTTTCCTCAAACATATTAGAGATTTTGATGCGTCTCATACTTTGCATGATTCCCATAATTGCGTGCACCATATGCATTCCATGAAAAACAATGCTCTAGATATTTCTCATGATGCATTACAACCTTTGAGTCTCCATTATGTCATACATAATAACAAACCTCTCATGATGGATGACATATTTCTATATCACGCATCTAATTTATTTGAGCATTGGCTATTTAGTGCTAACCAACACAAGCACGTGCGCATCATGATGGATGATGTGTACATATACCACGCACACACAATTTTTCCTTTGTCTTTGTTTTGTGTAGGTACTCACGTATACTCATCAACCTCTCAATCCCATGAGTTGACGAAACGAGCTCTTGAGAGCAACGATGACTTGGGATCCCGTGGACTATCCTTACCACTGTTCCCTTCGCGCAAGGACTCCGCACATCTCTTTTACTTGGCTCTCAAACGGCTATGGGATATCTACCACTTGTCACCTTATGCCCATACTATCGTGTTCACTTTGCATGTTATGCCTCTTTACATGACTTTGCCATGCAATTGTGACCCTTGCTTGCATTTACCCATGATGCACCATTATGATATTCCTATGTGTATTTGCATGCTTGGTGGCGATCCTTGTTACTTTTCCCAGGTTTATCATGTGCCTCATGCTATTGTTGATTCTTGTGTTGGGAGAGTCATGATGTTACATTGCAATTTACATAGGACTTCTTGCCAACACCATGAACCTACTTTCCTCATATCTTGCTTTCATGCTTGTGCTATGACATGTGAATTATTCATGCTCACTATTTGCACCAATGACATGCTTGCCATGATTTCTCCTAGTATGTTGCATCTTCGCACTACTAGCTTGCTTGACTTGATCGCTATGATTGCTTGCTATGTTGCATCGCCCATGTTCCACTATTACTTGCTTTCTTGGGTTGATGACATATATGCTCGTGCCTCTCACATGATATATCTTGATAATTGTCTCTTGTGTCCAGTAGTTGCCTCTTTCATATCCACTTGTATTGAGTGCAACCATACTATCCTTATTGATCTTGGACACTTTGACACTTTACTTGTGATGCATGCTTGTTTGATTGAGCCTATTGTATTTGGTTGTTCTCGCATCATATGCCTCCATACTATGAAATGCTCCCTTGTTCTTTCTTATGATGAGCATGATGCATACACTTGTTGGGTATCTTACCACAAGAATGTTAGGTTTGCATTTACGCTCACCTCATTTGTTTTTCCGAGTGTTTGTCATGTTCGTTCATTTTGAAGGATTCACAAGGCGATACCGTCATGAGACATATCGGTTATGTGAAGGCATACAAGATGCGCAACTCCATCATCCTTGAGAAACTCCTAAAGGTGACCTCCTTCCCTTTGAGCCATCCTCAAGTACGCATATTGGATGGGCCATTCTTTCATTGTTGTTTCCTTCTTGTTGTCTACATGATACATCTATTGGATGGAGGACCGGCATTGGAGATGGACCCTATGGACCTTCAAGTTAAGGAGTGCTCGGACTTAGTGGATTCACCAGCGGACCAACATTTCTACCACGACATTGAGCCATGGTACAACAACTCCCATAACAAGTTTGCACTTTATACATGGATTGACTTGCATTATGATTGCCTTGGTGCATCTTGTATTTCTATGTCATCCATGATATATGAGCTTGTGCACTTCCTTAGCAAATTTGTTGTGATCTTCCTTAATGGCATATTCATACATCATATTGCCCATCATCAATTGCATGACAACATAATCACATTGTGCACCAATTACCATGTTCATGCTCTTGATAAACCATCAAATTATGACATCATTTTGCACAATGGTAGAATTTGTCGCTTTGTGCACCATGCTTTTGTTCCCATGAATGCTTTGCATATCATTCTAGATCATCTTGATAAGCATCATGTGTCTTGCCATGCACAATCTTGCCGAATGGACTCGTTCTTACATGATGGACACTTTGTGTGCGCTAACCATTGCATTTCCGAGTGTCGCTTGTGTTTGCTCTTTTTGCATGTCTATCACTCCGGTGACACCTTGGACTACTTGGATTGCGCCATGTCTTGAACTTCCTCCAACTACAAGTCCGTCCACGACAACTGTTTCCATGGTGATGGGGATCACGATCCGAGGTCGGATCTTTCCCAAGGGGGGGGGGGGAGATGATGCGGAGCATCCCACGTTCATCCCCATGTACACTCCGACTACTCTCCAAGCCCCAAGAGGACATATGACAAGACCTCGACCATACGCCATAGGGCACAAGGTGAACTCACTCCTCTTCGAACCGTCACTTTCCACATGTGAGACATGGCTACTACCTCATGCATGGACCTTGCATACACTCAGGTACAACCGAGACGACCATGGAGGATCCAAGGACCAAGGCCAAGCATGGAAGAGGAGAAGGAAGAAGAAGTAGGGACAAGCTTCTAGAAAGCCCGGAACTTTCGGCCTCAGCCCAAAACTTCCGGCCTGCCCGGAACCTCCAGCCCCCGGAGTCCGGACCAGCCCCGAGCGCGCCAACTCTCTGGATAGCTCGGAACCCTGTCGGAACCTGCCCGAAACTTCCGGAGCCCGGAACTTCCGACCCCGCCCGGAACTTCCTGCCTGTCTGCGCATAGTGTATTTGGCCGAGCCCATGTACCCCTTCGCCCTCACTTACCCCTTCGTGGGCTAGCACTATATATACTCCCCCACCTCCTCCTAGTTAGGGTTAGCGTTGTGATAGCTCATTTCGAGAGAGAGCATAGCTCATCCATACCGGATCTACTCCACGTGAGGGATCGTGCCTCTTCGGAGAAGATCCATTCGGATTCAAGGCGTCCATCCGGAGAAGACAATCAAGACCTCCTCACGGAGAAGAACGGTTACTCTTGTATCTTTCCTTTGTTGATTTTGGATCATGTGTTACCTTGTGCTTTCGGTGATCTAGCCCTTGTGTGATCAATCACTTGTCGGTTGAGTGTTTCTCTCGTTCCTCCCCGTGATTTCCCTTGTGTTCTTCCGCGCGTTCTTCGTGTTTCCCCGTAGGATCCACTCCAAACGTGAAAGATCGGCCCCATAGGGTTCCCCCCCACATCAGTGTGCATCGACAAGCTCCTCGTCAAGATCGACAAGCTCCTCCTCAAGCGAGACAAGCACGTCAAGTCCATCGAGAGCAAGAAGACAATGGACCCCGTCCTCGCCAAGAGCAACATGAGGTCGACAACCATCCTCGCCAAGAGCAACATGAGGAAGACAACCCTCCTCACCAAGAGCAACATGAGATTGCCAATCCTCACCCACATGGGCGTCATCATCCCCGACCCCAACACAATGAAGAGCAACGATATGGCAAGCTAAAGTTCACCATGCCCAAGTTTACCGGAAGCAATGACCCCGAAGAGTACATATCATGGGCATTGAAGGTTGACAAAATCTTCCCCTTGCACAACTATGAAGAAGAGAAGAAGATTGCAATGACATCCCTTGAATTCCAATACTACGTCCTCATTTGGTGGGAACAAGTCATTGAACACCGTGCGGCAAGAGGTGAACCACCCATCACTACTTGGGCACAAATGAAGGATGTCATGAGATCACGATTCGTGCGAAACTACTACAATCGCGACCTCTTCAAGAAACTCCAACAACTCAAACAAGGAACCAAGAGCGTTGAAGAGTACTACAAGGAAATGGATATTGCCATGATACGAGCCAATGTCAAAGGAGATGATGAGCAAACTATGGCACGATTCTTGAATGGACTCAATCACCCTATCAAGAAGATTGCCAACTTCCAACCATGCTGTCGGGGAAACTGATCCACGAACACCTATGGGACCAGCGGACCCGAGCCCCTTTCGGTTTGGCGGGGGGCGGAGATCGCACGAAGAGCGGATCGAGGCGAAGCACACGAGCAGTTTACCCAGCTTCGGAGCTCTCCGGAGAGATAACACTCCTACTGCTGCATGTCTGAGTGTATTGAGTTCTTGCCCGGGAGCGCTGAGTGCTACAGTACACACTAGCTGCTAACGAGACCGAGCGTGAGTGTTTTTCTGCCTCCGAACCCCTCTCTACGTTGCACATGGGCCTTCTTTTATATGCTAAAGGGGTCTCCGACAGGTGGCAACGTAGACAAGGGTAAAAATGGAAAAGGAATTGCGGTTGGTACAACTACCAAAGACTGATGTATCATACCTAACCACGACGGCGGGGACAAAGGCATTAAATGCCCGCTCACGCCGCCCAAATAGTGCAAAAAGGACCGTCGGGACGCCACCGCTGCCACGATGGCAATCTTGTCGGCGTCGCTTGCCACCCGCACCGCTGGGCCGACAGACCTCTTGCCACGCTGCTACCGAAAGGTCCTGGCGACACGTTGGTGGATGTGCTGGAGCGCGGGTACAGAGCGCGGGTACAGAGTGGTAGTTTGCCGCGGTCGTTGTCTTGTCGCGTCCGGAAGCTTGCCGCTCACCGGGCCTCGCCGGGACGCGTGGCGCATCGCGGCAAGTTCCTCGAGATGCCTTGGTTGGCCTTCCCGGCAAGCTCCTCTTGCCGGGGCCTTGTCTCCTTGGCTTGAATACTTTGTTCTTGAATGGCTCCAAAGGAACCACGGAGGACCTTGGCGGTCACCCGACAAGCCTTGCTGCTGGTGCTGCAACTGCCGTGCACAAGTTCGGGATACTAGGGTACCCCTACTCTAGTACACCGACAGGAGCCCCCGGGCCTGGGCCACACACGGTGCCGTGCGCTGTTGGGCCAGGCCCAAAACAGGGCACGGGCACGCGCGACCTAGGTTACGCCGTATCTCACTTTGTATCCACCGCGCCCTCCTCGAACGGCATGCGTCGAATGCGGCGTCGTGGGTGGTTTCTTTATTCGGAAAGACGGAATGTCTGCCCCCTCCCTCTTTATAAGCAGGGGAAACAGGGGCAGTTCGCCCATCTCGCCGGTTGCTATTCCAATCTCAAAACCTCCGCCGCCCCCCTTCTTCCCAAAGCTAAAAGAGAGCAGCGCCCGCTTCATCGCCACCGCACCACCAACGCCGTCGATCTCTCTCACCACCTCCGCCATGGCTCAAAGCCGGAAGGTTGTGAAGTCGCCGAGGCGCAGCTGCTCGCATGGCGCTGCGAAGGAGCGTGCAACCTTCCTCTCCTCAGCTCGCCGCGAAGGAGCTGAGGGAGTATTACTACCTCTTCGGTCGACGGAGACGCGGCGCATCCGCGACGAAGGTACTCCCGGCTGCCGCTTTGGGCGGCTCGAATGGATATCCCTTCTTCGCGTTGTTCTTCTACTGCAGGCTCTGCCCGCCTTTCTCTGAGTTTTTCTGTGACATTATGAACACCTACGGGTTCCGCCTCCTTGACTTCACCCCCAATGCCGTTCTGACCATGGTAGTTTTCGCACATCTCTGCGAAAACTTTGTCGGAGTCTATCCAAATGTAGCTCTTTTTCGCCACTTCTTTATGCCCCGAGTTGAGAGAGGGGAGCCTTTATCCGCGGAATCGCTGGATCTCGAGAACGGCAAGAAGGAAGCTTATCCGGAGGAGAGCTCCGCAGCAAGTGGGATGAATGGAGAGCGACGGTGCTGGATTGTCGAGGAGAACCGCAGCCATTTACCGCCCAGCGCCAAGCCCCGATGGCGCGGCAACGATTGGAGCAACGTGGCCCGGAAGACAATAGGCTGAAGATTGCCGTCACCGGATCCTCGCCTCGGGCTTGCCGGGCTCACCGTAGGCGCCGTTGGCGCAGATTTTCTTCGCCGCGACGCTCCCCTCGCGGGAGAGGAGGAGACCCGCTGGGAGTTCCGAACGCGGTGGATATCATGAGGCTACGCCGGGCCTCAACTTCAACTTCACACAGGCCGAACCGACGCGATGCTCTGGAACTGTTCAAGCACGATCCTCAACATCCCGAAATGTTCAGGTTTCCGAGGGTGTCGTTCATTGTGCAACAACTCCTCGCCGACCGCATTCGTGCAATGATGCCATTGTCGCGATTCGCATGGAATTGTCCCAACTTGGCAAGAGCCTGCAGACGACGTCGTGCAGGAGTTCTTTGACGGCTTGGTAGAAATGCCGGTCCGCTCCGATGAACAGAAGAGCCTTACTCGCGACACCACCGATGCGGAGATGCAGCGCATCGCCACTAGGCTGGAAGAGGCGGCGGCAGCCGCTGCCGCGGGCGAGTTTGGATTCACCGTGGAGGAGGCAGAGGCAGCCGATGCGGCAAGCCTTGCCGATCGAGAGGAGCTTGCCGGCGAGGGAAGCTTGTCGGGCCTGAAGCTGAGTCGAGCGAGCCCGCCGAGGGCGCGAGCGACTCGTTGAAGATCTACTCCTCCTCTTTCTCACCTTCAGACAGCTCGCCGCAAGCGGAGCCCCCAGCTCCACCAAGAAGGCGCTCCGCAAGGCCGGGACGTGGCGGGCGGCAGACGGGTCAACAGCCGCCGCTGCTGGCGTGCTCCACCGTGGCAAGCACTCTTGTTGCTGGAGCACCTCATGCCGCCCTGCAATCGGAGCGGGCCCTCCGGACCACCGCTTGCTCCCGCCAAGCGGCTAAGGAACCTACTCCTCCGCCTTGTCGCGCGAAGGTGGGCGGACTTGACTCTCCGCGCTCAGCTCCGACGAGGAAGAGGAAGAGTAAGATTCTTTGTCTGTACTTGTAGTTCTTCAATTCTTGTTGCTTTGTCTTGTATCTGATTTGCTTTACTCGAACCCATTCCTTTTCGGGACTCGCCCGAGAGCGCGAAGAGAGCCAAGGTCCCGGTGATTGTCATCAGGGCGAACTCACGCGACAGCGAGGGGTGTGCCCGAGACCACCTTGCGGACCCGCAACTATTCTCAGCAGCCCCAGCGCAGCCCCCAGCAGTAAGTATATGGTTTACTTCCTGCTGTTAGCGCGCATGGGTGCTCTTTCTTCTTGACATCGACTATTGGTTTATGAGGGAGAGCAGTCTCACCAGAGTGCCCGGAAGCCGCTCCCGACATGCCATATGCTTCGACTACACCGCCAAGGAGGATTCCCGTCAAGGAGAATTTTTCGCACGGAGAAGTCTCCGCAAGGGACAGTTCTCCGCAAGGGACAGCACCAATGACCCCGGTGGCGGAGACCACGATCAGAGATCCTAGTACAGTAATCCTCTTGCTTGAAAACTTCCCTTGGGTTCTTCTTCTTCTGATTTTCTTTTGAATATTTGCTTGACTTTTCTTCCTTTCTCGGTCGTCAGGTCCATCTGCCACGGAGCAGATGGAAACCGAGGTCGCCGGCGAGGAGAACGCGCGTGGCAATACCGACGACGCCGCTGTCACCGAAGAAGAAGTCGGCGCTGATGATCCCGCCGGCGGAGAGGCCGCCAAAGCTGCCGCCGCAGAAGCTGGCGAGGGGTCCGGCGATCGCACTAACGGCCCCGAGGCCGCAGGAGCGTCAGGCGCTACACCGACCGCCGATCCCTCCGCCATCGCCAGAAGCGCCAGTTCAAGAGCCCCAGCCCGGCGCCTATTTGAAGGCCGGTGATGGCGTCTTCATCAAGCTCCCCAGGCGCCGAGCTGTGGCACCGATCAAGGAGAAATCTTTGATGAAGAGTTGCTCGCCTCCGCTGGCTGCCGCTGGTCGTCGACGCGCAGAAAGCAGCAGCGGCGAGCCCGAGGAGGAGCAGCTGCTGCGGAAGCTATTGTCGCTCTACCGCGCCCGACAGCCAAGCTGGTATCCCGAAGCGCTTGTCGCGAAGGCGGAGTGGACATCGACAAGCGTCGCGGAGGAGCTCGGGGCCTCAACCAGAAGCTCTCCGGTCCTGGCAGAGAGCGGAGCAACTCGCCGAGGAGCGTAAAGCCTTCCTCCTCGAGAAGGCTGAAGTTTAAAGCAACAGCCGCTTGCTGCCGAGAAGCTGCTCTGAGCAGAAGGCGAGTTGGCGCAGCGGAAGGTTAACCTTGACAGCCACGAGGAGGAGCTTGCCGCGCGCGAGCAAACATTCGGCGGGACTCTCAAGGAAGCAGAGGATGCTGCCGCAGCTGCAGAGGCCGCCAAGAAGGAGCTGGAGACGAAGGTGGCGCAGCTGGAGGCCAATCTCAAGGTAAGCGGCGAGGAGCTTGCTGCGCTCAAGCGTGAGCGCGAGAAGGACGCCTACACCCTTGGCGAGCTGCAGGGTCGTCTCGCCGAGAGGAGCAAGGAGCTTAGCGCAGCCAAGGACTCCAACGCAGATCTTGAGTTGAAGCTGACTACTTTGACCAAGATGCTGACGGCGCCAGGGAGCAGGAGGTGGCCTTGAATGAGAAGATCAAGGCCGACGAGGCGCTCTTGGCGAAGTCTTGCTGCCGCCTGAACACTTTTAGGGAGAATGTGGAGCCTTCGGACCGAGGGTCTCGTGGATGTTGCCGCAGCCATCGACGGGAGCTGGTGCGGCCGGGATGGAGGATCTCGGTATTCCTCCGATGAGCACCTCCAACCCAGCGCAAAGCTCAGCTTGTTCTTCAAAGGCGTGGCGACGGCCCTCCAGTGACTCCGGGAGAAGATCCCAAAGCAGCTGGCCGACAGTCGCACCAGATCTGCGCGGGAGCTCTTCAAAAGGTGCTGGTGAAGGTGGCCTTCCGCAACCCAGGCCTCAACCTCACCAACATCCTCAGGACCTTGCCGCCGGATGCTGATCTGGAAGCGCTCAAAACCCTTGTCGCACCCATTGTGGACAAGGTGAGCGGGATCAAGAGGGTTGAGGGCGATCGCGTAGATTAGGCTGCTCGTTTTCTCTTTTTCTTGTCGCTGCTGGTCATGTTATGAGAACAATCTGTTAGAGCTGCGACAAGCTATCTTGTAATATGACTCTATTTCGGTAGCGATTGCTATGTTATTTCCTTTACTTGATTCCTTCCTTTGTATGTTTTTTCCCACGCTTTTAGGGAACTTGTCGGTATGAGCACCTTAGTCATGAAGCGCTGAAAGTGGACGTCAAGACTTCTTTGGCGGTGCCGCCACCGACAAGAAACCTTGTCGCAACTAGTCGCAGCTCACTTAAGTTGTTGAGCGGACTCGAAACAAAGTAAGGGCGCAACTAGCTACGAGTTGGTTCCTCCGCGCACAGGTTTTCCATACAAAGCACGGTCGTTCGAGGAAGATAACTTAAAAATTTAAAAATTTAAAACTGATTGCTCAAACTTTAGCAACTTGGCTTTCCTGTCGTTTGCTTCCCGGTAAGGTGAAACTTCCTCGAACGACGCTTGGTCCACACCATTATCTTCTCTTTTCCCCCCGACAAACTTGTGGGCGAGGGAACCTTCCTTTCTTTGAGAAAGAGAAAGAAGAGAAAATAAAGATATGGAGCCTTACGGCTCGTTATTGCTTACCGGGGGTAGGCGCTGCACAAAGTGTCAGATAACGCATGCAAAAATAAAGTAGAAAGCATGAAATTGACAAGATGTGCGGAGCATATGAGCTTTACTTATGCACGGGTCTGCGCTCGCTTCGTATAAAGGATTACATGCAACATCGGCAAGACTTGTACAAAAGGTGGTTGCGGAACAGGTTCCGCAACCGCGCGCTTCTACGGGTAAAACTTACGAAGATGCTCAATGTTCCAGGAGTTGCTCACCGAATGCCATCTTGGTCTCAAGGCCGACAGCGCCAGCCTAGTGACTCGTTTCACCCGTAAGGGCCTTCCCACTTCAACGCCAACTTGTTGGAATTCTTGGCGGACTGAACGCGCCGAAGAACAAGGTCGCCTTCCTCGAGACTTCTGGCATTAACTTTGCGGCTATGATAGCGGCGCAAAGCTTGCTGGTATCGAGCAGCTCGTACAGCGGCCTGAAGACGGTCCTCCTCAAGGAGCAGCGTGTTATCTTGTCGCAACTGCTCTTGCTCAAGCTCATCGTAAGCGAGCACTCGGGGTGACCCGTATACGAGTTCCGTGGGGAGAACTGCCTCTGCTCCATAGACTAGAGCGGAAGGTGTCTGGCCAGTGGCTCGATTTGGCGTCGTCCTGATCAACCAAAGAACCACCGACAGCTCCTCAATCCAGTTCTTTCCGCACTTGCGCAGCCTGTCGAAAGTCCTGGTCTTGAGCCAGCGAGCACTTCAAGATTCGCCTCTCCGCTTGACCGTTACTTCTCGGATGAGCAATGAAGCGAAGCAGCACCTTGGCGCCAAGATCTTGGACGTACTACATGAAGGTGCGGCTCATGAATTGCGTGTCGTTGTCGGTGATGATCTGTTAGGGATCCCGGCGGCAAACAATCGACCAAGAACTTGATCGCGACCGTGATGTCACCTTCCTCATCGCTTCCACTTCGGCCACTTTGTGAACTTGTCGATCGCAACGCATAAGTACACAAAGCCCCGCAGCTCGGGAAAGGGGCCGAGGATGTCGAGCCCCAGCCGAAAATGGCCAGGATAAAGGGATCGCTGGAGAGCTTGAGCTGGCTGGTGTATCTCGCTTGGAATGGAACGGCATGCTTCACACTTGGTTACTTGTGCAGTTGCATCATGGAGGGCTGTCGGCCAAAAGAAACCTTGCCGGAAAGCTTTGCCGGCAAGTGCTCTTGCGCCAATATGGTGACCACATATGCCTCCATGTATCTCTGCCAACAGCTTTTGTCCGTCTTCCCGGTGAATACACTTCAATTTCACGCCGTTGAGTCTTCTTCTGTACAGTGTGTTGTCGACAAACTGATACATACTTGACTGCCGGGCTACTCTTTTCGCTTCTTCTTGCTCTTCGGGAAGTTCTCCTGTCTGAAGGAAACGGACAATCTGCTGTGCCCATGCTGGAGCTTGCGGCTCGACAACAAGGACTAAAGGCACATCCGCTGCTGCTGGGAACATCCGCTTCACGGCGAGAACTCTGCGGCTCAGCCGGAGTTGGCGTTCCCGACAAGCTTGCCGGAGCAAAACTTGTCGGGAGCGCTCGCTTCAACGGAACAAACTCTAGGGCTTGCCGAGCAGACTGCTCCTCAAAGCACCCTTGGTGTTGATCTTGAGGACCTTCTTGGCGGCGGCTTCGGGAGCTCTGCCGGAAAATAGTCACCGAAATCAACTTCCTCTTCTTGCTCTGTCCGCTTGATGGTGTTACTGACGGTTGAGTCGGTTTGAGCACAAAGATCCCTGGTTCCACAGTAACTTAAGTGCGGCGCACTTGACGAGCCATCGGCAATGTCATTCTGAGCTCTTGGAACATGTTCCATCTGTAGGCCGTCAAAGTGCTCTTCTAGCTTTCTCACTTCATCAACGTAATGATAGAGGCATAGGTGTCCCGATGTTTCGATGAGATGGTGGCTATCGTTTCTGTGGGAGTCGACCTTGACGATCCGACTACGAACGTGCGAGACGTCGCGCCTTAGCAATCGCTAAACCAACTTCCGAGGGTTATTGACCACGCCGGAGCACGATCAACGACCACGAGGGCCTGTTTCTCGCGAGCAAACGAAGAACAAGCAAGAAACTGAGATTGCAATCTGGATATTGCGAATATAAGATGAAAGCTTTATTGATCAAGGTGGGGTTCTGTGACGCCTTGGTCTGGTCGTTGAACACAAACGAAGTACGCGAAGTTGCAGCTATGGCGAACTTTTGATCTAAACAAAACACAAGGTCTAAACGGTGCCCTAAGGGTTGTATATATGGAGGAAGAGGGGGGAATTTCGTGGCCCTTGGTGGAGGGGTCCGAAATCAACCCTAACTCTTGTTTCCCCACACATACGGACTCTAAAAACAGCCTATACTTAAGTATTTCGAAATTACATGGGCCTGGCCCAATAATAAGGTGACGCAGCACCTAGAATAGCCTATGGACGAATATTATGAAGTGGCATCTTGTATATTTCGTCCAAGGCCTTATGCACTCATTAGGGTGGCTTCAAAGTCCTGGAATCATCACTTGTAACTCCGTTTTGTTCTCCTTGCGCATGCCAACATCTCCATGCTTGAACTTGCTCCAAGGTTCATCTTTCTTGTCCATGGTAGACCCTTCATTTGTAAGCAAAACAAATGTATCCAATTTAGGCAGCATCATATTCTCATGAACATTGGAATCGTTACCAAGAAACGAAAGTACCGATAATTCAATTGGCGTCTGTGAGCTCTAGTAATTGGTCCAGTATGTATAGCAGCAGGGGCTGTGGGTGTAACAATGGTATTGATGCATCCTCCCCTTCTTGAAATGAAGTCGTCCTCAACGGAAGCTCATCTTCCTCACCCAAATAAGGCTTCAAATCTGCAATGTTAAAAGTGGGACTAACCCCAAAATCTGCAGGCAGCTCAAGTTTATATGCATTATCATTTATTTTCTCTAACACCTTAAATGGACCATCAGCACGTGGCATTAGCTTTGATTTTGCAAATTAGGAAACCTATACTTACATAAATGTAACCAAACAAGATCTCCGGTGCAAAGACAACATGTTTTCTACCCTTATCTCCAAAGAAGTTTATATTTAGCATTCATACGCTCAATGTTTTCCTTAGTTAACTCATGCATTTTTAAAATCAATTCAGCACGTTCTTTAGCATCAAAATTAACCTTCTCCGAAGATGGAAGAGGCAACAAATCAATAGGTGCACGAGGTAGGAAGCCATACACAATTTCAAAAGGGCACATCTTAGTAGTAGAATGCAATGAACGATTATAAGCAAATTCAATATGAGGCAAGCATTCTTCCCACATTTTCTTATTATTCTTCAAAACAGCCCTAAGCATAGTAGACAATGTTCTATTGACTACTTCAGTTTGTCCATCGGTTTGGGGTGACAAGTAGTACTAAAAGCAGTTTAGTCCCCAACTTAGCCCATAAACATCTCCAAAAGTGGCTAAGAAATTTAGTATCACGATCTGAAACAATAGTATTTGGCACACCATGCAAGTTTAATAATTTCACGAAAGAACAAATCAGCAACATTAACAAAGATCATCGCTTTTATGACATGGTATAAAGTGTGCCATTTTCGAGAATCTATCCACGACAACAAATATGCTATCCTCCCTTCTTTGTTCGAGGTAAACCTAAAACAAAGTCCATAGATATATCCTCCCAAGGAACACTAGGCACAGCAAAGGCATATATAAACCATGAGGATTGAGTCGTGACTTAGCTTTTTGACATGTAGTGCAGCGAGCTACAAAACGCTCAACATCCCGTCTTAACTTTGGCCAAAAGAAATGTGTAGCAAGTATATCCTCCGTCTTCTTGACGCCAAAGTGTCCCATTAATCCTCCTCCATGCGCCTCCTGCAACAACAAAAGACGAACAGAGCTAGCAGGAATGCATAGCTTGTTAGCACGGAACATAAAACCATCATTAATAACGAACTTGTTCCATGTTCTTCCTTCTTTACAATTCTGCATTACATCTTTAAAATCAGCATCATGCACATATTGATCTTTGATGGTCTCCAAACCAAATATTTTGAAGTCAAGTTGTGAAAGCATAGTATATCGACGAGACAAAGCATCAGCAATAACATTTTCTTTACCCTTCTTGTGTTTAATGACATAAGGGAAAGTCTCAATGAATTCAACCCATGTAGCATGTCTATGATTCAGTTTAGCTTGACTTTTAATATGTTTCAAAATTCATGATCAGAATGTATAACAAATTCTTTGGGCCATAAATAATGTTGCCATGTCTCTAAAGTCCGAACAAGAGCATATAATTCTTTGTCATAAGTAGAATAGTTCAGACTAGGCCCACTCAATTTTTCAGAAAAGTATGCAACAGGTTTGCCATCTTGTAATAACACACCTCCTAATCCAATTCCACTAGCATCACATTCAAGCTCAAAAGTCTTATTAAAGTCAGGAAGTTGGAGTAAAGGAGCATGTGTCAACTTATCTTTCAATACCGTGAAGGCTTCTTCCTGTGCGGTACCCCAAACAAAAGGCACATCCTTCTTTGTAAGCTCATTGAGAGGTGCAGCAATGGTGCTAAAGTCTCTCACAAAACGCCTATAGAAACCAGCGAGTCCAAGAAAACTCCTCACTTGTGTGACCGTTTTGGGCTGCGGCCAACTCTCAATAGCTTCAATCTTGGCTTTATCAACTTCAATTCCTCGTGGAGTAACAACATAGCCAAGAAAAGATACTCGGTCGGTGCAAAAGGTGCACTTCCCAAGGTTACCAAACAAACGTGCATCACGAGAGCATTAAAAACAGCACGTAAATGTTCCAAATGTTCTTCCAAAGATTTGCTATAAATCAGTATATCATCAAAGTAAACTACCACAAATCGTCCAATGAAAGCACGTAAAACTTCGCTCATTAATCTCATGAAAGTACTAGGTGCATTAGTTAACCCAAAAGGCATGACTAACCACTCATATAATCCAAACTTAGTTTTAAATGCTGTTTTCCATTCATCTCCCAATTTCATACGAATTTGATGGTATCCACTACGCAAATCAACTTTGGAGAATATTGTAGAGCCACTTAATTCATCAAGCATATCATCTAGCCTAGGAATAGGATGACGATAACGAATAGTAATATTATTAATGCCTCTACAATCAACACACATACGCCGACGCACCATCCTTTTTAGGCACTAGTATAATAGGAACAGCACAAGGACTAAGAGATTCGCAGATATAACCTTTGTCGAGCAGCTCCTGTACTTGACGATAATCTCCTTCGTCTCCTCCGGATTGGTACGGTATGGTGCACGGTTGGTAGCGATGCACCGGAATTAAGTCAATTTGATGCTCAATCCCTCGAATAGGTGGTAATCCGGTGGCACGCCTTGTGGGAAGACGTCGTGAACTCCTGCAAAATGTTAGTGACAGCAGGGGCAAAGAGGAAGGCACGTCCTCGAATGAAAATAATGCCTCTTTGCACACAAAAGCATAGCAAACAGATTTGCTAGAATCTAGCTCATCAATATCAGATTTGGTGGCAAATAAACATGCACTTTTCAGTTTAATTTCAGAAGCAACATTAGATGGTTTATTATTAGGCTTCATTTGTTGCTCAAATTCTTTTGCCACAATCTGATTTTCACTCTTATTTTTCTCCTGTTTTGCTTTATTAGCTCTATTAATATCATCTTTCAAAATGGAATCAGGAGTCATAGGAAGCAAAGTAATATTTTTATCCTTGTGAACAAGAGTATACTGATTGTTTCTACCATGGTGTACAGAATTTTTATCAAATTGCCATGGTCTACCAAGTAATAAGGAACATGCTTGCATAGGTACCACATCACAATCAACATAATCAGCATATGTAGAGATACTAAAATGCACACGAACAAAGACGTGTTACCTTAACCTTGTCGCTGTTGTTGAACCATTGGATGTAGTAAGGATGTGGATGTGGTCTTGTGGTGAGAGAAAGCTTCTCCACCATATCCATGCTAGCCAAGTTGTTGCAGCTCCCTCCATCTATGATGACGCTGAATAGAACGCTCCTTCACAACTCCCTTTGTATGGAACAAGTTATGCCTCTGATTTTGCTCACTTGTGTAACCTGCACACTCAAAACACGTTGAGCAACTAAACATTCATACTGTCAAGATCTTCAAAGAGCCATGTATTGCGTCTCAAGATCGTAATCATCTCCACCGTGTTCTTCATGTGTAATAAGAGCCAAGGTCTCTTCATCATAGTCACTAGCGGACTCATACCCACCATCCTCGGTAGCAATCATCACACGCTGAGATTGGCATTCTCTCAAAAATGTCCTCTTCCCTTACAACGACGACAAATAATATCACTTGTGTGCCCTGTTGACGCCATGGAAGAAGAAGAGCTCTGTAGGCCCAAGCAGTGTGCTCTTGGCAGATAGTGGTGGTTGTGCCTGCTTTCTTGTATCACGGTTGGAGGTGGCAGCCGACGGAGGTGCCGTGTAGTAGAACGTGTGGAAGTAGATGATGCACGTGGTGTCCATGATGAAGGTCGACCTGCAGAAAAGTTAGTCGCGCCAAGGCCTGCCGATCCTGCACTTCACGCTCAGCTTTACAAGCAAGATGGAATAATCGAGTGATATTATTATAATCCTTGTAGTCTAGAATGGTCTGAATCTCTATTTAATCCACCCGGAAAACGTGCAAGCATAGCTTCATTCTCCTCAACAATACCACATCTAATCAAGCCAGTTTGTAATTCCCGATAATATTCTTCACCGAATTTTTCCTTGTCTTAAGCGCTGCAATTTTTGAAGTAATTCACGCTGATAATATGGTGGAACCCAACGAGCACGCATAGCAGTTTTCAAAGCAGCCCAAGTAGCTGGAACAGGATATAATCTACAATGTTCAGACCACCAAACACATGCAAAGCTAGTGAAAGCACAAACGGCAGCAGAACACGTCTCTCCTCGGGATATTGTAAACATGTAAATCGTTGTTCAGTTTCTAACTCCCAAGTAAGATATATATCAGAACATATCTACCCTCAAATGGTGGAATATTCAATTTCAGTTTAGGGAGATGGTCATGATCTAAATACTGAAGGGGAGCCGAACATTGCCATTATTTGCATGTGGACGACCTGGTGGTTGTGGTGCTGGTGGTTGCACGTAGTTCTGATGTTGATCAACATCATCCTCGTAATCTCTCACATAATCATCCTCCCCCACCGTAGCAGCAGGAGCCACAGAAGTATCAACAGCAGCACCAGCAGCTTGGCCAGGCTGAAGAGGGACACGGGAAGCTCGGCGGAGGGCTGTTTCGCGATGTGGAGGTAGTCCATGTTGTTGTAGTAGAGGTGCGTTAGGTGCAGCCGGTGGTGGTGGTGGTAGACGCGCGAGCAATTCATTAAACTTGTTATCGAGCTTTGTTTCGAACGCCTTCTCAATGCCATCTATCTTCTCCATGGCCTCTTCAAATCTATTTAGCACATCGTCCACCTGCCCACTCATCATTTGTTGAAACTTATCATGTAGCGCTTTGTTTGTCATGTTCTCCCAGTCAGTCTCGTCGGCTTGTGATCCTGCCATGGTTAGCAGCAATAGAAACACACAAGAATATGATTCGACAGACTACTAGGAAGTGGTGGTGGTGGTGATAGAGGCTAAGGTGTCCCGATGTTTCGATGAGATGGTGGCTATCGTTTCTGTGGGAGTCGACCTTGACGATCCGACTACGATCGTGCGAGACGTCGCGCCTTAGCAATCGCTAAACCAACTTCCGAGGGTTATTGACCACGCCGGAGCACGATCAACCTGACCACGAGGGCCTGTTTCCTGCGAGCAAACGAAGAACAAGCAAGAAACTGAGATTGCAATCTGGATATTGCGAATATAAGATGAAAGCTTTATTGATCAAGGTGGGGTTCTGTGACGCCTTTGTCTGGTCGTTGAACACAAACGAAGTACGCGAAGTTGCAGCTATGGCGAACTTTAATCTAAACAAAACCCAAGGTCTAAACGGTGCCCTAAGGGCTGTATATATGGAGGAAGAGGGGGGAATTTCGTGGCCCTTGGTGGAGGGGTCCGAAATCAACCCTAACTCTTGTTTCCCCACACATACGGACTCTAAAAACAGCCTATACTTAAGTATTTCGAAATTACATGGGCCTGGCCCACTAATAAGGTGACGCAAAGCACCTAGAATAGCCTCGGACGACATTTATGAAGTAGCATCTTGTATATTTCGTCCAAGGCTTCATGCACCCATTATGGTGGCTTCAAAGTCCTGAAATCATCACTTGTAACTCCGTTTTGTTCCCCTTATGCATGGCATTATCTCCATGCTTGTTCTTGCTCCAATGTCCATCCTTCTCCAAGCTAGGGCCTTCATTTGTAAGCAAAACAAATGTATCCAATTTAGGCATCATATTCTCATGAACATTAGAATCATTACCAAGAAACGAAAGTACATGATAATTTAATTGGCATGCATGAGCTCTAGTAATTGGTCCAAGATATGTAGCAAGAGGGGCTGTGGGTGTAACAATGGTATTGATGTCCTCATCGTGGTGTGGTGGACGGTCACAAATCCGTCAAGCAAATCTCAAATTCTTACCAGTTCTTACCAAAGAAGAGCGGTGATCGGCAACCGATGTAGTCAAAACTCTCAAAGCTTGGATAGAGCGATTACCGGGGAGAGTCAAACGCACGATGTAGATGTATAAGGAGCTGGGAAGGCTTATAATATGGTAGCAAAAGGGTGACAATAATCAATTCAGAGATGCAAAGTTGAATAAACGCTCAACGACGGCAGTCTTGTGGTTGGTCCTAGGCTAGACCGTGCTAGAGACGCGAGCCTAGAACACTAACAAAATCACGGCGCTGCACGGAAACAACGGAAAAGCACACTGGAATTTTTTTTTCGCTCTTTTTTTTATGCTGCTTTTTTTTTGCGCTGCTGCTTTTTTTTTGTTTGTGAAAAATCACTATAATGGCGAGTGTCTCAAAACTCTTCCTGTGTCAAATCGACAGGATGGGCACGAAATTTTTCGACTAAAATTTTTATTTTTGATTGCCGGACCCAAAAACTGGAAACGGGTCAAAAAAAACTTTCTATAACGGCGACTGTCTCAATCCACTTAGAAACACCTAAAAATAGGATAGCCAGAAAATTTTTTGATAAGTACGTTTTTGGAAAATTTTGGGCCTAAACGGAGGGTGGTTTCCAGACTTTTTTTTTCCGAAACCTACTCCGGCAAGGAAACACGAATCGGAAACTAGATGGATCTCGAAAACAAACCTAATATGAGAAGAACTCGGATTGGTGGTGGATATATGGTGGTGGTATATGACAGTGGTGGTGGTATATGGTAGCGGTGGTGGTATATGGATACGGATTGGTGGTGGTATATGGATACGGATTCAGAGCGGTGGCGGATAAGCAATGGTGGTAGATGGCAAGGCGATGATGATGGTGCGGCAGCGGCGTGACAACTTATGACCAGAACTCGAAACTCTAAAAGACTAGACTCTAAGACCAGCAACTTGACACGACGATGCAACCGCAAATTCAACAAAGCAAAAACCCTAAAAAGATTATGCAAAGGCTCAGATTGGTTCGGATATGATGAACTAACCCTAATTTTTTTGTGGCTTTTTCGTGGACAATAGGTATGAAGAACAGACTCGATCTAAACTACGAAAATCGTAAAATCTCACCGAGCAACACGGAAATCTGATACCACTTGATAGAGGCATAGGTGTCCCGATGTTTCGATGAGATGGTGGCTATCGCTTCGTGGGAGTCGACCTTGACGATCCGACCATTTAACGTGCGAGACGTCGGCGCCTTAGCAATCGCTAAACCAACTTCCGAGGGTTATTGACCACGCCGAGCACGATCAACGACCACGAGGGCCTGTTTCTCGCGAGCAAACGAAGAACAAGCAAAAACTGAGATTGCAATCTGGATATTGCGAATATAAGATGAAAGCTTTATTGATCAAGGTGGGGTTCTGTGGACGCCTTGGTCTGGTCGTTGAACACAAAGCGACGCAGCGAAGTTGCAGCTATGGCTAACTTTTGATCTAAACAAAACCCAAGGTCTAAACGGTGCCCGAAGGGCTGTATATATGGAGGAAGAGGGGGAATTTCGTGGCCCTTGGTGGAGGGGTCCAAATCAACCCTAACTCTTGTTTCCCCACACATACGGACTCTAAAACAGCCTATACTTAAGTATTTCGAAATTACATGGGCCTGGCCCAATAATAAGGTGACGAAAGCACCTAGAATAGCCTATGGACGAATATTATGAAGTGGCATCTTGTATATTTCGTCCAAGGCCTTATGCACTCATTAGGGTGGCTTCAAAGTCCTGGAATCATCACTTGTAACTCCGTTTGTTCTCCTTGCGCATGCCAACATCTCCATGCTTGAACTTGCTCCAAGGTTTATCTTTCTTGTCCATGGTAGGCCCTTCATTTGTAAGCAAAACAAATGTATCCAATTTAGGCAGCATCATATTCTCATGAACATTGGAATCGTTACCAAGAAACGAAAGTACCTGATAATTCAATTGGCGTGCGCGAGCTCTAGTAATTGGTCCAGTATGTATAGCAGCAGGGGCTGTGGGTGTAACAATGGTATTGATGTCCTCATCACGTAAGCTTCCATCAACGGACTCTGATAATTCTTGTTCACTTGGCGGACGATAAGCTGTGAGTCACCCCTGACAATGAGCTTCTTGATCCCAAGGTCTGCTGCGATCTCGAGACCGCAAGCAAACCTTCATACTCTGCGGTATTGTTCGTTGCTTGCTCCTTGGGAAAGTGCATCGGACTACGTGCTTGAGGTGCTCTCCGGTGGGTGCAACAAGTAGCACGCTCAGACCGGCGCCTTTGCAGCGAGAAGGCACCATCAAAGTACATCAGCCACTCTTTTCTTGCTTCCTTTGACGGGATGCTCGCTTCGAATTTCTTCATCTTGTGTTGGCGCCCATTCTGCTATGAACTCCGCCAATGCTCGCTTTGGATAGTTGAAGTGCTCTCAAACTTGAGGCCAAAGCTTGACAGTTCCAAAGGCCCACTCGACAATTCTGCCTGTTGCTACGGATTTTGCAAGATCCTCTTCAGCGGAAAACGAGTGACGATCTGTGATCTCATGTGCTTGGAAGTAATGGCGCAGCTTTTCGAGGCCATGAGAAGGCCGAAAAGCAATTTCTGCACACCGAGTACCTTGGCCTAGCCCCGCAGAAGGGAACCGACAAAGTAAACTGGCGCTGCACCATTCTTTTTTTCGCATCTTCTCACGCTACTGCGCAGATCCATCTTTGTCGGGACCAGAGCTTGCCGGTGAAGTCCCCTGCTTGTCGCTGGATGCATCTGCCGTGGTTGTTGGCTCATCATCCGCCTCCCTCTCCGCTACTAACGCAGCACTAACCACTTGATTGGTTGCCGCTATATATAGCAGCAACTTCTCTTGTGGCTTAGGTGCGACAAGTGTTGGAGTGGAGGACAGGTATCTCTTTAAGTCCTGCAGTGCAACCTCCGCTTCGAGTCCATTTCATTGACCTGCCTTTTCAATATTTTGAAAATGGCGGTATGCGCCAGCAGACCTAGAGATAAACCTGCTGAGAGCAGCTACGCAACCGGCAAGACTTCGTACATCCTTGACGCGCTTTGGTGCTGCAATCTACTCAATGGCCTTGATTTTGTCGGGATTGGCTTCAATTCCTCGCCGAGACACGAAGAACCCGAGAAGCTGCCGGAGGGGACTCCAAACACACACTTCTCGGGGTTGAGCTTGAGGTTGATCTTGCGCAGATTTGCAAAGGTTTCGTCTAAATCTTGAATTAGAGTCGCCTTGTCCTTGCTCTTGACCACTATGTCATCCATGTAGGCTTCCACATTTCTGTGTATTTGCGGCTCAAAAGCGTCATGGACTACCCTTGCAAATGTTGAACCAGCATTCTTTAAACCGAAAGGCATCCGACGAAACAATATGTGCCACATGGGGTGATGAATGCGGTCTTCTCCTCATCCTCTTCGCCATGAAGATCTGATGGTATCTCGAGTATGCATCAAGAAATGAAAGCAAGTCACATCCGCCGTGGAGTCAACAATCTGGTCGATGCGCGGCAAGGAAATGGGTCTTTGGGACAAGCTTTATTGACATCGGTAAAGTCGATACAAAGCCTCCATTTCCGCTTGCCTTGCGCACGACTACAGTGTTGGCCAACCACGAGGATGGAGCACTCCTCGACAAGGCCTGCTGCTTCCAATTTCTTGATTTCTTCTGCGATGAATTCTTGGCGCCCACCGCTCGCTTCTCGACTTTCGCTTGACGGGCGCGCGATGAGGACAGACGGCAAGATGGTGCTCGATTACTTTCCTAGGAACACCGGGATGTCGACGGTTGCCACGCAAACACGCCGACGTTAAGCCCGCGAGGAAAGCAACGAGCGCTTTCCTATTTAGGGTCGAGAGTGGCACTGATGTTAAAGGTACCACCAGTGCCATCCTCCTTGGCGGACACCTTCTTGGTCTTTGGTGGAGCTGCCATTGTCTTCTTACACTTGCCGGTGGAGCTCGATGGTGCGTCCTCGACGGTAGTGCAGCACTGCGAAGAGGTGCGCTTGCCGGAGTGGGCATCAGAACTCTTGCCGGACTTGGTCTTCTTCTTCGCCCCGGGAGCTTCAACGGTAAGTGACTTGCGATCTGTTATGCTATCGCTTCCGGTAGATCTTGTCGGCGCAGATAAGAGCATCCTTCTTGTCGCCAGGACAGAGATGACACTTATCGGGCCTGGCATCTTCAAAGATGTTGTATGCATAGTGAGAGGCTGCCATGAATTTGGCGAGTCTTTGGGCCAAGTATCCCATTGTAAGGCAATGGAAAGTCAGCAACATAAAAGTGACCCTCTCAGTCCTGAAGTTCAACTCGCGCCAAATGTCACCGCAACGTGATCTTTCCTTCGCTTGCTCCTTCCCGGATTGATTCTTGAATGTGCGGTCTCTTCGAGCTCGCCATCGGGGATCCGGAGTTTCGGAGTACCACGGAGGAGATCAGGTTCAAGCCGCCCCGCCGTCAACTAGCATCTTAGTGACCTTGAGGTTGCGGATAGTTGGTGAAACCAACATCGGCAAGCACCCGACCGCAGATACTGCGATCAGGGTGGTCCTCAATATCAAAGATGATAGGCGTCTTGGACCATTTCGAGGCTTGCGTGATTCGACGGGTGGTTACGCGCATTGACTTCCCGCACCCACCGCTTGAGCTGGCGGTGTGAAGTATGCGAGAAGCACCGCCGTCAACGCATGAGACCTCTGTGGCCTTCTAGAACTCCTGCTCATCGGTCTCGTCATCATCCATATCTTCATCGTCGCCGTCATCTTCATCCTTGTCGCGCCGCTGGGAGGTCTGTCTCTTGCCGCTGCTTGGCCTTGTGGCGTCCTCCTCGGCCGGGCGTTTTGATAGAGGCAAAGGTGTCCCGATGTTTCGATGAGATGGTGGCTATCGCTTCGTGGGAGTCAACCTTGACGATCCGACTACGTCGCGTCGCGAGGCGTCGTGCCTTAGCAATCGCTAAACCAACTTCCGAGGGTTATTGACCACGCCGAGCACGATCAACTCCGACCACGAGGGCCTGTTTCCTGCGAGCAAACGAAGAACAAGCAAGAAACTAAGATTGCAATCTGGATATTGCAAATATAAGAGGAAAGCTTTATTAATGAAGGTGGGGTTCTGTGACGCCTTGGTCTGGTCGTTGAACACAAACGAAGTACGCGAAGTTGCTGCTATGGCGAACTTTTGATCTAAACAAAACCCAAAGTCTAAACGACGCCCTAAGGGCTGTATATATGCAGGAAGAGGAGGGAATTTCGTGGCCCTTGAGGGAGGGGTCCGAAACCAACCCTAACTCTTGTTTCCCCACACATACGGACTCTAGAAACAGCCTATACTTAAGTATTTCGAAATTACATGGGCCTGGCCCAATAATAAGGTGACGCAGCACCTAGAATAGCCTATGGACGAATATTATGAAGTGGCATCTTGTATATTTCGTCCAAGGCCTCATGTACTCATTAGGGTGGCTTCAAAGTCCTGGAATCATCACTTGTAACTCCGTTCTTGTTCCCCTTGCGCATGCCAACATCTCCATGCTTGAACTTGCTCCAAGGTTCATCTTTCTTGTCCATGGTAGGCCCTTCATTTGTAAGCAAAACAAATGTATCCAATTTAGGCAGCATCATATTCTCATGAACATTGGAATCGTTACTAAGAAAAACGGAAGTACCTGATAATTCAATTGGCGTGCGCGAGCTCTAGTAATTGGTCCAGTATGTATAGCAGCAGGGGCTGTGGGTGTAACAATGGTATTGATGTCCTCATCACGTTTCTTGCCGGCTCCTCCAGCACCTTCCTGGGCCTTCTCCTTGTCGCGTCGCTCGTATTCAGCCTTTTGCTGCTCGACAAGCTGCTCGACCTTCTTGCAGCTCTGGAGGTCATGGCCCTTGGTGCGGTGGATCTTGCAGTACTGCTTGTTGGTGCCGTCCTGCTTGTCGGCGACCGCCACAGCCTGGTAGTTGGTGCCTGTGGCAATCTCCTCGCCGGAGCTTCCAGCTTTGGCTTTCTTGGTGCCACCTCCGTTGCCGGACTGCTCAACGACTAGCACATCTTTGCCTTTCTTCTTCCTGTTGTTCCGCCGCCGGTTTTTCTTTGCCGGGGCAGCCTCCTCACTATCAGATCCTCCTGCTTCAGATTCTCTCCGGGAGTTTCCTCCTTCCTCAAGACGCATACACTTGTCGGCCGGGGCATATAGCTCACCGACGTCTCGATCTTGCACATCGCCATCTCCTCCCGCATCCTGCGGTTTCGCGACGCTCGATGGAACAGCCGATCACCGTGGCGGGGTGGACATCCTGGGATGTTATGTTTGTCTGTGGCTGAATCTCTCAATGTACTTGCGCAGGCCTCTCCTTCCTTCTAGGCGAGCAGATGAAGGTCGCTCTCTGGCCATGAGGCTTGTGGCGCTGTAAAGGCGCCGACAAACTGATGGCATAGGTCTGCCCAGAGGATGTGGAGTTGTCCGGCAAGTGCATGAGCCAGAGATCGACCTTGGGCTTGAGCACCAATGAGAAGTAGTTGGCCAGATCTTGTCGTCCGCCCCGCAGCTCGCACCGTGATGGTGTAGATCTTTGAGGAACTCCGACGGATGCGACTTGCCGTCGTACTTCTCTGGTACATCGGCTTGAAATTCTTCGTCTTTGGGCCTTTGGACTTGCCGCAGCTCACGAGTGAACGCAGGGCAACCTACCGCGTACGGCAAGTCGCCTGGTTCCCCTGGTGCACGCATGTCGACAGAGGGCCCAGCTGATAGAGGCAAAGGTGTCCCGTCTTTCGATGAGATGTGGTTTTCGCTTTGGAGTAAGTCGACTTTGACGATCCGACTACGAACGTGCAAGGACGTCGCACCTTAGCAATCGCTAATCCAACTCCGAGAGGTTATTGACCACACCGGAGCACGATCAACCTGACCACGAGGGTCTGTTTCCTGCGAGCAAAAGAAGAACAAGCAAGAAACTGAGATTGCAATCTGGATATTGCGAATATAAGATGAAATCTTTATTGATCAAGGTGGGGTTCTGTGACTCCTTTGTCTGGTCGTTGAACACAAACGAAGTACGCGAAGTTGCAGCTATGGCGAACTTTTAATCTAAACAAAACCCAAGGTCTAAACGGTGCCCTAAGGGCTGTATATATGGAGGAAGAGGGGGTAATTTCGTGGCCCTTGGTGGAGGGGTCCAAATCAACCCTAACTCTTGTTTCCCACACATACGGACTCTAAAATAGCCTATACTTAAGTATTTCGAAATTACATGGGCCTGGCCCAATAATAAGGTGACGCAGCACCTAGAATAGCCTATGGACGAATATTATGAAGTGGCATCTTGTATATTTCGTCCAAGGCCTCATGCACTCATTAGGGTGGCTTCAAAGTCCTGGAATCATCACTTGTAACTCCGTTTTGTTCTCCTTGCATGGCATTATCTCCATGCTTGTTCTTGCTCCAATGTCCATCCTTCTCCAAGCTAGGGCCTTCATTTGTAAGCAAAACAAATGTATCCAATTTAGGCAGCATCATATTCTCATGAACATTAGAATCATTACCAAGAAACGAAAGTACGATAATTTAATTGGCGCATGTGAGCTCTAGTAATTGGTCCAAGATATGTAGCAAGAGGGGCTGTGGGTGTAACAATGGTATTGATGTCCTCATCATCCTCCCTTCTTGAAATGAAGTCGTCCTCGACGGAAGCTCATATTCCTCACCCAAATAAGGCTTCAAATCTGCAATGTTAAAAGTGGGACTAACCCCAAAATCTGCAGGCAGCTCAAGTTTATATGCATTATCATTTATTTTCTCTAACACCTTAAATGGACCATCAAGACGTGGCATTAGCTTTGATTTATGCAAATTAGGAAACCTATCCTTACGCAAATGTAACCAAACAAGATCTCCAGGTGCAAAGACAACATGTTTTCTACCCTTATCTCCAGCAAGTTTATATTTAGCATTCATACGCTCAATGTTTTCCTTAGTTATCTCATGCACTTTTAAAATCAATTCAACACGTTCTTTAGCATCAAAATTAACCTTCTCCGAAGATGGAAGAGGCAACAAATCAATAGGTGCACGAGGTAGGAAGCCATACACAATTTCAAAAGGGCACATCTTAGTAGTAGAATGCAATGAACGATTATAAGCAAATTCAATATGAGGCAAGCATTCTTCCCACATTTTCTTATTATTCTTCAAAACAGCCCTAAGCATAGTAGACAATGTTCTATTGACTACTTCAGTTTGTCCATCAGTTTGGGGGTGACAAGTAGTACTAAAAGCAGTTTAGTCCCCAACTTAGCCCATAAACATCTCCAAAAGTGGCTAAGAAATTTAGTATCACGATCTGAAACAATAGTATTTGGCACACCATGCAAGTTTAATAATTTCACGAAAGAACAAATCAGCAACATTAACAAGCATAATCGCTTTTATGACATGGTATAAAGTGTGCCATTTTCGAGAATCTATCCACGACAACAAATATGCTATCCTCCCTTGTTTGTTCGAGGTAAACCTAAAACAAAGTCCATAGATATATCCTCCCAAGGAACACTAGGCACAGGCAAAGGCATATATAAACCATGAGGATTGAGTCGTGACTTAGCTTTTTGACATGTAGTGCAGCGAGCAACAAAACGCTCAACATCCCGTCTCATCTTTGGCCAAAAGAAATGTGTAGCAAGTATATCCTCCGTCTTCTTGGCGCCAAAGTGTCCCATTAATCCTCCTCCATGCGCCTCCTGCAACAACAAAAGACGAACAGAGCTAGCAGGAATGCATAGCTTGTTAGCACGAACACAAAACCATCATTAATAACGAACTTGTTCCATGTTCTTCCTTCTTTACAATTCTGCATTACATCTTTAAAATCAGCATCATGCACATATTGATCTTTGATGGTCTCCAAACCAAATATTTTGAAGTCAAGTTGTGAAAGCATAGTATAGCGACGAGACAAAGCATCAGCAATAACATTTTCTTTACCCTTCTTGTGTTTAATGACATAAGGGAAAGTCTCAATGAATTCAACCCATTTAGCATGTCTACGATTCAGTTTAGCTTGACTTTTAATATGTTTCAAAGATTCATGATCGAATGTATAACAAATTCTTTGGGCCATAAATAATGTTGCCATGTCTCTAAAGTCCGAACAAGAGCATATAATTCTTTGTCATAAGTAGAATAGTTCAGACTAGGCCCACTCAATTTTTCGTAAAAGTATGCAACAGGTTTGCCATCTTGTAATAACACACCTCCTAATCCAATTCCACTAGCATCACATTCAAGCTCAAAAGTCTTATTAAAGTCAGGAAGTTGGAGTAAAGGAGCATGTGTCAACTTATCTTTCAATACCGTGAAGGCTTCTTCATGCGGGACCCCAAACAAAAGGCATATCCTTCTTTGTAAGCTCATTGAGAGGTGCAGCAATGGTGCTAAAGTCTCTCACAAAACGCCTATAGAAACCAGCGAGTCCAAGAAAACTCCTCACTTGTGTGACCGTTTTGGGCTGCGGCCAACTCTCAATAGCTTCAATCTTGGCTTTATCAACTTCAATTCCTCGTGGAGTAACAACATAGCCAAGAAAAGATACTCGGTCGGTGCAAAAGGTGCACTTACCAAGGTTACCAAACAAGCGTGCATCACGAGAGCATTAAAACAGCACGTAAATGTTCCAAATGTTCTTCCAAAGATTTGCTATAAATCAGTATATCATCAAAGTAAACTACCACAAATCGTCCAATGAAAGCACGTAAAACTTCGTTCATTAATCTCATGAAAGTACTAGGTGCATTAGTTAACCCAAAAGGCATGACTAACCACTCATATAATCCAAACTTAGTTTTAAATGCTGTTTTCCATTCATCTCCCAATTTCATACGAATTTGATGGTATCCACTACATAAATCAACTTTGGAGAATATTGTAGAGCCACTTAATTCATCAAGCATATCATCTAGCCTAGGAATAGGATGACGATAACGAATAGTAATATTATTAATGCCTCTACAATCAACACACATACGCGACGTACCATCCTTTTTAGGCACTAGTATAATAGGAACAGCACAAGGACTAAGAGATTCGCGTATATAACCTTTGTCGAGCAGCTCCTGTACTTGACGATAATCTCCTTCGTCTCCTCCGGATTGGTACGGTATGGTGCACGGTTGGGTAGCGATGCACGGGAATTAAGTCAATTTGATGCTCAATCCTCGAATAGGTGGTAATCCGGTGGCACGTCTTGTGGGAAGACGTCGCGAACTCCTGCAAAATGTTAGTGACAGCAGGGGCAAAGAGGAAGGCACGTCCTCGAATGAAAATAATGCCTCTTTGCACACAAAAGCATAGCAAACAGATTTGCTAGAATCTAGCTCATCAATATCAGATTTGGTGGCAAATAAACATGCACTTTTCAGTTTAATTTCGAAGCAACATTAGATGGTTTATTATTAGGCTTCATTTGTTGCTCAAATTCTTTTGCCACAATCTGATTTTCACTCTTATTTTTCTCCTGTTTTGCTTTATTAGCTCTATTAATATCATCTTTCAAAATGGAATCAGGAGTCATAGGAAGCAAAGTAATATTTTTATCCTTGTGAACAAGAGTATACTGATTGTTTCTACCATGGTGTACAGAATTTTATCAAATTGCCATGGTCTACCAAGTAATAAGGAACATGCTTGCATAGGTACCACATCACAATCAACATAATCAGCATATGTAGAGATACTAAAATGCACACGAACAAAGACGTGTTACCTTAACCTTGCCGCTGTTGTTGAACCATTGGATGTAGTAAGGATGTGGATGTGGTCTTGTGGTGAGAGAAAGCTTCTCCACCATATCCATGCTAGCCAAGTTGTTGCAGCTCCCTCCATCTATGATGACGCTGAATAGAACGTTCCTTCACAACTCCCTTTGTATGGAACAAGTTATGCCTCTGATTTTGCTCACTTGTGTAACCTGCACACTCAAAACACGTTGAGCAACTAAACATTCATACCTGTCGGCATCTTCAGCAGCCATGTATTGCGTCTCAAGATCGTAATCATCTCCACCGTGTTCTTCATGTGTAATAAGAGCCAAAGTCTCTTCATCATAGTCACTAGCGGACTCATACCCACCATCCTCAAGAGCAATCATCACACGCTGAGATTGGCATTCTCTGTAAAATGTCCTCTTCCCTTACAACGACGACAAATAATATCACTTGTGTGCCTGTTGACGCCATGGAAGAAGAAGAGCTCTGTAGGCCCAGCGGGTGTACTCTTGGCGAGATAGTGGTGGTTGTGCACGCTTTCTTGTATCACGGTTGGAGGTGGCAGCCGACGGAGGTGCCGTGTAGTAGAACGTGTGGAAGTAGATGATGCACGTGGTGTCCATGATGAAGGTCGACCTGCAGAAAAGTTAGTCGCGCCAAGGCCCGTCGATCCTGCACTTCACGCTCAGCTTTACAAGCAAGATGGAATAATCGAGTGATATTATTATAATCCTTGTAGTCTAGAATGGTCTGAATCTCTATTTAATCCACCGAGAAAACGTGCAAGCATAGCTTCATTCTCCTCAACAATACCACATCTAATCAAGCCAGTTTGTAATTCCCGATAATATTCTTCACCGAATTTTTCCTTGTCTTAAGCGCTGCAATTTTGAAGTAATTCACGCTGATAATATGGTGGAACCCAACGAGTACGCATAGCAGTTTTCAAAGCAGCCCAAGTAGCTGGAACAGGATATAATCTACAATGTTCAGACCACCAAACACATGCAAAGCTAGTGAAAGCACAAACAGCAGCAGGAACACGTCTCTCCTCGTGATATTGTAAACATGTAAATCGTTGTTCAGTTTCTAACTCCCAAGTAAGATATATATCAGAACATATCTACCCTCAAATGGTGGAATATTCAATTTCAGTTTAGGGAGATGGTCATGATCTCGTACCTGAAGGGGAGCCCGAACATTGCCATTATTTGCATGTGGACGACCTGGTGGTTGTGGTGCTGGTGGTTGCACGAGTTTCGATGTTGATCAACCTCATCCTCGTAAGCTCACATAATCATCCTCCCCCCGCAGCAGCAGGAGCCATGTATATCAACAGCAGCACCAGCAGCTTGGCCAGGTGAAGAGGGACACGGAAGCTCGGCGGAGGGCTGTTTAGCGATGTGGAGGTAGTCCTTGTTGTTGTAGAGGTGCGTTAGGTGCAGCCGGTGGTGGTGGTGGACGCGCGAGCAATTCATTAAACTTGTTATCGAGCTTTGTTTCAACGCCTTCTCAATGCCATCTATCTTCTCCATGGCCTCTTCAAATCTATTTAGCACATCTTCCACCTGCCCACTCATCATTTGTTGAAACTTATCATGTAGCGCTTTGTTTGTCATGTTCTCCCGGTCGATCACGTCGGCTTGTGATCCTGCCATGGTTAGCAACAATAGAAACACACAAGAATATGATTGACAGACTACTAGGAAGTGGTGGTGGTGGTGTGGTGGACAGTCACAAATCCGTCAAGCAAATCTCAAATTCTTACCAGTTCTTACCCAGAAGAAAGCGGTGATCGGCAACCGATGTAGTCAAAACTCTCAAAGCTTGGATAGAGCGATTACTAGGGAGAGTCAAACGCACGATGTAGATGTATGTGGAGCTGGGAAGGCTTATAATATGGTAGGAAAAAGGGTCAGCAATAATCAATTCAGAGATGCAAAGTTGAATAAACGCTCAACGACGGTACTGTGCTGGTCCTAGGCTAGACCGTGCTAGAGACGCGAGCCTAGAACACTAACAAAATCACGGCGCTGCACGTAAACAAGGGAAAAGCACACTCTGGAATTTTTTTTCTTTTTTTTTTGCGCTGCTTTTTTTTTTTTTTTTTTTTTTTGCGAAAAATCACTATAATGGCGAGTGTCTCAAAACTCTTCCGAGGTCAAACTGACAGGATGGGCACGAAATTTTTTCGACCAAATTTTTTTTTTCGACTGCCCGGACCCAAAAACTGGAAACGGGTCAAAAAAAACTTTCTATAACGGCGACTGTCTCAATACACTTAGAAACACCTAAAAATAGGATAGCCAGAAATTTTTTCGACAAGTGCGTTTTCGGAAAATTTTGGGCCTAAACGGAGGGTGGTTTCCAGACTTTTTTTTCCGAAACCTACTCCGGCAAGGAAACACGAATCGGAAACTAGATGGATCTCGAAAACAAACCTAATATGCAAGGAACTCGGATTGGTGGTGGATATATGGTGGTGGATATATGGTGGTGGTATATGGCAGGGGTGGTGGTATATGGTAGCGGTGGTGGTATATGGATACGGATTGGTGGTGGTATTTGGATACGGATTGGTGGTGGTATATGGATACGGATGATGAATGCGGCGGCGGCGTGACAACTTATGACCGAACTCGAAACTCTAAAAGACTAGACTCTAAGACCAGCAACTTGACACGACGATGCAACGCAAATTCAACAAAGCAAAAACCCTAAAAAGATTATGCAAAGGCTCGATTGGTTCGGATATGATGAACTAACCCTAATTTTTTTGTGGCTTTTTCGTGGACTTTAGGTATGAAGAACAGACTCGATCTAATCTCGAAAAACTGTAAAATCTCACCGAGCAACCTGAAAATCTGATACCACTTGATAGAGCAAAGGTGTCCCGTCTTTCGATGAGATGTGGTTTTCGCTTTGGAGGAAGTCGACTTTGACGATCCGACTACGAACGTGCGAGAGACGTCGCGCCTTAGCAATCGCTAAACCAACTCCGAGAGGTTATTGACCACGCCGAGCACGATCAACGACCACGAGGGTGCATTTCTGCGAGCAAAAGAAGAACAAGCAAGAAACTGAGATTGCAATCTGGATATTGCGAATATAAGATGAAAGCTTTATTGATCAAGGTGGGGTTCTGTGGACGCTTTGTCCGGTCGTTGAACACAAACGAAGTACGCGAAGTTGCAGCTATGGCGAACTTTTAATCTAAACAAAACCCAAGGTCTAAACGGTGCCCTAAGGGCTGTATATATGGAGGAAGAGGGGGGAATTTCGTGGCCTTTGGTGGAGGGGTCCGAAATGAACCCTAACTCTTGTTTCCCCACACATACGGACTCTAAAAATAGCCTATACTTAAGTATTTCGAAATTACATGGGCCTGGCCCAATAATAAGGTGATGCAGCACCTAGAATAGCCTATGGACGAATATTATGAAGTGGCATCTTGTATATTTCGTCCAAGGCCTCATGCACTCATTAGGGTGGCTTCAAAGTCCTGGAATCATCACTTGTAACTCCGTTTTGTTCTCCTTTGCATGGCATTATCTCCATGCTTGTTCTTGCTCCAATGTCCATCCTTCTCCAAGCTAGGGCCTTCATTTGTAAGCAAAACAAATGTATCCAATTTAGGCAGCATCATATTCTCATGAACATTGAATCATTACCAAGAAACGAAAGTACCGATAATTTAATTGGCGTCGTGAGCTCTAGTAATTGGTCCAAGATATGTAGCAGTAGGGGCTGTGGGTGTAACAATGGTATTGATGTCCTCATCACCGGTAGCGCTGGTCCGATTGACCTTGGCGCTTCTCTTGGCGCCGATTTGAGTTCGAGCGTCTTCTTCTTGTCGTTCGTGAAGAACTTGGCGCCGATCGCGACGAGCTCGTGGATCTGATGATGCGGTGGAGCGCTGCCGAGGTGGATCCGGCGAGTCGGCGATCTTGGCCTTCGGGTGGAGAGTGCATGGAGGTTGCACCCCCACGGTTTAAATCGCCATCGCTCGTGCTCGGCAGTCCTGCCGCGGCAGCGATGTACTCGGCAGCATGGAGTCGCGCGTTGGCGAAGCCGATGAGACTCAATGGTGGCCTCCATTCATCGATCTTGTCTCGCCGTTGGAGGGTAATCCAGAGCAGTTGAGCTCGCGCCAAAGCTTCTGCTGGAGTGGTGGGCGGCGATGGCGAACGGCGCGAGGAGCGGATATGCTCGGACTTCTAACTATGTTAGAAGGAGCAGATATCCGCCCAGCGGATCGTGTCTCGCTTCGTGCGTAAAGCATGTTGGCGCAGCATGCTGGTCTTGAGCACCCCGAGATCCACCAGCTCGATCTTGGTCCAACGAACGTATGGCACTGTGAATACCATGACGCTGTCGGTCCTGCGCCTCCTGAGGTGGGCGCGGTGCATGTACGGACGCCGAGGTCTGCGCAGCCTTGTCCTTGGACCTGGCAGCACCATGGGCTCCCTCGTCGCTGCCCGTTCTTCCGCCGGCGTCTACCCCACCACCCGTTTGCTCCGGTGGTGGTAGGATCGATGTGGACGGAACAGCTGCCACCGAAGCCTTCTTCTTCGGTTGCATGTCGATGAAGAAGATGAAGATCTAGCTCGTGTGAACGTCGGATCAGGTTCACACAACCTCGACGCCCCCTACCTGGCGCGCCAAAGATGTCGGGGAAACTGATCCACGAACACCTATGGGACCGGCGGACCGAGCCCCATTTGGTTCGGCGGGGGGCGGAGATCGCACGAAGAGCGGATCGAGGCGAAGCACATGAGCAGTTTACCCAGCTTCGGAGCTCTCCGGAGAGATAACACTCCTACTGCTGCATGTCTGAGTGTATTGAGTTCTTGCCCGGGAGCGCTAAGTGCTACAGTACACACTAGCTGCTAACGAGACCGGCGTGAGTGTTTTTCGCCTCGAACCCTCTCTACGCTATGCATGGGCCTCCTTTTATATGCTAAAGGGTCTCCGACAGGTGGCAACATAGACAAGGGTAAAATGGAAAAGGAATTGCGGTTGGTACAACTACCACCACAGAGTATCATACCTAACCCCGACGGCAGGGGACAAAGGCATTAAATGCCCATCTACGCCGCCCAAATAGTGCAAAAAGGACTGTCGTGGACGCCACCGCTTGCCACGATGGCAATCTGTCGGCGCCGCTTGCCACCGCACACACGCTGGTCAAGACAGCCTTCTTGACACGCGCTACCGAAAGGTCCTGTAGGCGACACGTTGGTGGATGTGCTGGAGCCGGCGGTGAGTGGTAGTTTGTCGCGGCAAGCGCTTTGTCGCGGTCGTTGTCTTGTCGCGTCCGGAAGCTTGCCGCCATCGGGCCTCGCCGGACGCGTGGCAGCGTCGCGGCAAGTTCCTCGAGATGCCTTGTTGGCCTTCCGCAAGCTCCTCTTGCGGGGCCTTGTTTCCTTGGCTTGAATACTTTGTTCTTGAATGGCTCCAAAGGAACCACGGAGGACCTTGGCGGTCACCGGCAAGCCTTGCTGCTGGTGTCAGAATCGCCCGTGCACTAGTTCGGGATACTAGGGTACCCCTACTCTAGTACACCGACACATGCTCGAACCTCATCGAGCTAGTGCATCAAGCTACCAAAGCGGAACGGCAAGTACAAGACGACTTCAAGTATGACAAGTTCTCATCCAAGTCCTATGGCTTCTCCAACAATCAAGTTTCGACGACTCCACCACCTTCTACCTCAACCAAGCCATCTACAAGCAACAGCGGCAAGTCAAGTTACAAGAAAGCTTCGACAAGCTCAAGTCGTCCTCCTACTACAAGCAACTTCAAGCAAAAAGCTTCATCATCATCTACTCCAACCGATGAGACCATCAAGACAAGTCTCGTCAAATGTTTCACATCCGGAGGCCGAGGCCACAAGTCCTTCGAGTGCACAAACAAGCGTACCATGATCCTCAACGACGACGGAACCTACGACTCCATGAGTGAAGGAGAAATGGAAGCCCTTGAGCAAGTGGCCATGCACCGACAAGTGAACAACGAAGACGAAGATGATCAAGTCTTTTGTGATGAAGATTCAAGTCCCGCTCTTGTTGTCTCCAAGGTCTTGACTCTTCAACATCAACAAGATGAAGATCAAAGATGCCATATCTTCCACACAAAGGCCGGCAACAATGGATGGTCCGTCAAGGTCATCATCGATGGAGGTAGTTGCCATAACTTAGCAAGTGAAGAACTATGCTCCAAACTCCAATTGGTCAAGATGAAGCACCCTCACCCCTACAAGGTTCAATGGCTAAGCGACACCGGCAACATCCAAGTTCCTTCTTGGACGGCCATGGCAATTTGACCGAGGTGTCATTCACAATGGGCGTACAAACCACTATAGCTTCAAGATGAAAGGGAAGGAGTTTGTGCTACGTTCTATGTCTCCAAGCCAAGTGCTCGCTGATAAGCAAAACACCCATCGTGGAGAAAATAGTGAGAGAGCGAACCACCAAAAAGAGAGTGAGCGCCAGAAGCCCAAATTGAGTGCCTCAATGATGAGCGACAAGAAAAACTTAGTTCTCTTTGCCACCAAACGTTAGATGAGAGAAGTGTGTGAGAACCCATCAAGTGTCCTACACTATGTCCTATTGTGCAAGGACGAGGCACCAAAAACTAACAACTCTCACAGTCTACCTTTGGTGTTATCTTCTTTATTGCAGGAATTCCAAGATGTTTTCCCCGATGAGCTACCTCCGGGTCTACCTCCACTATGAGGCATTGAGCACCGAATCGATCTCATCCCCGGAGCGCCGCTTCCAAACAAAGCTCCCTACCGCGCCAATCACGAAGAAACCAAAGAAATACAAAGGCAAGTAAAGCATCTCATAGACCATGGACATGTGCGTGAAAGTTTGAGTCCTTGTGCCATATCGGTCATTCTTGTGCCAAAACAAGATGGTAGCTTTCGCATGTGTTCCGATTGTAGACCTATCAATGCTATCACCGTTCGTTATAGGTACCCCATTCCACGCCTTGATGATATGCTTGATGAACCTAGCGGTGCCACTATCTTTTCCAAAATTGATCTTAAAAGTGGTTACTATCAAATCCACATACAAGAGGGTGATGAATGGAAGACCGCTTTTAAAAACAAAGTTTGTTCTATATGAGTGGTTAGTCATTCCTATGGGTTTATCGGAAGCACCCGGTACTTTCATGCCTCTTATGCATTACGTGTTTCGCCCTTACATTGGTGAATTTGTTGTTGTCTACTTTGACGATATCCTTGTGTTTAGCAAATCTCTCAAAGAACATGTCACCCACCTTCGCACCATGCTACAAACTCTTCGAAAAGTGCAACTTTATGCTAATATGGAAAAATGCCTCTTTGGTGTTGATAAGCTTGTTTTCTTGGGTTTGGTAGTATCTTCTAAGGGTGTTCATGTTGATGAATCTAAGATCAATGCTATGAAAACTTGGCCCCAACCAACCAATTTGCAACAAGTGCGTAGTTTTCTTGGTTTAGCCGGTTTCTACCGTAGATTTGTGAAGGATTTTAGCACTATTGCTTCACCTTTGCATGCTTTGAGTAAGAAAAATGCACCGTTTGTTTGGGGAACAATCCAAGATATTGCTTTCAATGAGCTTAAGAATTTGCTTACTCATGCTCCCGTGCTTGCATTACCCAATTTTGACAAACCTTTTGAAATTCATTGCGATGCTAGTGGTAATGGCATAGGAGGTGTGTTAACGCAAGATAAGCGCCCCATTGCATACTTTAGTGAGGAACTCTCCGGAGCGCAACTCAATTACCCCGTCTATGACAAAGAGCTGATAGAGGCAAAGGTGTCCCGATGTTTCGATGAGATGGTGGCTATCGTTTCTGTGGGAGTCGACCTTGACGATCCGACTACTTAACGCGAGACGTCGCGCCTTAGCAATCGCTAAACCAACTTCCGAGGGTTATTGACCACGCCGAGCACGATCAACTCGACCACGAGGGCCTGTTTCCTGCGAGCAAACGAAGAACAAGCAAGAAACTGAGATTGCAATCTGGATATTGCGAATATAAGATGAAAGCTTTATTGATCAAGGTGGGGTTCTGTGGACGCCTTTGTCCAGTCGTTGAACACAAACGGCACGCGAAGTTGCAGCTATGGCGAACTTTAAATCTAAACAAAACCCAAGGTCTAAACGGGCCCTAAGGGCTGTATATATGGAGGAAGAGGGGGAATTTCGTGGCCCTTGGTGGAGGGGTCCAAATCAACCCTAACTCTTGTTTCCCCACACATACGGACTCTAAAACAGCCTATACTTAAGTATTTCGAAATTACATGGGCCTGGCCCAATAATAAGGTGACGAAGCACCTAGAATAGCCTATGGACGAATATTATGAAGTGGCATCTTGTATATTTCGTCCAAGGCCTCATGCACTCATTAGGGTGGCTTCAAAGTCCTGGAATCATCACTTGTAACTCCGTTTGTTCCCCTTGCATGCCAACATCTCCATGCTTGAACTTGCTCCAAGGTTCATCTTTCTTGTCCATGGTAGGCCCTTCATTTGTAAGCAAAACAAATGTATCCAATTTAGGCAGCATCATATTCTCATGAACATTAGAATCGTTACCAAGAAACGAAAGTACCGATAATTCAATTGGCGTGCATGAGCTCTAGTAATTGGTCCAAGATGTATAGCAGCAGGGGCTGTGGGTGTAACAATGGTATTGATGTCCTCATCATCCTCCCTTCTTGAAATGAAGTCGTCCTCGACGGAAGCTCATCTTCCTCACCCAAATAAGGCTTCAAATCTGCAATATTAAAAGTGGACTAACCCCAAAATCTGCAGCAACTCAAGTTTATATGCATTATCATTTATTTTTCTAACACCTTAAATGGACCATCAAGACGTGGCATTAGCTTTGATTTATGCAAATTAGGAAACCTATCCTTACGCAAATGTAACCAAACAAGATCTCCGGTGCAAAGACAACATGTTTTCTACCCTTATCTCCAAGCAAGTTTATATTTAGCATTCATACGCTCAATGTTTTCCTTAGTTAACTCATGCATTTTTAAAATCAATTCAGCACGTTCTTTAGCATCAAAATTAACCTTCTCCGAAGATGGAAGAGGCAACAAATCAATAGGTGCACGAGGAAGGAAGCCATACACAATTTCAAAAGGGCACATCTTAGTAGTAGAATGCAATGAACGATTATAAGCAAATTCAATATGAGGCAAGCATTCTTCCCACATTTTCTTATTATTCTTCAAAACAGCCCTAAGCATAGTAGACAATGTTCTATTGACTACTTCAGTTTGTCCATCGGTTTGGGGTGACAAGTAGTACTAAATAGCAGTTTAGTCCCCAACTTAGCCCATAAACATCTCCAAAAGTGGCTAAGAAATTTAGTATCACGATCTGAAACAATAGTATTTGGCACACCATGCAAGCTTAATAATTTCACGAAAGAACAAATCAGCAACATTAACAAAGATCATCGCTTTTATGACATGGTATAAAGTGTGCCATTTTAGAGAATCTATCCACGACAACAAATATGCTATCCTCCCTTCTTTGTTCGAGGTAAACCTAAAACAAAGTCCATAGAGATATCCTCCCAAGGAACACTAGGCACGTGCAAAGGCATATATAAACCATGAGGATTGAGTCGTGACTTAGCTTTTTGACATGTAGTGCAGCGCAGCTACAAAACGCTCAACATCCCGCCTCATCTTTGGCCAAAAGAAATGTGTAGCAAGTATATCCTCCGCCTTCTTGACGCCAAAGTGTCCCATTAATCCTCCTCCATGCGCCTCCGCAACAACAAAAGACTTAACAGAGCTAGCAGGAATGCATAGCTTGTTAGCACGAACACAAAACCATCATTAATAACGAACTTGTTCCATGTTCTTCCCTCTTTACAATTCTGCATTACATCTTTAAAATCAGCATCATGCACATATTGATCTTTGATGGTCTCCAAACCAAATATTTTGAAGTCAAGTTGTGAAAGCATAGTATATCGACGAGACAAAGCATCAGCAATAACATTTTCTTTACCCTTCTTGTGTTTAATGACATAAGGGAAAGTCTCAATGAATTCAACCCATTTAGCATGTCTACGATTCAGTTTAGCTTGACTTTTAATATGTTTCAAAGATTCATGATCGAATGTATAACAAATTCTTTGGGCCATAAATAATGTTGCCATGTCTCTAAAGTCCGAACAAGAGCATATAATTCTTTGTCATAAGTAGAATAGTTCAGACTAGGCCCACTCAATTTTTCGTAAAAGTATGCAACAGGTTTGCCATCTTGTAATAACACACCTCCTAATCCAATTCCACTAGCATCACATTCAAGCTCAAAAGTCTTATTAAAGTCGGGAAGTTGGAGTAAAGGAGCATGTGTCAACTTATCTTTCAATACCGTGAAGGCTTCTTCCTGTGCGGTACCCCAAACAAAAGGCACATCCTTCTTTGTAAGCTCATTGAGAGGTGCAGCAATGGTGCTAAAGTCTCTCAAAACGCCTATAGAAACCAGCGAGTCCAAGAAAACTCCTCACTTGTGTGACCGCTTTGGGCTGCGGCCAACTCTCAATAGCTTCAATCTTGGCTTTATCAACTTCAATTCCTCGTGGAGTAACAACATAGCCAAGAAAAGATACTCGGTCGGTGCAAAAGGTGCACTTCCCAAGGTTACCAAACAAACGTGCATCACGAGAGCATTAAAAACAGCACGTAAATGTTCCAAATGTTCTTCCAAAGATTTGCTATAAATCAGTATATCATCAAAGTAAACTACCACAAATCGTCCAATGAAAGCACGTAAAACTTCGCTCATTAATCTCATGAAAGTACTAGGTGCATTAGTTAACCCAAAAGGCATGACTAACCACTCATATAATCCAAACTTAGTTTTAAATGCTGTTTTCCATTCATCTCCCAATTTCATACGAATTTGATGGTATCCACTACATAAATCAACTTTGGAGAATATTGTAGAGCCACTCAATTCATCAAGCATATCATCTAGCCTAGGAATAGGATGACGATAACGAATAGTAATATTATTAATGCCTCTACAATCAACACACATACGCCGACGCACCATCCTTTTTAGGCACTAGTATAATAGGAACAGCACAAGGACTAAGAGATTCGCAGATATAACCTTTGTCGAGCAGTTCTCTGACTTGACGATAATCTCCTTCGCCTCCTCCGGATTGGTACGGTATGGTGCACGGTTGGGTAGCGATGCACGGGAATTAAGTCAATTTGATGCTCAATCCCTCGAATAGGTGGTAATCCCGTGGCACGCCTTGTGGGAAGACGTCGTGAACTCCCGCAAAATGTTAGTGACAGCAGGGGCAAAGAGGAAGGCACGTCCTCGAATGAAAATAATGCCTCTTTGCACACAAAAGCATAGCAAACAGATTTGCTAGAATCTAGCTCATCAATATCAGATTTGGTGGCAAATAAACATGCACTTTTCAATTTAATTTCGAAGCAACATTAGATGGTTTATTATTAGGCTTCATTTGTTGCTCAAATTCTTTTGCCACAATCTGATTTTCACTCTTATTTTCTCCTGTTTTGCTTTATTAGCTCTATTAATATCATCTTTCAAAATGGAATCAGGAGTCATAGGAAGCAAAGTAATATTTTTATCCTTGTGAACAAGAGTATACTGATTGTTTCTACCATGGTGTACAGAATTTTTATCAAATTGCCATGGTCTACCAAGTAATAAGGAACATGCTTGCATAGGTACCACATCACAATCAACATAATCAGCATATGTAGAGATACTAAAATGCACACTAACAAGACGTGTTACCTTAACCTTGCCGCTGTTGTTGAACCATTGGATGTAGTAAGGATGTGGATGTGGTCTTGTGGTGAGAGAAAGCTTCTCCACCATATCCATGCTAGCCAAGTTGTTGCAGCTCCTCCATCTATGATGACGCTAATAGAACGTTCCTTCACAACTCCCTTTGTATGGAACAAGTTATGCCTCTGATTTTGCTCAGCTTGTGTAACCTGCACACTCAAAACACGTTGAGCAACTAAACATTCATACCACAAGCATCTTCAAACAGCCATGTATTGCGCCTCAAGATCGTAATCATCTCCACCGTGTTCTTCATGTGTAATAAGAGCCAAAGTAGCTTCATCATAGTCACTAGCAGACTCATACCCACCATCCTCAAGAGCAATCATCACACGCTGAGATTGGCATTCTCTGTAAAATGTCCTCTTCCTTACAACGACGACAAATAATATCACTTGTGTGCCCTGCTGACGCCATGGAAGAAGAAGAGCTCTGTAGGCCCCAGCAGTGTACTCTTGGCAGATAGTGGTGGTTGTGCCTGCTTTCTTGTATCACGGTTGGAGGTGGCAGCCACGGAGGTGCCGTGTAGTAGAACGGTGGAAGTAGATGATGCACGTGGTGTCCATGATGAAGGTCGACCTGCGAGAAAAGTTAGTCCGCGCCAAGGCACTGTCGATCCTGCACTTCACGCTCAGCTTTACAAGCAAGATGGAATAATCGAGTGATATTATTATAATCCTTGTAGTCTAGAATGGTCTGAATCTCTATTTAATCCACCCAGAAAACGTGCAAGCATAGCTTCATTCTCCTCAACAATACCACATCTAATCAAGCCAGTTTGTAATTCCCGATAATATTCTTCACCGAATTTTTCCTTGTCTTAAGCGCTGCAATTTTTGAAGTAATTCACGTTGATAATATGGTGGAACCCAACGAGTACGCATAGCAGTTTTCAAAGCAGCCCAAGTAGCTGGAACAGGATATAATCTACAATGTTCGCACCACCAAACACATGCAAAGCTAGTGAAAGCACAAACAGCAGCAGAACACGTCTCTCCTCGTGATATTGTAAACATGTAAATCGTTGTTCAGTTTCTAATTCCCAAGTAAGATATATATCAGGAACATATCTACCCTCAAATGGTGGAATATTCAATTTTAGTTTAGGGAGATGGTCATGATCTCGCACTCAAGGGGAGCCCAACATCGCCATTATTTGCATGTGGACGACCTGGTGGTTGTGGTCTTTGGTGGTTGCACGAGTTCGATGTTGATCAACCTCATCCTCGTAGCTCTCACATAATCATCCTCCCCGCCGCAGCAGCAGGAGCCATGTAGTATCAAACAAGAGCACCAAGCAGCTTGGCCAGTGAAGAGGGACACGGAAGCTCGGCGGAGGGCTGTTTAGCGATGTGGAGGTAGTCCGTGTTGTTGTAGTAGAGGTGCGTTAGGTGCAGCGGTGGTGGTGGTGGTAGACGCACGAGCAATTCATTAAACTTGATATCGAGCTTTGTTTCAACGCCTTCTCAATGCCATCTATTTTCTCCATGGCCTCTTCAAATCTATTTAGCACATCGTCCACCTGCCCACTCATCATTTGTTGAAACTTATCATGTAGCGCTTTGTTTGTCATGTTCTCCCGGTCGGTCTCGCCGGCTTGTGATCCTGCCATGGTTAGCAGCAATAGAAACACACAAGAATATGATTGACGGACTACTAGAAAGTGGTGGTGATGGTGTGGTGGACGATCACAAACCGTCAGCAAATCTCAAAGTCTTACCAGTTCTTACCCAAGAAGAAAGCGGTGATCGGCAACCGATGTAGTCAAAACTCTCAAAGCTTGATAGAGCGATTACTGTGGAGAGTCAAACGCACGATGTAGATGTATGTGGAGCTGGGAAGGCTTATAATATGGTAGCAAAAAAGGTTAGCAATAATCAATTCAGAGATGCAAAGTTGAATAAACGCTCAACGACGCAGATCAGGTCTTTGGTCCTAGGCTAGACCGTGCTAGAGACGCGAGCCTAGAACACTAACAAAATCACGGCGCTGCACGTAAACAAGGGAAAAGCACACTGAATTTTTTTTCGCTTTTTTTTTTTGCGCTTTTTTTTTTTTGCTGCTTTTTTTTTTTTTTTTTTTGCGAAAAATCACTATAATGGCGAGTGTCTCAAAACTCTTCCGAGGTCAAACTGACAGGATGGGCACGAAATTTTTTTGACCAAATATTTTTTTTTTTTTCGCCGGGCCCAAAACTGAAACGGGTCAAAAAACTTTCTATAACAATAATCGCCTCAATCCACTTAGAAACACCTAAAAATAGGATAGCCAGAAATTTTTTTGACAAGTACGTTTTTGGAAAATTTTGGGCCTAAACGGAGGGTGGTTTCCAGACTTTTTTTTTTTTTTTTTTCCGAAACCTACTCCGGCAAGGAAACACGAATCGGAAACTAGATGGATCTCGAAAACAACCCTAATATGCAAGGAACTCGGATTGGTGGTGGATATATGGTGGTGGTATATGGCAGCGGTGGTGGAAGCGGTGGTAGTATATGGATATGGATCGGTGGTGGTATATGGACACGGATTGGTGGTGGTATATGGATACGGATTCGAAGCGGTGATGGTAGGTGGCAGGGGCGATGATGATGGTGCGGTGGCGTGACAACTTATGACCGTAACTCAAACTCTAAAAGACTAGACGCTAAGACCAGCAACTAGACACGACGATGCAACCGCAAATTCAACAAAGCAAAACCCTAAAAAGATTATGCAAAGGCTCAGATTGGTTCGGATATGATGAACTAACCCTAATTTTTTTTTGTGGCTTTTTCGTGGACTTTAGGTATGAAGAACAGACTCGATCTAATCTACGAAAAACTGTAAAATCTCACCGAGCAACCTGAAAATCTGATACCACTTGATAGAGGCAAAGGTGTCCGATGTTTCGATGAGATGGTGGCTATCGCTTCTGTGAGAGTCGACCTTGACGATCCGACTGAGGCGTCGCGCCTTAGCAATCGCTAAACCAACTTCCGAGGGTTATTGACCCGCCGAACACGATCAACTGACCACGAGGGCTGTTTCCTGCGAGCAAGCGAAGAACAAGCAAGCTGAGATTGCAATCTGGATATTGCGAATATAAGATGAAAGCTTTATTGATCAAGGTGGGGTTCTGTGGCGCTTTATGCAGTCGTTGAACACAAGCAAACGGCAGCGAAGTTGCAGCTATGGCGAACTTTAAATCTAAACAAAACCCAAGGTCTAAGCGGGGCCCTAAGGGCTGTATATATGGAGGAAGAGGGGGAATTTCGTGGCCCTTGGTGGAGGGTCGAAATCAACCCTAACTCTTGTTCCCCACACATACGGACTCTAAAACAGCCTATACTTAAGTATTTCGAAATTACATGGGCTGGCCCAATAATAAGGTGACGCAGCACCTAGAATAGCCTATGGACGAATATTATGAAGTGGCATCTTGTATATTTCGTCCAAGGCCTCATGCACTCATTAGGGTGGCTTCAAAGTCCTGGAATCATCACTTGTAACTCCGTTCTTGTTCCCCTTAGCATGCCAACATCTCCATGCTTGAACTTGCTCCAAGGTTCATCTTTCTTGTCCATGGTAGGCCCTTCATTTGTAAGCAAAACAAATGTATCCAATTTAGGCAGCATCATATTCTCATGAACATTAGAATCGTTACCAAGAAGCGAAAGTACCGATAATTCAATTGGCGTCATGAGCTCGAGTAATTGGTCCAGATGTATAGGACTGTGGGTGTAACAATGGTATTGATGTCCTCATCAAGATGTATGCTTTAGTGCGACTTTTGCGTGAATGGGAACATTACCTTCGACCTCACGATGAGGACATCAATACCATTGTTACACCCACAGCCCTTGCTGCTATACATACTGGACCAATTACTCGAGCTCATCAAGACGCCAATTGAATTATCGTACTTTCGGTTTCTTGGTAACGATTCTAATGTTCATGAGAATATGATGCTGCCTAAATTGGATACATTTGTTTTGCTTACAAATGAAGGGCCTACCATGGACAAGAAAGATGAACCTTGGAGCAAGTTCAAGCATGGAGATGTTGGCATGCTTAAGGGGAACAAGAACGGAGTTACAAGTGATGATTCCAGGACTTTGAAGCCACCCTAATGAGTGCATGAGGCCTTGGACGAAATATACAAGATGCCACTTCATAATATTCGCCCATAGGCTATTCTAGGTGCTTCGTCACCTTATTATTGGGCCAGGCCCATGTAATTTCGAAATACTTAAGTATAGGCTGTTTTAGAGTCCAGTATGTGGGGAAACAAGAGTTAGGTTGATTTCGACCCTCCACCAAGGGCCACGAAATTCCCCTCTTCCTCCATATATACAGCCCTTAGGGCCCCTGCTTAGACCTTGGGTTTTGTTTAGATTAAAAGTTCGCCATAGCTGCAACTTCGCAGCATTTCGCTTGTGTTCAACGACTGCATAAAGGCGCCACAGTAACCCCACCTTGATCAATAAAGCTTTCATCTTATATTCGCAATATCCAGATTGCAATCTCAGCTTGCTTGTTCTTCGCTTGCTCGCAGGAAATGACCTTGTGGTCAGGTTGATCGTGTTCGGCGTGGTCAATAACCTCTCGGAGTTGGTTTAGCGATTGCTAAGGCGCGACGTCCTCAAGACGCTCAGAGTCGGATCGTCAAAGTCGACTTCCTCCAAAGCGAAAACCAACATCTCATCGAAAGACGGGACACCTTTGCCTCTATCACCCTCATGAGTTCATCATCCATACCGACCATGAAACGCTTAAATACCTTAAGGGTCAAACTAAGTTGAACAAGCTTCATGCTAAGTGGAGTGAATTTATTGAGTCATTTCCTTATGTCATCAAGTATATTAAAGGTAAGGAAAATGTTGTGGCGGATGCGCTTTCCCGTATATGCAAGCTTGTTACTCAACTTGAGTTAAATGTCATTGGTTTTGAGCACATAAAAGATTTGTATGAGCATGATCCTACATTTGCTATTCCTTATGCCAAGTGTTTGACGCATACTTCTTGGGATCGATACCACATCAAAGATGGATATCTTATGAGAGCTAACAAACTTTGCATTCCCGAGTCCTCTCTTCGCTTGTCACTTTTGCAGGAATCTCATGGTGGCGGACTCATGGGACACTTTGGACGCGACAAGACATTTGCTACGCTCTCCAAGAACTACTTTTGGCCCAAGATGTTTCGCGACGTCAATCGCTTCACTAACCGATGCTCTACATGTTGCAAAGCTAAGTCTAAAGCCCAATCTCATGGCCTCTATATGCCACTTCCAATTCCATATCAACCATGAGAAGATATTAGCATGGAATTTGTGCTTGGTTTGCCTAGAACTCGAAATGGCAAGGATTCCGTTTTTGTTGTTGTGGACCGTTTCTCCAAAATGGCTCATTTCATTCCTTGCAACAAGATAGACGATGCTTCACATGTTGCAAATTTGTTTTGTAGGGAAATCTTGCGCCTTCATGGAGTGCCAAAGACGATTGTCTCGGACTGCGACGTCAAGTTCTTGAGTTACTTTTGGAAGACCTTGTGCGCCAAGCTCGGAATCAGGCTCTTGTTCTCTTCGGCATACCATCCACAAACCAATGGCCAAACGGAGGTGACCAACCGCATGCTCTCCACTCTACTACGCGTGTTGATAAAGAAGAACATCAAGGAGTGGGAGGAGTGCCTACCTATCGCCGAGTACGCCTACAATCGTGCAAGACATTCGACTGCCGGCAAGTCCCCCTTTGAGGTCGTCTATGGCTTCAACCCATTGTCACCATTGGACATTCTACCTCTACCGCTACAAGAGTGCACAAACATGGACTCGAGTGCCCGAGTCAACTTCCTCAAGAAGATGCATGAAGATACAAGGAACACCATCGAGCGCCAAGTACAACGACTCGCGACCAAGATCAACATCAACAAGCAACCCATGATGTTTAATGTTGGAGATCTTGTGTGGCTACACCTTCGCAAGGATCGCTTACCCAATGAACGCAAGTCCAAGCTACTACCGCGAGCGGATGGACCCTTCAAGGTGCTTGCACGCTACAACAACAACGCATTCAAGATCGACATCCCACGCGACAAGTATTCCATGAGCGACATCTCCAACATCAAAGATCTCTCCCCGTACCATGGTGATGAGGATTTCGATCTGAGGTCGGATCTTTCCCAGGGGAGGGGAGATGATGCGGAGCATCCCATGATCATCCCCGTGGACCTACCATCGTCTCATCAAGAGCCAAGAGGACCCATGACACGAGCACGAGCTAGAGCTCTCGAGAACGAGATGACTTGTTTCCTTAGTGATATCACATATGATCCACTCGAGACATGGCTACTACCTAAGTCCTATATGCTATGCACGTGAAGAGGAACCAGCCGCCAAGTCCATGGATGAAGAGAACCAACGGAAGAAGGCAAGTTCACCTTCCAGGCCCCGGACATCCGGCCAAGGCCCCAGACATCCGGCCCCTGGAGCGTCCACATCAGTAGCAGCCCAGCCGACCAACCCTATAGGGCCCGGACATCTGGCGTCCAGCCCGGACATTCGGCCAGAAGCCCGAAAATCCGGCGCCACGCACCAGAACCTACAGAAGCTTTCGCCGCCAGCCAGGACATCCGCCCCCCTAGCCCGGACATCCAGCCCCTCCCGAAGCCCCGGACATCCGGCCCGACGCCCGGACATCCGGCTCCGCGCACAGTAAAGGGCAGAAGCCCATGTACCTCTTCCCCCCTAGACTATATCTACTCCATCCCCTTCCTCTTTCTAGGGTTAGCAAAGGATTAGCTCATTTAGAGATAGAGCTTTGCTCATCCATTACGGATCTCCTCCTTGAGAGAGACTGCGGCCCCTCTTCGGAGAAGATCACCTTGGATTCAAGACCTCCTCACGGAGAAGAACCCCCATCAAGACCTCCTCACGGAGAAGAACCGATTACCGTTTGAATCGTTTGTTGTTGACTTTGGATCTTGTATCTCACCATTGTGTTCATCGATCTAGCGCATGTGTGATCTATTCTTGTTGGTTGAGTGATTTCTCTCGTGTTTCCCTCGTGTTCATCACATTCTTCATAGGGATCCACTCCTTTCGTGAAAGATCGGCCATCTAGGGTTCCACCCTACATCAGGATGCATTATTCTTGGAGCATAAAGTACATAACAGTCCATCCTCACTCCATTTATGTACCCGAAAAATTATAGGTCATTCCGAGTTGTACAAGATGGCTCGTCGGTGTGATCGACTTACCTTGAAAGTTGTATTCACGGTCTGTCCCGCAATGTTGTATCCATAAACCGGCAACAATTTTGCCGCAAAAACTCCATTGGAGCTCCATGACCCGCCAATACTATCACAACCAAAAGTTTTATGCACCCGTACTGATGCGGAGCATCCCTCACTCATCCCCATGGAAGCACCTACATCTTCCTCAACACCACGTGGACCCATGACTCGAGCTCGAGCTAAAGCTATTGAAGATAAGGTGAACTCGCTCCTCTCTGAATTCCCTCTTCCTAATCATGAGACATGGCTACTACCTCATTCGGAAACTCTATGTGTAATCAGGTACTTGGGAACGAGCCAAGGAACAGCTACTTGCAAGACCAAGACGACGAGGACCCCAAGCGTGATGGAGAAGAAAAGTTGTTGAAGCTACAGGGTCGGACGACCGACCAAGTCCGGACGTCCGACGACTCCCAGGCCACGGACGACCGACGCCCTCCGGACGTCTGGCAGCTGGGCACCCGAATGGAAATTCACGGAAGACCGAAGCCACCGGATGACCGGACGACCCGTAATAGAGCCGAATCTACGGACGTCCGATGATTCGCGGACGTCTGGGCTTTCCCGAAGCCCCGGACGACCGGCCCTCTCTGGGCGACCGACGCACCCGAGTCCGAGCCGAATCTACAGACGTCCGAGCCCTGTCGGACGTCCGGACCGTCACGAGCCTCCGGACGTCCGGCCCCTGAGTGATCGCGCCCGCCGGATGGAGCCCTTGTACCCCTTCACTTCGCGCCCATTTGCACTAAGACTATAAATAGACCTCCTCCTCCTCCTAGTTAGGGTTAGCAAAGGATTAGCTCATATTTGTGTGAGAGCTTTGCTCATCCACTTGGTTACCTTCTCCTCGGAGATCGCGCCTCCTCGGAGAAGATCCTTCCAAGAGGATTCAAGACCCCTTCTAGGGTGGGCCCCCATCAAGATCTCCTCATGGAGAAGAACGGCTACTCGTGTATCTTTCCTTTGTTGATTTTGAATCTTGTCTACCTTATGTGTTCGGTGATCTAGCACTTGTGTGATCGAGACTTGTCGGTTTAGTGTTTCTCTCGTGTGTTTTTCCTTGAGTTCTCCCGCTCGTTCGTCGTGTTCTCCCCGTAGGATCCCCTCCAAACGTGAAAGATCTCCGACTAGGGCTCCGCCCTACAGCATCTTGGTATCATGAGCCACGTTGATCACGTTTTTGGAGCCCCTACCCCGTGTTTTCTAGCTTCATTTTGTTGTTTCTGTCCTAAATCCGAAAATTCCCCACCAAAAATAGCCCCAATTTTTTTTGTGATTTGTTGGTGAGTTGAGATTTTGTTGGATTTGGTCCATGGATTTGAGTTGCTACGTGTGGATCTAGCTTTTCCCATCCTCCCCACCCTTTTCCATCCATCAATCCGCTCAATTTTGACCTCACCATCTTCTTCCACCTCAAAATCGCACCGGCCCAACCTGCGTTGACCCCGACCACCGGACGTCCGACCTTTTCGGACGACCGGAACCCCTGTCCCGATTCAAATTTACGGACGACCGGACCCTGCCGGACTTCCGACGGCCGGACGACCGAAAAAACGGGAGATCTGTGAAACCCTGACGAAACTGAAATTCTTCAGTTTAACCACCACCACCACCCCACCTTCCACCACATCTTCCAAAACCACATGCACCACCATCCTCCCCAATATATCCTATGACAATTTTGCCACATTTTGGTCCTTGAGATTTTGAGTTGTGGTTCCGTGTCCTATTGTGTTTCGGCTATCTAGGTACGGTTCGACTTCATCATCACCTCGGCTCGTCTTCGCAAGGGTCACATCATCGCCAAGGACGGTAACATAAATCGACATCTTTGTCATACCTTGCAATTGCATTGATACCCACATGGCCTTACTTTTATGTAGCTTACCCATCGAGACTAGCCATTGAGTATTGCCGCAACGTGACTTGTGCACATTAGTGATCATACTCCATAGCATACATACCATACCACCGTGGTGCATATCTTGGGATCCATTTGTGTGTCACAAAGTTGTCATAGCATACACAATTGCTATCTTGGTTCGTGAAGTTTTGCATGAGAAAAGAGCTCAAAAGTGAAAGAGCCACCCAAGCTTTTAAGCAAAGAGGAAAGATAAGCAAAGAGCTTATGAGCAAGAACCATAGCATCATATTACATTAAGATTGTCATATTGGATCATCTTGGATCATAGCACCAAAATACCATACATACAACATACGTGGGATAGAGATAGTTGCATTTTTGCCTAGTAGGTTGTGCACAAGTTCCGTATCCGCCTATTGTGCAATCGTGCTAGCGTCTCTCTAGTATTGTGCAACAAGAGCATTTTCGTGGATTCCACATTTTAGCTCACTTTTGGTTTGAACAATCCCACTTATCTATTTGCGTGTGTGTTTCCGTGTACCATTATTTGCTTGGTCTACTTGTTGCATTTGCAAATTTGTGAACCTTTTCCAACATTATTAACGCTCACTTACAATTGCATCAAATTTTGTGCCACCATCCTCACCAAGCTCCACCATAAGCTATTATTTGTGTAGGTGTGAGAACCGACAAGGATTGGTACCAATAGTGCTATTTCATTGTCCGCATTTGAGTGATCTTGATTCATCATCAACATCGGTGTCGGTGTCAAAACCGGCGGATCTCGGGTAGGGGGTCCCGAACTGTGCGTCTAGGCGGATGGTAACAGGAGACAAGGGACACGATGTTTTTACCCATGTTCGGGCCCTCTCGATGGAGGTAATACCCTACTCCTGCTTGATTAATATTGATGATATGGGTAGTACAAGAGTAGATCTACCACGAGATCAAGGAGGCTAAACCCTAGAAGCTAGCCTATGGTATGATTGTTGTTCGTCCTACGGACTAAAACCCTCCGGTTTATATAGACACCGATAGGTTAGGGTTACATGAGTCGGTTACAATGGTAGGAGTTCTACATATTTGTATCGCCAAGCTTGCCTTCCACGCCAAGGAAAGTCCCATCCGGACACGGACGAAGTCTTCAATCTTGTATCTTCATAGTCTTGGAGTCCGCCGTGATGATAGTCCGCTATCCGGACACCCCTAGTCCGGGACTCCTCAAGAGCCCTCGAACCAGGCTTCAATGACAACGAGTCCGCGCGCATATTGTCTTTGGCATTGCAAGGCGGGTTCCTCCTCCGAATACTTCATAGAAGGTTTTGAACACCAGGATAGTGTCCGGCTCTGCAAAACAAGTTCCACATACCACCGTAGAGAGAATAACTTTTGCACAGATCTGCTGACGTGTTCCGCGGCGTGACATCATACCACAACCAGGCCTTTATATGAATCATTTTTTTACTGTTCCACCTCAGCGCATTTAGCGAGGCGGTTTTCTTGGCACGTCTTATCGAAGCATAGATCGTGCCCCCTTATTCCGGGATTCTCATCAATACGGACGTGGGTAACCCAACCGTGCCCGTTGGCATGCCTCCTCTATCAAAGGCGAGTCCTAATCGACCACGGGGTGGGCTCTTGGTATTCAACCTCTTTATAATGAGACCAAGGCCCTCTTCTTTTACACCTCCATCGAAGTTCGCCAAGGCCTCGAGTTCCAACACCCAAAGCTTCAGATTTAGGCGCTTCGGACCTTCGATGATGTCCGGCTCCACCAGCACGGCCGATGGATGTCTTCCTCATCACGTAAGAAAATGTACTAAAGCTGCGAGACGCCTGTATTTAACCGCGAGATCTCGATAGGCTGCCCGCTCCAGGCAGGTCATTCCCACTCCCGAGCCCGGCGAGAACGTGGTGTTCGTGGTCTCACTTCCTTCGGGTTTAGGCTTCCGACGGATCCCTTTGTGCGGGGCTCATGTTTTATTATGGGCTTGATTTCCATGACTTGAACTGAGTCCATCCTCCATATCTCGTCATTCATTGTCATATGTGAGGCCTTCCTCCATATTACCCCTCACTTTGGATTGTGGCTCAAGGCCTTCAAGGTGGAGCCAAAGATGATCGAGGGGCAGCAAGCAGAGTGCCGAGGGGCGGTCATAAGCAAATGCACTGATGCTCCGTGGCCCGAGGGATTTTTTCAAGAGGAGCTTGGCTTGTGGCAACGGGAGTGGTTTTACATCACCGCTCCCCGGGGCACCAAATGGTTGGCGCCTCCGCCTTTCGCTCAGTCCACCACAGCTGGGCGTCATGGGCCAACAAGGGGCTCACTGGGGCCGCCCAGGATGTTCCTTTGTTGCAGGCCGATTCGAGACCTCCAAGAAAGAGAGATCAATCTGATTGCAAGGGCGCAGTTATGTTGATCCGCGCCTTCCGCCTCGCAAACGCCGCCTCCGCCTGTGGGAATTTAATCCGAGGGACCATGAGCTCTCCAAAATTTTATGGGCACGACACCCGTGGAGATGTATAAACTGTTCTTGGATCACAAGAGAAGTGTCGGACCTGACCGAGGACGCAGGACTAAGCTGCAATCGCCCAGATACTCAAGTAAGTAGTCCAGAATCGGACAAGATATATATATATATATATATATATATATATATATATATATATATATATATATATATATATATATATATATATATATATATATATATATATATATATATATATATATATATATATATATATATATATATATGCCCTTAAAAGGAGCCATTTCTTGAACAGGAGTGGATAGCCAAGGCAAAGTTAATAAGGTGTTCGGCTCCCGTCCTGTAGATCACGCCGGATCCCATGCTGACCAAGATGTTAAAGGTCGCGCCTTTTGAAGAAGGCGAAGGGGGAGCGGGAAGCAATCGCCTTTACGAAGGAGGCTATCAAGGAAGGAGGGATTAAAAGTCCCATCTTTCGAGGAGAGAAGAGGATCGCCGGAAGATCCGGAGGTCAAGGCCTCAAAGAGGGGAAAGGAATCTTCGTCAGGAGAGAGTCCGCGGGAAGTAACCCAGCCGCACTATTTCCCCAAGGGGATCAGCCCTCCAGCGAGCCGTAAGTAAAAAGTAGGGGTCTTGTAAATAAGGAACATCCCTGTATTTATTTCTAAAGATAACCGAAATTGTACCTTGTAGTTCGGATCTCAGCCCTTCTCAGCAGAGCTCGTCTTCGGGGGATCTTCTTTCGGAGATGATGGAGAACGAACGCTCTACTGTCGCACCCTCATGCAGGCGGACGACCTCGAGGTGTCGCCGCGAGGGTTCCCAAGTCCGCGGGCCGAAAGGTCCGGCGCCAAGTGGTGTGCGGTCAGAGGAGCTGAAGGATCTGCTCAGGCGAGCGGCTATCTCAGAAGAACACCGTGCTCTAATGGGTACGGTGATTGAAAGGATTGCATCCGCGGAGAGCGGATTGCGTGAAGCCATCAGAAGCTTACTGATGGGGTTCGAGGTACGCAAAAATGATGTACCTTCTAACAGTTATGCATATAGAATGCGCCCTGTATAGATAGTAGCCCCTGAGACTCGGTATGTTGTCAAAATTGACAGCGTGCCGAGGATCAAAATCTCAGTTATAACATATCGCCGCTCCTAAACAGGTGGCGGGGCGTCCGGTGGCCGGCCGGACTGATGAATATGCCGAACTAAAGCGGCAACTTGACGAGGCGGATGCGGACATCGCGCTGGTCAATAAACGGTTTGACGAGTCACAAGGTATGCGACTTCTACGCGGACACCTGGTAAGGGAGCTTGACGCCCATGTCTTACTATTTGTATGCTTAATGCAGATGGTGTCGCTGCCGTGGAGGAGCTGCAGCCGGAACTCGCCCGAGCGAAAGAAAAAGCCAGAAGTAGTAATGCGGCCGCTTTAAGGGCGACCGAAGAGCTAAAAGCCGAACGGGCTGCTCACTGCCGAAGCAAGGAGGAAATGGCCGATATGGCCAGAAAGTTGAAGAATACTACCGATCGCTGCGAGGTTCTTGAAAAAGAACGTCGAGCGCAGCAAGAGGGCCTGAAAAAGGCCGCCGCCGAATCCAAGAATGCCCACTCGGCTTTGAGAGCTGCCAAGGAGGAGCTGAGTCAGGCCGGGGAAATTGCGGCTGGAAAACCGTTTCTGCTGCGGAGGAAATATACGGATCCAAAGTATGCTCAGTTCTACAAGTTGTGGAGTTCGGAGGATGCTTATCTGGACTTGGCGGCGAGCGCTGCGGACGCGGTTGAGCACTTCCGGGGCCAGAAGGGGCACATAAGGAAGAGCTATATTGGTCGCAATTCCATAGTCCGGAGCGTCCTCTTCCGTTGATCGATCGGTTGGCCGAATGGGCCGAGCTGAATCGATTATCCGGATTTGCCATGAAGCATGTCTTGACTCATTTGTGTCCGGGCGGACCCCAGCCGAAGAGCTATTTTGTTTTAGTACAACAGTTCCTTGGTGCGGCACCGCGTATTGTGTTGGGGAACGTAGTAATTTCAAAAATTTTCCTACGATCACGCAAGACCATGGTGATGGCATAGCAACGAGAGGGAAGAGTGTCCGTCCACGTACCCTCGTGACCGAAAGCGAAGCGTTATAACAACGCTGTTGATGTAGTCGACGTCTTCACGATCCGACCGATCCAAGCACCGAACGCACGGCACCTCCGAAGTTACGCACACGCTCAGCTCGATGACGATCCCGGACTCCGATCCAGCAAAGTGTCGGGATGAGTTCCGTCAAGACGACGGCGTGGGACGATGATGATGCTCCACCGACGCAGGGTTCGCCTAAGCTCGCGACGATATGACTTCTCCGCGCGGGCTTCACCTAAGCTCCGCGACGATATGACCGAGGTGGAATATGGTGGAAGGGGCACCGCACACGGCTAAGAGAGATCCCAGATCAACTTGTGTGTCATGGGGTGCCCTCTGCCCTGATATAAAGGAGGGAAGGGAGGGCTGGCCGGCCACCTATGGCTGCGCTGGGAGTCCTACTCCCACGGAGTAGGATTCCCCAATCCTAGTCCAACTAGGGTTTGACCAAGGGAGAGGGAGAGAGGCGCCACCCCTTCTCCTAATCCTAATAGGACTAGGGAAGGGGAAGGCTGCTGCCAGCATATGGCCCCCTTTCTCTTTCCCTTAAGGCCCATCAAGGCCCATTGACTCCCGGAGGTTCGGTAACCCCGGTACTCCGGTAAAATTCCCAATTTCACCCGGAGTGATTCCGGAGTCCAAACATAGGCTTCCAATATATCAATCTTTATGTCTCGACCATTTCGAGACTCCTCGTCATGTCCGTGATCTCATCCGGGACTCGAACAACCTTGGTACATCAATATCATATAAACTCATAATAAGCATCATCGAAGCGTTAAGCGTGCGGACCCTACGGGTTCGAGAACTATGTAGACATGACCGAGACACCTCTCGGTCAATAACCAATAGCGGACCTGGATGCCCATATTGGTTCCTACATATTCTACGAAGATCTTTATCGGTCAGACCGCATAACAACATACGTTGTTCCCTTTGTCATCGGTATGTTACTTGCCCGAGATTCGATCGTCGGTATCCAATACCTAGTTCAATCTCGTTACTGGCAAGTCTCTTTTCTCGTTCCGTAATACATCATCTCACAACTAATACATTTAGTTGCAATGCTTGCAAGGCTTATGTGATGTGCATTACCGAGAGGGCCCAGAGATACCTCTCCGACAATCGGAGTGACAAATCCTAATCTCGAAATATGCCAACCCAACATGTACCTTCGGAGACACCTGTAATGTACCTTTATAATCACCCGATTACGTTGTGACGTTTGGTAGCACCCAAAGTGTTCCTCGGCAAACGGAGTTGCATAATCTCATAGTCATAGGAACATGTATAAGTCATGAAGAAAAGCACTAGCAACAAACTATACGATCAGGTGCTATGCTAATGGAATGGGTCATGTCAATCAGATCATTCAACCAATGATGTGATCCCGTTAATCAAATAACAACTCCTTGTTCATGGTTAGGAAACATAACCATCTTTGATTAACGAGCTAGTCAAGTAGAGGCATACTAGTGACACTCTGTAGGTTTATGTATTCACACATGTATTATGTTTCCGGTTAATACAATTCTAGCATGAATAATAAACATTTATCATGATATAAGGAAATAAATAATAACATTATTATTGCCTCTAGGGCATATTTCCTTCAGTCTCCCACTTGCACTAGAGTCAATAATCTAGTTCACATCGCCATGTGATTTACACCCAAAGAGTACTAAGGTGTGATCATGTTTTGCTTGTGAGATAATTTTAGTCAACGGGTCTGTCACATTCAGAGCCGTAAGTATTTTGCAAATTTCTATGTCTACAATGCTCTTGCGGAGCTACTCTAGCTAATTGCTCCCACTTTCAATATGTATCTAGATTGAGACTCGAGTCATCTAGATTAGTGTTAAAACTTGCATCGGCGTAACCTTTTATTTAACCTTTTTCACTTCCATAATCGAGAAACATATCCTTATTCTACTAAGGATAATTTTGACCGCTGTCCATTGATCTACTCCTAGATCTCTATTGCACTCCTTGCCAATCTTAGTGGTAGGGTATGCAATAGATCACAGTACACTGACATGACATACTTTATAGAACCTATGGCTGATGCATAGGAATGACTTTCATTCTCTTTCTATCTTCTGCCGTGGTCGGGTTTTGAGTCTTACTCAATCTCACACCTTGTAACACAGGCAAGAACTCTTTCTTTGACTGTTCCATTTTGAACTACTTCAAAATCTTGTCAAGATATGTATTCATTGAAAAAATTTTATCAAGCGTCTTGATCTATCTCTATAGATCTTGATGCTCAATATGTAAGCAGCTTCACCGAGGTCTTTCTTTGAAAAACTCCTTTCAAACACTCCTTTATGCTTTGCAGAATAATTCTACATTATTTCTGATCAACAATATGTCATTCACATATACTTATCGTAAATGTTGTAGTGCTCCCACTCACTTTCTTGTAAATACAGGCTTCTCCAAAAGTCTCAGATAAAACCATATGCTTTGATCACACTATCAAAGCGTTTATTCCAACTCGAGATGCTTGCACCAGTCCATAGATGGATCGCTGGAGCTTGCACATTTTGTTAGCTCCTTTAGGATTGACAAAACCTTCTGGTTGCATCATATACAACTCTTCTTTAATAAATCCATTAAAGAATGTAGTTTTGACATCCATTTGCCGATTTCATAAAATGTGGCAATTGCTAACATGATTCAGACAGACTTAAGCATCGCTACAATTTGAGAAAATCTCATTGTAGTCAACACCTTGAACTTGTCAAAACCCTTTTGCGACAAGTCGAGCTTTGTAGATAGTAACACTACTATCGATTGTCCGTCTTCCTCTTGAAGATCCATTTATTCTCAATGGCTTGCCGATCATCGGCAAGTCAACCAAAGTCCATACTTTGTTCTCATACATGGATCCCATCTCAGATTTCATGGTCTCAAACCATTTCGCGGAATCTGGGCTCATCATCGCTTCCTCATAGTTCGTGAGGTTCATCATGGTCTAGTAACATGACTTTTAGAATAGGATTACCGTACCACACTGGTGCGGATCTTACTCTGGAAGACCCACGAGGTTTGGTAGCAACTTGATCTGAAGTTTCATGATCATCATCATTAACTTCCTCACTAATTGGTGTAGGAATCATGGAACTGATTTACGTGATGAACTACTTTCCAATAAGGGAGAAGGTACAATTACCTCATCAAGTTCTACTTTCCTCCCACTCACTTCTTTCGAGAGAAACTTCTTCTCTAGAAAGGATCCATCTTAGCAACGAAAAACTTGCCTTCGGATCTGTGATAGAAGGTGTACCCAATAGTTGCCTTTGGGTATTCTATGAAGACGCATTTCTCGATTTGGGTTCGAGCTTATCGGTGAAAACTTTTCACATAAGCATCACAACTCCAAACTTTAAGAAACGACAGCTTAGGTTTCTTGCTAAACCATAGTTCATACGGTGTCATCTCAACGGATTTAGATGGTTGCCCTATTAAACGTGAATGCAGCTGTCTCTAATGCATAACCCCAAAACGATAGTGGTAAATCGGTAAGATACATCATAGATCGCACCATATCAAAATAAAGTACGATTCTGACGTTCGGACACACCATAACGTTGTGGTGTTCCGGTGGCGTGAGCTGTGAAACTATTCCACATTGTTTTCATTGAAGACCAAACTCAGAACTCAAATATTCATCTCCACGATCAGATCGCAGAAACTTTATTTTCTTGTTACGATGATTCTCCACTTCACTCTGAAATTATTTGAACTTTTCAAATGTTTCAGACTTGTGTTTCATCAAGTAGATATACCCATATCTGCTCAAATCATCTTGTGAAGGTCGAAAATAACGATACTTGCCGTGAGCTTTAACACTCATCGGACCGCATACATCGGTATGTATTATTTCCAATAAGTCATTTGCTCGCTCCATTGTTCCGAGAACGAGTCTTTAGTCATCTTGCCCATAAGGCATGGTTCATAAGCATCAAGTGATTCATAATCAAGTGATTCCAAAATCCCATCAGCATGGAGTTTCTTCATGCGCTTTACACCAATATGACCTAAACGGCGATTGCCACAAATAAGTTGCACTATCATTATTAACTTTGCATCTTTTGGTTTCAATATTATGAATATGTGTATCACTATGATCGAGATCCAATGAACCATTTTCATTGGGTGTGTAACCATATAAGGTTTTATTCATGTAAGCAGAACAACAATTTATTCTCTTACTTAAATGAATAACCGTATTGCAATAAACATGATCAAATCATATTTATGCTCAACACCAAATAACACTTATTTAGGTTCCACACTAATCCCGAAAGTATAGGGAGTGTGCGATGATGATCATATCAATCTTGGAACTACTTCCAACACTCATCGTCACTTCCCTTCAACTAGTCTCTGTTTATTCGAAACTCCTGTTTGAGTTACTAATCTTAGCAACCTAAGCAGTATCAAATACTCAGGGCTACTATAAACACTAGTAAGGCACACATCAATAACCTGTATATCAAATATAACCTTGTTCACTTTGCCATCCTTCTTATCCACCAAATATTCAGGGGTAGTCCGCGCTTCGGTGACCAGTTCCATTGCAGCAAAAGTACTCGAGTCTCGTGCTTAGGTCTAGACTTGGGCTTCTTCACTCGAGCAGCAACTTGCTTGCCGTTCCTTTTGAAGTTCCCTTCTTCCCTTTGCCATTTTCCTTGAGACTAGTGGTCTTGTCAACCATCAACACTTGATGTTTTTTTCTTGATTTCTACCTTCGTCGATTTCAACATCACGAAGAGCTCGGGAATCTTTTCGTCATCCCTTGCATACTATAGTTCATCACGAAGTTCTACTAACTTAGTGATGGTGACTAGAGAATTCTGTCAATCACTATCTTATCTGGAAGATTAACTCCCACTTGATTCAAGCGATTGAAGTACCTGGACAATCTGAGCACATGCTCACTAGTTGAGCGATTCTCCTCCATCTTTTAGCTATAGAACTTGTTGGAGACTTCATATCTCTCAACTCGGGTATTTGCTTGAAATATTAACTTCAATTCCTGGAACATCTCATATGGTCCATGACGTTCAAAACGTCTTTGAAGTCCCGATTCTAAGCCGTTAAGCATGGTGCACTAAACTATCAAGTAGTCATCATATTGAGCTAGCCAAGCGTTCATAACGTCGCATACGCTCCTGCAATAGGTCTGTCACCTAGCGGTGCATTAAGGACATAATCTTACGTGCAGCAATGAGGATAAACCTCAGATCACGGATCCAATCCGCATCATTGCTACTAACATTTTCAATACAATTTTCTCTAGGAACATATTAAAATAAACATATGAAAGCAACAACGCGAGCTATTGATCTACAACATAATTTGCAAAATACTACCAGGACTAAGTTCATGATAAATTAAAGTTCAATTAATCATATTACTTAAGAACTCCCACTTAGAAAAATATCCTCAATTCTCTAAGTGATCGCGTGATCCATATCAACTACACCATGACCGATCATCACGTGTGATGGAGTAGTTTCAATGGTGAACATCAATATGTTGATCATATCTACTATATGATTCACGCTCGACCTTCGGTCTCCGTGTTCCGAGGTCATATCTTATATGCATAGCTCGTCAAGTATAACCTGAGTATTCGCGTGTGCAACTGTTTTGCACCGTTGTATTTGAGCGTAGAGCCTATCACACCCGATCATCACGTGGTGTCTCAAAGACGAAGAACTTTCATAGCGGTGCATACTCGGGAGAACACTTCTTGATAATTTAGTAAGGATCATCTTATAATGCTACCGTCAATCAAAGCAAAATAAGATGCATAAAGGATTAACATCACATGCAATCAATATAAGTGATATGATATGGCCATCATCATCTTGTGCTTGTGATCTCCATCTCGAAGCACCGTCATGATCACCATCGTCACCGGCGCGACACCTTGATCTCCATCGTAGCATCGTTGTCGTCTCGCCAACTATTGCTTCTCGACTATCGCTACTGCTTAGTGATAAAGTAAAGCAATTACATGGCGTTGCATTTCATACAATAAGCGACAACCATATGGCTCTGCCGATTGTCGATAACTTCGGTTACAAAACATGATCATCTCATACAATGAAATATAGCATCACGTCTTGACCATATCACATCACAACATGCCCTGCAAAACAAGTTAGGCGTCCTCTACTTTGTTGTTGCAAGTTTTACGTGGCTGCTACGGGCTGAGCAAGAACCGTTCTTACCTACGCATCAAAACCACAGCGATACTTCGTCAAATAGACTCCGCGTTTAACCTTCTCAAGGACGGGCGTAGCCACACTCAGTTCAACTAAAGTGAGAGAGGCAGACACCCGCCGGTCACCTTTAAGCAGCGAGTGCTCACGGCGGTGAAACCAGTCTCGCGTAAGCGTCACGCGTAATGTCGGTCCGGCCGCTTCATCTCACAATACCGCTGAACCAAAGTATGACATGCTGGTAGGTAGTATGACTTGTATCGCCCACAACTCACTTGTGTTCTACTCGTGCATATGACATCAACGCATAAAACCAGGCTCGATGCCTTTGTTGGGGAACGTAGTAATTTCAAAAATTTTCCTACGATCACGCAAGACCATGGTGATGGCATAGCAACGAGAGGAAGAGTGTCCGTCCACGTACCCTCGTGAGACCGAAAGCGGAAGCGTTATAACAACGCGGTTGATGTAGTCGACGTCTTCACGATCCGACCGATCCAAGCACCGAGCGACGGCACCTCCGAGTTACGCACACGTTCAGCTCGATGGCGATCCCGGACTCCGATCCAGCAAAGTGTCGGGATGAGTTCCGTCAGACGACGGCGTGGTGGACGATGATGATGCTCCACCGGCGCGGGGTTCGCCTAAGCTCGCGACGATATGACTTCTCGCGCGGGGCTTCACCTAAGCTCATGACGATATGACCGAGGTGGAATATGGTGGAAGGGGCACCGCACACGGCTAAGGAGAGATCCGTAGATCAACTTGTGTGTCATGGGGTGCCCTCTGCCTCAGTATATAAAGGAGGGAAGGGAGGGGCTGGCCGGCCACCTATGGCTGCGCTGGGAGTCCTACTCCCAGGAGTAGGATTCCCCAATCCTAGTCCAACTAGGGTTTGACCAAGGGAGAGGGAGAGAGGCGCCACCCCTTCTCCTAATCCTAATAGGACTAGGGAAGGGGAAGGCTGCGCCAGCATATGGCCCCTTTTCTCTTTCCCTTAAGGCCCATCAAGGCCCATTGACTCCCGGGAGGTTCGGTAACCCCGGTACTCGATAAAATTCCCAATTTCACCCGGAGTGATTCCGAGTCCAAACATAGGCTTCCAATATATCAATCTTTATGTCTCGACCATTTGAGACTCCTCGTCATGTCCGTGATCTCATCCGGGACTCGAACAACCTTGGTACATCAATATCATATAAACTCATAATAAGCATCCATCGAAGCGTTAAGCGTGCGGACCCTACGGGTTCGAGAACTATGTAGACATGACCGAGACACCTCTCGGTCAATAACCAATAGCGGGACCTGGATGCCCATATTGGTTCCTACATATTCTACGAAGATCTTTATCGGTCAGACCGCATAACAACATCGTTGTTCCCTTTGTCATCGGTATGTTACTTGCCCGAGATTCGATCGTCGGTATCCAATACCTAGTTCAATCTCGTTCTTGGCAAGTCTCTTTTCTCGTCCGTAATACATCATCTCACAACTAATACATTTAGTTGCAATGCTTGCAAGGCTTATGTGATGTGCATTACCGAGAGGGCCCAGAGATACCTCTCCGACAATCGGAGTGACAAATCCTAATCTCGAAATATGCCAACCCAACATGTACCTTCGGAGACACCTGTAATGTACCTTTATAATCACCCGATTCACGTTGTGGACGTTTGGTAGCACCCAAAGTGTTCCTCGGGCAAGCGGGAGTTGCATAATCTCATAGTCATAGGAACATGTATAAGTCATGAAGAAAAGCACTAGCAACAAACTATATGATCGGTGCTATGCTAATGGAATGGGTCATGTCAATCAGATCATTCAACCAATGATGTGATCCCGTTAATCAAATAACAACTCCTTGTTCATGGTTAGGAAACATAACCATCTTTGATTAACGAGCTAGTCAAGTAGAGGCATACTAGTGACACTCTGTAGGTTTATGTATTCACACATGTATTATGTTTCCGGTTAATACAATTCTAGCATGAATAATAAACATTTATCATGATATAAGGAAATAAATAATAACATTATTATTGCCTCTAGGGCATATTTCCTTCATATTGACGCAATGAAGCGGTCGGCCTGTATTGAGGGAGCGTGGATGGCTCTGGCCCGTGTCAAGACATACTGGGCAGAGATGAAGGCCACCGACGTTGCATCCCAAGACTCGGACAGAAGCCGAGTACCTGCCGAGCACTACTTTGAAGAAGTCCTGCCGGGCGCTCGTTTAATAGAGACGCAGTGCTCGAGCGTTTGAATGACATGTATGATTTGTGAAAACAATGTTTCAATATAACATAAGAGCTTTTTATACTTGTGCGTTCAAGTAGTAAACTACTCCCTGTGCGGCCGTTTATGTATATGTATATATAACCTGAAAGATGGCCGACCTTGGCTTCAGCCCCCACGCACATAGTGCGGGGGTGTTTGCAAAGAAAGCGCTTTTCACACTTAATCCAACGTCTTGGTCCTGTTTAAGGAGGTGATAGCGTAGCAAACTAGGCAACCGGACTATAATGCTTTATCACTTTCACTTAGCCATGAGAGTTCGAGGGTGGGGCTACTATATAGCCCCTGGGGGCGCCGCACTCTCCCGAATTTGGGGTGCGTATGTGCCTGACCGAAAACCGGTCCTTCGTTAATGCGGAGGAATCCTAAACATTCCAGTGAGTCATCGAGTGGTTGACTAGTCTCTCGCTATATCATGACAGTCAGTTTTCGGCTTTCTCTCTCGAGGTGCTTTCGCCCGCCGAACCGGGCACAATCGCAGATAGTTCTCCACGGTGCCGCGTTAGCGATAAAGCGGGCGTAAAGCAGCAAAACACAGGTGCGGGCAAACCCAACCCAAAGACATGATTGGAGCTGATGCATATAAGGCCTAACTCGAGGCGCCGAACACTCCCTAAGGTATTCGGTCATTTATAAAGGCGGGCAGAATAATGCCTAAGCCCCGGTGTCCAGTGCGTGCAAAAATTCTGGTGCGGCCAATGCCAAACGCTTGACCTCCTCCTCGGTTCTAATAGGAAACCGGGGATGTATATAAACAAGAGACAGTAAAAAGGTTTACTTGAGGTCTTAATCGAAAAGAATCCTTGCAACGGGTCCCTCGCTTGCGTCTGCGCCTGTGTCTCCGTTGTGCCGTATCCTGGACGGGTGTAGCACGTTGTTCATCTGTAAAAGAGAGGAACTTAGTTTAAAAGGAAAAGGATCGTGCGAAAGATGTACTTTATATTAAATAAACGGAGTACGATTCGAAGAAGTAAATGAAAGTGAGCTTTATTGTCTCTTGCATGCAGCCCCTTGTATGGGGTAGGCCGCTAGTGGGCGCCGAACTCGTCTAGCCGTGTCCGGAGTTGGAATGACCTATTCAGGTTCTTTGACTAGCGGAGCCGGATAGGTGTGGGGCTGTCAAGGCAGTCTCACGTTCCTCCGTGCTCGTGTAACAATTAATACTCCCTTTTAAGGAGATGATGCCGCGTGGACCGGGCATTTTAAGTGTAAGAGATGCATAGTGCGGTATTGCATTAAAGCGGGCGAAAGCTTCGCGTCCCAATAGTGCTTGATGGCTACTTTTAAATGGGGCGACATGGAAGATTAACCCTTCGCGACGGAAGTTGTCGGATGAACCGAACACAACTTCTAGCAGTATGGAGCCCGTACAATGGGCATATGGGCCTGGCATTACTCCTTTAAAGGAGGTGTTGCTACGGTGAATTTTGGTTGGGTTTATCCCCATCCTGCGGATTGTGTCCTGATATATCGGGTTTATGTCACTGCCGCCATCCATGAGGACTCGTGTAAGTTGGAATCCGTCGATTATAGGATCCAATATCAAGGCAGTCCATCCTGCGTTCCGGATACTTTCGGAATAGTCCTGATGGTCGAAGGTGATTGGTTTTGACAACCAATGTGCGGCGCGCATTTTAGTGGGCGCCGCTTTGTTTTTCCCTTTGATCACGTGAAGTGAGTTTACTGTTTTAACCTCTTGTGGGAAGTTCTTTTGTCTTTCGGGGCTCTGCTTGTGGTGCTCGTCATCATCTTCACTTGGTGTGTCGAGCCCCTTGTGTTCGGCGTTGAGTCTGCCGGACTGTTTGAAGACCCAACAATTTCTGTGTGTATGGTTTGCAGGCCTCCCAGGAGTAATGTGGATTTGACATATCTTGTCCAAGATTTTGTTGAAGTTGGATAGCTCATCGCTATTGTCCTTAAGGGGCAGTTTTTTGTTGTTCTGCCGTGAGCTTTTGAATCCGGCGTTGACCGCCGCGCTCTTTGGACCGTTCCCTTTAATCCGGCGCTGGTCCTTGCTGTGCCGTGGTTTCCCATTTCCATCCCTGACTTCGGATGTACTTGGGTCGCTGGTGCTGCATCTCGCTAGCCAGCTATCCTCTCCCGCGCAAAAGCGGGTCATGAGGCTTGTTAATGCAGCCATTGTTCTTGGCTTTTCTTGGCCGAGGTGTCTGGCGAGCCATTCGTCTCGGACGTTGTGTTTGAAGGCTGCTAAGGCTTCGGCGTCCGGATAGTCGACTATTTGGTTCTTTTTAGTAAGGAACCTGTTCTAGAATTTCCGCGCTGACTCTCCGGGCTGTTGAGTTATGTGACTTAAATCGTCTGCATCCGGAGGGCGGACATAGGTCCCCTGAAAATTTGCGCGAAACGCACCCTCGAGCTCTTCCCAGCTTCCAATGGTATTTTCGGGGAGGCCTTTAAGCCAATGCCGAGCTGACCCTTTGAGTTTGAGGGGTAAGTATTTTATGGCATGGAGATCATCTCCTCTAGCCATGTGTATGTGGAGGATGTAATCCTCGATCCAGACTCTAGGGTCTGTGGTTCCGTCGTATGCCTCTATGTTTACGAGTTTGAATCCCGCTGGAAATTCATGATCCAGCACCTCATCGGTGAAACATAGGGGATGTGCGGCGCCCCTATATTTGGGTGTGCCGTGATGTTCAGATTTTTGGCCTGTTGCATTGCTTTGAAGAGCTTGCCTTCTTGGCCCATAGATGGACCTAACTGGGCCATCCTTTTGATATGAATCCTTATGCGGATCGCATACTAGCTTTTGTGCGGCGCCATTTGCCGCTCTCTTTTTGCCGTGGGGTCGTCCATCCGACCGGGTGGCCTTCTTATATTTTGATTGTGGGGGCTCTAAGGCCTCCTCGTCAAATTCGGGCAGTAGCTTTCTTTTTGGGTAGCTCTTTGTTCGGCGACTGTCGCCATATTTGTCTGTGGTGTTGAATACTTTGATCCATCTGATTCTGAGTGCGTCTTCCGCTGTTTTGAGCTTCCGCTTCTGCTTTTTCAGGCTACACGCGGTGGCGCGAGCCTTTTCTGGAGGTTATTTTGCTCCAACAATTTGTCCGGTGTGAGATCGTCCGGACTGTTGTCTTCGCCGGGGACGGGTTGTTTATCCAAGTTGTCTTGTTCGGACGATTGCTCGATAGCTTGTTCGTCGTCCATCGGTTCGCCCTGCTCTATGGCTGGGTCTCTGTTGACGCGGGACTTGGTCCGGCGTTTACGTTGCCATTTTGACTGCTTTTCGAGGGATTTATCCTTCGTAGCGTCCCGTTGTTTTGAGCTTCCGCTTCCTTTAGGTGTATCCACCATGTATACATCATGAGATGAGGTGGTTGTCCAGCATCCTATAGGTGCTGGTTCATTGTTGTCTCCTACATCGTCGTCCATACCGTCGATGTCTTCGGAGTCGAAATCGAGCACTTCGTGTAAGCTTTCGACGGTGGCTACGAAGTGGGCGGTGGGTGGGCGTTGAATTTCTTCGTCGTCCACATCCCAACCTTCCTGACCATAGTCCGGCCAGGGCTCTCCGGATAAAGAGATAGACTTTAGTGACTTCAGGATGTCGCCAAAGGCGAGTCTTTGAAAGATGTCATGACCGTGAACTCCATGACCAGCGCCCAATCGGATTCGATTGGCAGGGGCGCGGAGGGTTCGGAGTCCGGAGAGGAGTCCGGCTGATAGAGGCAAACGTGTCCCGTCTTTCGATGAGATGTTGATTTTCGCTTTGGAGGAAGTCGACTTTGGCGATCCGACTACTGAGCGTGCGAGGACGTCGCGCCTTAGCAATCGCTAAACCAACTCCGAGAGGTTATTGACCACGACGGACACGATCAACGACCACGAGGGTCTGTTTCCTGCGAGCAAGCGAAGAACAAGCAAGAAACTGAGATTGCAATCTGGATATTGCGAATATAAGATGAAAGCTTTATTGATCAAGGTGGGGTTACGTGGCGCCTTTGTGCAGTCGTTGAACACAAGCGAAATCTGCGAAGTTGCAGCTATGGCGAACTTTTAATCTAAACAAAACCCAAGGTCTAAGCGGTGCCCTAAGGGCTGTATATATGGAGGAAGAGTGGGAATTTCGTGGCCCTTGGTGGAGGGTCCGAAATCAACCCTAACTCTTGTTTCCCACACATACGGACTCTAAAAACAGCCTATACTTAAGTATTTCGAAATTACATGGGCCTGGCCCAATAATAAGGTGACGCAGCACCTAGAATAGCCTATGGACGAATATTATGAAGTGGCATCTTGTATATTTCGTCCAAGGCCTCATGCACTCATTAGGGTGGCTTCAAAGTCCTGGAATCATCACTTGTAACTCCGTTCTTGTTCCCCTTAGCATGCCAACATCTCCATGCTTGAACTTGCTCCAAGGTTCATCTTTCTTGTCCATGGTAGGCCCTTCATTTGTAAGCAAAACAAATGTATCCCATTTAGGCAGCATCATATTCTCATGAACATTGGAATCGTTACCAAGAAACGAAAGTACCTGATAATTCAATTGGCGTGCGCGAGCTCTAGTAATTGGTCCAGTATGTATAGCAGCAGGGGCTGTGGGTGTAACAATGGTATTGATGTCCTCATCACCGGCACCCTGGAGTCGAGGTCTTCGCAAAGGACAGGGATGGAGTTCGGCTCAATCGCCGTAGAGATTGTAGCCCCCGAGGCGGTGTCTAACCACTCGTGCTCGATCGGGGAATCCGGCTCCGGATTAAGGGTCGGAGCGGATGCTGGTGCGGCCGCCAGGGCACCGTTCGGCTACAGAGCTAGATCACGCTAGGTTGCGGCTCGAATCCGTCGAAGATCGAGTCTCCGCGGATATCGGCCGTATAGTTCAAACTTCCAAATCTGACCTGATGGCCAGGGGCGTAGCTTTCGATCTGCTCGGATGGCTGCGACTTTGCCCGCGATGCAAAGCCGCCGAATCTGAAGATCTGTCGGGGAAAACTCTCACCACGGACGCGTCGTTATTGATGATCGAAGGAGCCATCGGGCCTATCGATGACGACACAGAGGAATTATCAATGAAAGCACCAATGTCGGTGTCAAAACCGGCGGATCTCGGGTAGGGGGTCCCGAACTGTGCATCTAGGCGGATGGTAGCAGGAGACAAGGGACACGATGTTTTTACCCAGGTTCGGGCCCTCTCGATGGAGGTAATACCCTACTCCTGCTTGATTAATATTGATGATATGGGTAGTACAAGAGTAGATCTACCACGAGATCAAGGAGGCTAAACCCTAGAAGCTAGCCTATGGTATGATTGTTGTTAGTCCCACGGACTAAAACCCTCGGTTTATATAGACACGGATAGGTTAGGGTTACAGAGTCGGTTATAATGGTAGGAGTTCTACATATCCGTATCGCCAAGCTTGCCTTCCACGCCAAGGAAAGTCCCATCCGGACACGGGACGAAGTCTTCAATCTTGTATCTTCATAGTCTTGGAGTCCGGCCGTGATGATAGTCCGGCTATCCGGACACCCCCTAGTCCGGGACTCCCTCAATCGGTCAAAGGTACATTGGTATAAGTTCTTCTCCTTCTACCACTCACATATTTTTGCTTTGAATGATGGATAGGCCAAGTACTTCTACAAACCCACTCTTCATCGAGCAAGACGATGACATGTCCTCATCGTCACCAAGAGCCACCTATTTGGTACTGTGAGCGTTGCACCAAGAGCAACAAGCAATGGCGACCGCATCGACAACCTCGCCACCGACTTGCGACTCTCAGAGCAGCGTACAAGAGACTACTTCGACAACAAGTTCGACGCTCACAAGCAAGAGAATGATGCAAGAATGGACGAGATCCGCGCCTTGATGAGGATCCGGCATCATCCCACTTCTTCATCATCAAGACGGAGCTGCTCGAGTCGACACTCCGACGACACCTTCTATAACTCAAGTACACCGTCATCGAACACTCTTCGACGAGCCGCGCGTCAAGACCATCATGCATCTCGCAACCCGCTACATGAGAAGCATCCACAAGAGCATGTCGATGAGCAAGTCACTCGTCCTCAATCAAACCAAGCCGCTTTTGCCCAAGCTCAAGAACGACAACGACTACGGCACCAAGAGGAAGAACGAGCGCGTCTACACAAAGAAGAACAAGACGCCGAGGCGCAACGTCTTCAACGACAACAACGTGAAGCGCAAGCTCTTGAGGCGCAACGTGCCCTTGAAGAATCAAGTCGAGCCATCGCCAACCGCAATCGTGAATGGCGAAATCAAGAGGAAGCCCTTCGAGAAGAAATCCAAGAGAGGCACTACCAACCCCATGTACAACGTCAAGTTCCTCAAGCTCCTCCACAAGCTCGTCAAGCTCCACCTCAACCTCAAGTTCAACAAGAGCAAGTTGATCATGGTCTTCCTCCATGCCAAGAGCAACATGAAGACGACTGAAATCCACGTCAAGGGCGTCATCATCACCATCGCCAACAACACAATGAAGAGCAACGCTATGGAAAGCTCAAATTCACCATACCCAAGTTCAATGGAAGCAATGACCCCGAAGAGTACCTCTCATGGGCATTGAAGGTCGACAAAATGATAGAGGCAAAGGTGTCCCGTCTTTCGATGAGATGTTGGTTTTCGCTTTGGAGGAAGTCGACTTTGACGATCAGACTACGAACGTGCGAGGACGTCGCGCCTTAGCAATCGCTAAACCAACTCCGAGAGGTTATTGACCACGCGAACACGATCAACCTGACCACGAGGGTGCATTTCCTGCGAGCAAGCGAAGAACAAGCAAGAAACTGAGATTGCAATCTGGATATTGCGAATATAAGATGAAAGCTTTTCTTATCAAGGTGGGGTTACTGTGGCGCCTTTGTGCAGTCGTTGAACACAAGCGAAATCTGTGAAGTTGCAGCTATGGCGAACTTTTAATCTAAACAAAACCCAAGGTCTAAGCGGTGCCCTAAGGGCTGTATATATGGAGGAAGAGGGGGAATTTCGTGGCCCTTGGTGGAGGGGTCGAAATCAACCCTAACTCTTGTTCCCCACACATACGGACTCTAAAACAGCCTATACTTAAGTATTTCGAAATTACATGGGCCTGGCCCAATAATAAGGTGACGCAGCACCTAGAATAGCCTATAAACGAATATTATGAAGTGGCATCTTGTATATTTCGTCCAAGGCCTCATGCACTCATTAGGGTGGCTTCAAAGTCCTGGAATCATCACTTGTAACTCCGTTCTTGTTTCCCTTGCGCATGCCAACATCTCCATGCTTGAACTTGCTCCAAGGTTCATCTTTCTTGTCCATGGTAGGCCCTTCATTTGTAAGCAAAACAAATGTATCCAATTTAGGCAGCATCATATTCTCATGAACATTGGAATCGTTACCAAGAAACGGAAGTACCTGATAATTCAATTGGCGTGCGCGAGCTCTAGTAATTGGTCCAGTATGTATAGCAGCAGGGGTTGTGGGTGTAACAATGGTACTGATGTCCTCATCACAAAATCTTTCGTTTGCACAACTATGAGGAAGAGAAGAAGATCGCTATGGCACCACTTGAGTTCCAAGACTATGTGCTCATATGGTGGGAACCTCCAATCACCACTTGGGCTCAAATGAAAGATGTCATGAGAGCACGTTTTGTGCCAACCTACTACAACCGCGACCTCTTCAAGAAACTCCAACTCCTAAGCAAGGAACAAAGAGTGTTGAAGAATACTACAAGGAAATGGAGATAGCCATTATTCGAGCCAATGTGAAGGAAGATGATGAGCAAACTATGGCACGTTTCTTGAATGGACTCAATCATCCCATAAAGAAGATCGCCGACTTCCAACCATACTCCACCCTCATTGAGCTCGGCATCGAGCTACAAAGGCGGAACGTCAAGTGCAAGATGACTTCAAGTACGCCAAGTACTCGTCCAAGACCTACGGCTTCTCCAACAACCAAGCTTCAACACCTCCTCCAACATCTACATCAACCAAACCTTCTACAAACAACGACGACAAGTCGAGTTACAAGAAAAATTCGACAAGTTCAAGTCGTCGTCCTCCTACTACAAGCAACTTCAAGCCGCGTGCTTCGTCATCTACTCCGACCGATGAGACCATCAAGACAAGCTCCTTGAAGTGTTTCACTTGCGGCGGCCGAGGCCACAAGTCCTACGAATGCACCAACAAGCGCACCTTGATCCTCAACGACGACGGCACCTATGACTCAATGAGTGATGAGGAGATGGAAGCTCTTGAGCAAGTGGCCATGCACCGACGAGTGAACGAAGTTGAAGATGACCAAGTATTTTGTGATGAGGATTCGAGCCCCGCTCTCGTTGTCTCCAAGGTCTTGACTCTTCAACATCAACAAGAAGACGACCAAAGATGCCACATGATGTAGGGCGGAACCCTACATGGGCGATCTTTCACGTTGGAGCGGATCCTACGGGGAATCACGGAGAACACGCGGAAGAACAAGAGGGAACCACGGGGAAAACGAGAGAGAGAATTCACTCAACCGACAAGAAACCAATCACACAAATGCTAGATTATCGATCACATAGAGTGGCACAAGATTCAAGAACAACAAAGGTAAGGATACACGAGTAGCCGTTCTTCTCCGAGAGGAGGTCTTGATGGGGTCCACCCTAGAAGGGGTCTTGAATCCGCTTGGGGATCTTCTCCGTAGAGGTCCTGATCTCCGAGGAGAAGTAGCCAAGTGGATGAGCAAAACTCTCACACCAAAATATGAGCTAATCCAAAGCTAACCCTAGAAAGAGGAGGATCAAGTATATATAGTCTCGGCGAAGGGTACAAGGGACAAGGCCACGAGACACTCAGCCTTGACGAGGGAGGCGGACGTCCGGGCGTCGGGCCGGATGTCCGGGCTTTCGCGAGGCGCCGGATGTCCGGGCTGAGCAGACTTCTTCGGTTCGTCTCGACGTGTTCCTTCATCCTTGTACTTGGGGACTTGTCCGTCTTCACGTGCATCCTCGGGAGGTTCCCCTTGAGACCTAATCATGCATAGCATATCGGACTTAGGTAGTAGCCATGTCTCGAGCGGATCATATGCGATATCAATAAGGAAGGAGGTCACCTCGTTCTTGAGAGCTCTAGCTCTAGCTCGTGTCATGGGTCCTCTTGGGTCTTGATGAGACGGTTGTGGATGCATGGGGATGATCGTGGGATGCTCCGCATCATCTCCCCCCCCCCCTTGGGAGAGATCCGACCTCGGATCAAAAGCTTCATCTCCATGGAAAGGTGCAAGGTCCTTGACGTTGAAGATGTCGCTCACGTTGTACTTGTCTCGAGGTATGTCGATCTTGTAAGCGTTATCGTTGAAGCGTGCTAGCACCTTGAAAGGTCCATCGGCTCGAGGGAGAAGCTTGGACTTGCGTTCTTTGGGGAAGCGGTCCTTGCGAAGGTGTAGCCACACTAGATCACCAATGTTGAAGGCGATGGGTTGCTTGTTGGCGTTGAGCTTGTTTGCTTGGCGTTGTACTTGGCGCTCAATGGTGTGCCTTGTATCTTCGTGCATCTTCTTGATGTAGCTTGCTCGTTCACTTGCATCCATGTTGGTGCGCTCTTGGAGAGGAAGTGGTAGAATGTCCAAAGGGACAACGGGTTGAAACCGTGAGCGACCTCGAAGGGGACTTGCGGTAGTTGAATGTCTTGCGATTGTAGGCGTACTCGGCTATCGGTAGACATGCTTCCCACTCCTTGATGTTCTTCTTGATCAAGACACGAAGTAGAGTGGATAGTGTGCGGTTCGTCACCTCCGTTTGGCCGTCGGTTTGAGGATGGTATGCCGAGGAGAACAAGAGCTTGATTCAAGCTTGGCACATAGGGTCTTCAAAATAACTCAAGAACTTGGCGTCACGATCGGAGCGATTGTCTTTGATACGCCATGGAGTCGCAAGATTTCCTACAAAGAGATTTGAAACATGTGAAGCATCGTCTATCTTTTTACAAGGAATGAAATGTGCCATTTTAGAAAATCTATCCACAACAACAAACACGGAATCCTTGCCATTTTGAGTCCTAGGCAAACCAAGTACAAAATCCATACTAATGTCTTCCCATGGTTGATATGGGATAGGAAGAGGCATGTAAAGACCATGAGATTGAGCTTTAGAATTAGCTTTGCGACATGTATAGCATCGATTGGTGAAGCGTGAGACGTCGCGGAACATCTTGGGCCAAAAGTAGTTGTTGGAGAGCGTGGCGAATGTCTTGTCGCGTCCAAAGTGTCCCATGAGTCCGCCTCCATGAGCCTCTTGCAAAAGGAGCAAACGAAGAGAAGACTCGGGAATGCAAAGTTTGTTAGCTCTCATAAGATAACCATCCTTGATGTAATATTGTTCCCAAGGCGTGTCGTCAAACACTTAGCATAAGGAGAAGCAAAAGATGGATCATGCTCATACAAGTCTTTTATATGCTCAAAACCAATAACATTCAATTCAAGTTGAGTGACAAGCATGCATATGCGTGAAAGCGTCGGCAACTACATTTTCTTTACCCTTAATGTACTTGATCACATAAGGAAAAGATTCAATGAATTCACTCCATTTTGCATGGCGCTTGTTTAACTTAGTTTGTCCTTTTAAGTACTTAAGCGTTTCATGATCGGTATGGATGACAAACTCATGAGGTCTAAGGTAATGTTCCCAAACATGTAGCTTTTCGCACTAAAGCATACAACTCTTTGTCATAGATGGGATAATTAAGTTGAGCACGGAGAGTTTTTCACTAAAATAAGCAATGGCTTGTTTTCTTGCATCAAAACTCCGCCAATTCGGTACCACTTGCATCACAATGAACCTCAAAAGTTTTGTCACAATTGTGCAAAGCAAGAATCGAACATGAGTAAGCAAAGACTTGAGCTCATCAAAAGCGGTTGATTGCAAAGTTCCCCAAACAAAGGAAGTATTCTTCTTGCTCAAAGCATGTAAAGGAGCGGCAATTGTGCTAAAATCTTTCACAAAGCGACGATAGAAACCCGCAAGACCAAGAAAACTTCGCACTTGTTGCAAATTGGTGGGTTGGGGCCAAGTTTTGATTGGTTCAATTTTAGATTCGTCAACATGGACACCCTTTGAGGAAACAACAAAACCCAATAAAACCACTTTGTCAACTCCAAAAGTGCATTTTCTCAAGTTCGCATAAAGACTTTCCTTGCGAAGAGTTTGCAACACAGATTTTACATGATTGATGTGCTCTTTCATGGTTTTGCTAAACACAAGAATATCGTCAAAGTAAACCACAACAAAGACTCCAATATAAGGACGAAGCACATGATGCATAAGACGCACAAAAGTACCGGGAGCTTCCGAAAGACCCATAGGCATCACTAACCATTCATATAAACCAAATTTGGTTTTGAAAGCAGTTTTCCATTCATCACCCTCTTGTATGCGGATTTGGTAATAGCCACTTTTAAGATCAATTTTGAGAAAAGTTGGCTCCACTAAGTTCATCAAGCATGTCATCTAAGCGAGGAATGGGATGCCTATATCGAGCAGTAATAGCATTGATAGGTCTACAATCGAACACAAGCGGAAACTTCCATCGGGCTTAGGCACAAGAATAACGGGAACGGCACAAGGGCTTAAGCTTTCACGTACATGACCGTTGTCGATTAGTTGTTGTACTTGCCGTTGAATCTCCTTGGTTTCTTCCGGATTGACTCGGTATGGGGCTTTGTTTGGTAGCGGCGCTCCGGGAATGAGGTCGATTCGATGCTCTATGCCTCGAAGAGGAGGTAGACCCGGAGGTAGCTCATCGGGGAAAACATCTTGGAATTCCTGCAAAAGAGATTGAAACACCAAAGGTAGCTCGTGAATGGTGTTAGTTTTTGGTTCTCCGTCCTTGCACACAAGGACAAAGTGCATGACGGTAGATGGGTTCTCACACATTTCTCTCATCTCACTTTTGGTGGCAAATAGAATGAGGTTTTTCTCTCTAGGTGAAGAGTCGCTCAAATTTGGCTTGTGGCTCTCACTCACTTTTGGGTGGATCACTTTCTCACTCTTGCCTCTATGATTGGTGGCTTGTTTGTCGGCTATCACATGACTAGGAGACATAGGTCGTAGCACATATTGTTTACCCTTCATCTTGAAGCTATAGTGATTGGTGCGCCCATTGTGGATGACACCACAGTCGAATTGCCATGGTCGACCAAGAAGTAGGTGACAAACGGTCATTGGGACCACATCACATTCCAACGTGTCTTCATAAGCACCAACTTTGAAGGAGACTTGGACCGTATGCTCGACTTTTATAGTGCCGGAGTCACTTAGCCATTGAACCTTGTATGGGTGCGGGTGCTTCCTCTTGACCAATTGGAGCTTGGAGCATAGTTCTTCACTTGCCAAGTTGTGGCAACTACCTCCATCGATGATGACCTTGATGGACCGTCCATTGATGCCGGCTTTTGTGTGGAAGATATGGCATCGTTGGTCTTCTTCTTGTTGATGTTGGAGAGTCAAGACTTTGGAGACAACGAGAGCGGGGCTCGAATCCTCGTCACAAAAGACTTGATCATCTTCATCTTCATTCACTTGCCGGTGCATGGCCACTTGCTCAAGAGCCTCCATCTCCTCTTCACTCATGGAGTCATATGTGCCATCGTCGTTGAGGATCATGGTGCGCTTGTTGGTGCATTCGTATGACTTGTGGCCTCGGCCGCCGCAAGTGGAACACTTGAAGGAGCTTGTTTTGATGGTCTCATCGGTTGGAATAGAGGATGAAGCACGCGGCTTGAGGTTGTTTGTAGTAGGAGGAGGACGACTTGAACTTGTCGATGTCTTCTTGTAACTTGATTTGTCGTCGTTTCTTGAAGAAAGCTTGGTTGATGTAGATGTTGGAGGAGTCGTTGAAGCTTGGTTGTTGGAGAAGCCGTAGGTCTTGGATGAGTACTTGGCGTACTTGAAGTCATCTTGCACTTGGCGTTCCGCCTTTGTAGCTTGATGCACGAGCTCAATGAGGGATGAGTATGGTTGGAAGTCGGCGATCTTCTTGATGGGATGATTGAGTCCATTCAAGAAACGTGCCATAGTTTGCTCATCATCTTCCTTGACATTGGCTCGAATCATGGCTATCTCCATTTCCTTGTAATATTCCTCAACACTCTTTCTTCCTTGCTTGAGTAGTTGGAGTTTCTTGAAGAGGTCGCGGTTGTAGCAGGTTGGCACAAAACGTGCTCGCATGACATCCTTCATTTGAGCCCAAGTGGTGATTGGAGGTTCACCTCTTGCTTGTCGTCGCTCAATGATTTGTTCCCACCATATGAGCACATAATCTTGGAACTCAAGTGATGCCATAGCTATTTTCTTCGCTTCATCGTAGTTGTGCAAGCGGAAAATTTTGTCAACCTTCAATGCCCATGAGAGGTAGTCTTCGGGGTCATTGCTTCCATTGAACTTGGGCATGGTGAATTTTAGCTTGCCGTAGCGTTGCGCTTCATTGTGTTGTTGGCGATGTTGATGATGACGTCCTTGACGTGGAATGTACTCGTCTTCATGTTGCTCTTGGCGCGGAGGAAGACCATGATCAACTTGCTCTTGTTGAACTTGAGGTTGAGGTGGAGCTTGACGAGCTTGTGGAGGAGCTAGGGGAACTTGACGTTATACATGAGGTTGGTAGTTCCTCTCTTGGATTTCTTCCCGAAGGGCTTCCTCTTGATTGCGCCGTTCGCGATTGCGGTTGGCGAAGGCTCTACTTGATTCTTGAAGGGCACGTTGCGCCTCAAGAGCTTGCACTTCACGTTGTTGTTATTGAAGACGTTGAGCCTTGGCGTCTTGTTCGTCTTGGTGAAGACGTGCTCGTTCTTCCTCTTGTTGGCGACGAAGACGTTGTCGTTCTTGAGCTTGAGCAAAAGCCTCTTGGTTTGATTGAGGACGAGGAGCTTGATCATCAACTTTCTCTTGTGAATTCTTGTCATGTAGCGGGTTACGAGATGCATGACGGTCTTGGCGCGCAGCTCGTCGAAGAGTGTTCGATGACGGTGTACTTGAGTCGTAGAAGGTGTCGGAATGTCGACTCGGCGGCTCCGTCTTGATGATGAAGAAGTGGAATGATGCGGTTTCTCATCAGCAGCGGATCTCGTCCATTCTTGCATCATTCTCTTCCTTGTGAGCCTCGAACTTGTTGTCGAAGTAGTCTCTTGTACGTTGCTCGGAGAGTCGCAAGTCGGTGGCGAGGTTGTCGATCTGATCGCTCATTGCTTGTTGTTCTTGGTGCAACGCTCGTTGTGCGCCAAAGAGGTGGCTCTTGGTGACGATGAAGTCATGTAAATCGTCTTGCTCGATGAAGAGTGGGTTGGTAGAAGAACTTGGTCTATCCATCATTCCAAGCAAGATGTGAGTGGTAGAGCGGAAAAGAACGTATACCAATGTACCTTTGACCGATGTTGAAAATGAATCAAGTTCACTCAAATGCGGACAATGAAATAGCACTCTTGGTACCGATTCTTGTCGGTTCTCACACCTACACAAATAAAAGCTTATGGTGGAGCTCGGTTAGGATGGTGGCACAAAATTTGATGCAATTGTAAGTGAGACTCAATAAAGTTGTAAATGATTCACAAATTTGCAAATGCAACAAGTAGACCAATAGCAAGATATGGTACACGAAACACACAGCATAAATAGATAATATGGGGTTATGCAACCAAGGATGAGCCAAAATGTGGAATTCACCAAGATGCTCTTGTTGCACAACACTAGAGAGACGCTAGTACGATTGCACAAAAGGCGGATACAAACTTGTGCACAACCTACTAAGCAAAATGCAACGACTTCTATCCCAAGTATGCTATATGTATGGTGTGTCGATGTGTTGATCCAAGATGATCAAGTACGACAATCTTAATGTTTTATGATGCTATGGTTCTTGCTCATAAGCTATTTGCTTATCTTTTTCTCTTTGCTTAAAAGCTTGATTGGCTCTTTCTCTTTTGAGCTCTTTTTCTCATGCAAAACTTCACGAACCAAGATAGCAATTGTGTATGCGATGACAACTTTGTGACACCCAAGTTGATGCTAAGATATGCACCACTTTGGTATGGTATGTATGCTATGGAGTATGATCACTAATGTGCACAAGTCATGTTGCCGGCAATACTCAATGGCTAGTTTCGATGGGTAAGCGACGCAAAAGAATGGCTATGATGGTTATCAATGCAATTGCAAGTAATGACAATGGTGTCGACGATGTTACCGTCCTTGACGAAGATGAGCGGTGGTGATGTTGATGTTGAACCGTACCTAGATAGCGAAACACAAAGGATACGGAAAACCCCAACTCAAATTCTCAAGGCAAAAGTTGGCAACGTTGTCGGAATTGGTAGTGGGCAATGCTATGGTGGTGTTATGTGGAGGTGGTGGAGGTAAGTGGAAGTGTATGTGGGCATGGGATAAAATTTGGCGAAAGTTAGGCGGTGATCGGGGTGGTGGAAGGATGGATGCTACGGGGCGGAAATCCGGGCTAGAAGCGGATGTCAAGGCGCCGGATGTCCGGGCTGATCGGGCGGATGTCCGGGCTGCTTTCGAGCAGACGTCCAGACACGAAGAACACCGCGAGGATAGGTCAAATCGGATCAAAATTTGGGCGAATTTGTGGATGGAAATTGGGGAAAAGATGGGGAAAAGCTAGATCTACCTGCAACACACGAAATCCACGGATCAAATCCAACAAAATTTCATCACACTAACAAATCACAAAAAAATTGGGGCTATTTTTGTGGGGAATTTTCGAAATTAGGACAAAAACAACAAAATCAAGCTAGAAAAAGAGGGGTAGGGGCTCCAATAACGTGATCAACGTGGCTCATGATACCATAGATGATGTAGGGCGGAACCCTACGTGGGCGATCTTTCACGTTGGAGCGGATCCTACGGGGAATCACGGAGAACACGCAGAAGAACAAGAGGGAACCACGGGGAAAACGAGAGAGAGAATTCACTCAACCGACAAGAAACCAATCACACAAATGCTAGATTATCGATCACATAGAGTGGCACAAGATTCAAGAACAACAAAGGTAAGGATACACGAGTAGTCGTTCTTCTCCGAGAGCAGGTCTTGATGGGGTCCACCCTAGAAGGGGGTCTTGAATCCGCTTGGGGGATCTTCTCCGTAGAGTTCCTGATCTCCGAGGAGAAGTAGCCAAGTGGATGAGCAAAGGCTCTCACACCAAAATATGAGCTAATCCAAAGCTAACCCTAGAAAGAGGAGGGGATCAAGTATATATAGTCTCGGGCGAAGGGGTACAAGGGACAAGGCCCTGAGACACTGCGCGCAGGCAGGGGAGGCCGGACGTCCGGGCGTCGGGCCGGATGTCCGGGCTGAGCAGACTTCTTTGGTTCCTCTCGACGTGTTCCTTCATCCTTGTACTTGGGGACTTGTCCGTCTTCACGTGCATCCTCGGGAGGTTCCCCTTGAGACCTAATCATGCATAGCATATCGGACTTAGGTAGTAGCCATGTCTCGAGCAGATCATATGTGATGCGGAGCATCCTTCGATCATCCCCATGGACCTTCCGTCGCCTCACCAAGCTCCAAAAGGACCCATGACGAGAGCACGAGCTCGAGCTCTCGAGACCGAGGTGACTTCTCTCCTTAGTGAAATATCATATGACCCTCTCGAGACATGGCTACTACCTCAATCCGGAATGTTGTGCATGCTTAGGTACCAAGGAACCAACCTAGGAGAAGCTACAGCTCAAGATGGACACCAAGAGCAAGAGGAAGAACTGCAGAGTCCAGCGGGAGCGGTACTACCGCTCAAGCCAAGCGGTACTACCGCTGGGAGCCAAGCGGTACTACCGCTCTCCATCCGGTCTACTTCCGCAAAACCCGACACACTCCAGGAATCGAACGGCGTCGGAGCGGTACTACCGCTCAAGATAAGCGGTACTACCGCTGAAAGCGGTACTACCGCCCACAAAGCGGTACTACCGCTGAAAGCGGTACTACCGCCATGAAGCAACGGTACTACCGCCCTGCCTGTGTGCAGCGTTTCGGGCCGAGGCCCATGTACTCTTTTCGCCCCCAACTTACCCCTTGGAGGTCCTAGACTATAAATAGACCTTCCCCTCATCCTTTCTAGGGTGAGCTTTGGATTTGCTCATATTTCGGTGTGAGAGCCTTTGCTCATCCACTTGGCTACTTCTCCTTGAGATCAGGACCTCTCGGAGAAGATCCCCCAAGCGGATTCAAGACCCCCTCCTAGGGTGGACCCCATCAAGACCTCCTCTCGGAGAAGAACGGCTACCCTTGTATCTTTCCTTTGTTGATCTCGGATCTTGTATCACTTTATGCATTCGATAATCTAGCACTTGTGTGATCGTTTTCTTGTCGGTTGAGTGATCTCTCTCTCGTCCTCCCCGTGTTTTCCCTCGTGTTCTTCCGCTCGTTCTTCGTGTTCCTCGTAGGGATTCTCTCCAAGCGTGAAAGATCGCCCACGTAGGGTTCCGCCCTACATCATCATGGTATCATGAGCCACGTTGATCACGTTATTGGAGCCCCTACCCCTCTTTTTCTAGCTTGATTTTGTTGTTTTTGTCCTAATTCGAAAATTCCCACAAAAATAGCCCCAATTTTTTTGTGATTTGTTAGTGTGATGAAATTTTGTTGATTTTGATCCGTGGATTTGCTTTGTTTCGAGTCGATCTAGCATCTCCCAAGTTTCACCTCTTTCCATCCACAAAATCCATCGAATTTTGACCCGAAATCGCCCATTTCCGCCCCAAAATCGCGCCACAGTTCGAGCAATCGAGAAAAACCCGGCGCGGCGGTACTACCGCCCTTCGAGCGGTACTACCGCTGTGAGCGGTACTACCGCCCTCCTAAGCGGTACTACCGCTGAGCACGGCACTTCTGCCAGCCCCGTTCAGCCTAAAAATCGAAAAATTAGCGACACGAGCGGTACTACCGCCCGTTCCAAGCGGTACTACCGCTTCTGGCGGTACTACCGCCCTCCCAGCAGTACTACCGCCTGGCCAATTCAGCCTTCCGACTTTCACCATTTTCATCGTAACTTTTCACTCCGAACTCCGATTTGAGTGTTCTTTGGCTCGTTTGAAGCTATCGGCGTGCCGAGGTCCTCACCTTGGTTTCACCACCTTTTGACACCATCAAATTTTCCAAACATCGACATCTTTGCCTAGGGCTTAAACCACATCATCCGCTATACCACCTCCACTTTCCGCTACCACATTTTCGCTTTTGGTCTTGAGAATTTGAGTTGTGGTTCTCGTGTCCTATTGTGTTTCGGCTATATAGGTACGGTTCGACGTCAACATCACCACCACTCATCTTTGCCAAGGACTCATCTTCGTCAAGGACGGTAACCTCGACGACATCTTTGTCATCTCTCGCAATTGCATTGATAACCACATAGCCTTACTTTTGCGTTGCTTACCCATCGAGACTAGCCATCTAGTATTGCCGGCAACGTGACTTGTGCACCTTAGTGATCATACTCCATAGCATACATAGCATACCAAAGTGGTGCATATCTTGAGATCAACTTGTGTGTCACAATGTTGTCATAGCATACACAATTGCTATCTTGGTTCATGAAGTTTGCATAAGAAAAGAGCTCAAAAGGAAAGAGCCACCCAAGCTTTTAAGCAAAGAGGAAAGATAAGCAAAGAGCTTATAAGCAAGAACCATAGCATCATACAACATTAAGATTGTCATATCCGATCATCTTGGATCATAGCACCGAAATATCATACATATAGCATACTTGGGATAGAGATCGTTGCATTTTTCCGAATAGGTTGTGCACAAGTTCGCGTATCCGCCTATTGTGCAATCGTGCTAGCGTCTCTCTAGTATTGTGCAACAAGAGCATTCTCGTGGTTTCCACATTTTGGCTCACTTTTGGTTTGCACAATCCCACTTATCTATTTGCGTGTGTGTTTCCGTGTACCACTACTTGCTTGGTCTACTTGTTACATTTGCGAATTTGCGAATCTTTTCAACTTTATTGAGTCTCACTTACAATTGCATCAAATTTTGTGCCACCATCCTAACCGAGCTCCACCATAAGCTTTTATTTGTGTAGGTGTGAGAACCGACAAGAATCGGTACCAAGAGTGCTATTTCATTGTCCGCATTTGAGTGAACTTGATTCATTTTCAACATCGGTCAAAGGTACATTGGTATAAGTTCTTTTCCGTTCTACCACTCACATCTTGTTTGGAATGATGGATAGGCCAAGTTCTTCTACCAACCCACTCTTCATCGAGCAAGATGGCGACATGTCCTCGTGACGTCACCAAGAGCCACCTCTTTGGTGCACAACGAGCGTTGCACCAAGAACAACAAGCAATGGCGACCGCGATCGACAACCTCGCCACCGACTTGCGACTCTCCGAGCAACGTACAAGAGACTACTTCGACAACAAGTTCGAGGCTCACAAGGAAGAGAATGATGCAAGAATGGGCGAGATCCAGCGTTGATGAGAAAACGGCATCATTCCACTTCTTCATCATCAAGGCGGAGCCGCTCGAGTCGACATTCCGACGACACATTCTACGACTCAAGTACACCGTCATCGAACACTCTTGACGAGCAGCGCCAAGACCGTCATGCATCTCGCAACCCGCTACATGACAAGCATTCACAAGAGCAAGTTGATGATCAAGTTCCTCGTCCTCAATCAAACCAAGAGGCTTTTGCTCAAGCCCAAGAACGACAACGTCTTAAATGCGCCAACAAGAGGAAGAAAGAGCGCGTCGTCACCAAGGCGAACAAGGCGCCAAGGCTCAACGTCTTCAACAACAACAACGTGAAGCGCAAGCTCTTGAGGCGCAACGTGCCCTTCAAGAATCAAGTAGAGCCTTCGCCAACCGCAATCGCGAGCAGGCGCAACCAAGAGGAAGCCCTTGAGAAGAAATCCAAGAGAGGAACTACCAACCTCATGTACAACGTCAAGTTCCTCAAGCTCCTCCACAAGCTCGTCAAGCTCCACCTCAACATCAAGTTCAACAAGAGCAAGTTGATCATGGTCTTCCTCCGCGCCAAGAGCAAAATGAAGGCGAGTACATTCCACGTCAAGGGCGTCATCATCAACATCGCCAACAACACAATGAAGAGCAACGCTTCTGCAAGCTAAAATTCACCATGCCCAAGTTCAATGGAAGCAATGACCCCGAAGACTACCTCTCATGGGCATTGAAGGTTGACAAAATCTTCCGTTTGCACAACTACGATGAAGCGAAGAAAATCGCTATGGCATCACTTGAGTTCCAAGATTATGTGCTCATATGGTGGGAACAAATCATTGGCTGACGACAAGCAAGAGGTGAACCCCAATCACCACTTGGGCTCAAATGAAGGATGTCATGCGAGCACGTTTTGTGCCAACCTACTACAACCGCGACCTCTTCAAGAAACTCCAACTACTCAAGCAAGGAACAAAGAGCGTTGAAGAATACTACAAGGAGATGGAGATAGCCATGATTCGAGCCAATGTCAAGGAAGATGATGAGCAAACTATGGCACGTTTCTTGAGCGGACTCAATCATCCCATCAAGAAGATCGCCGACTTCCAACCATACTCATCCCTCATTGAGCTCGTACATCAAGCTACAAAGGCGGGCGCCAAGTACAAGATGACTTCAAATGCGCCAAGTACTCATCCAAGACCTCGGCTTCTCCAACAACCAAGCTTCAACGACTCCTCCAACATCTACACCAACCAAGCTTCCTTCAAGAAGCGACGACAAGTCAAGTTACAAGAAGACATCGACAAGTTCAAGTCGTCCTCCTCCTACTACAAGCAACCTCAAGCCGCGTGCTTCATCCTCTACTCCGACCGATGAGACTATCAAGACAAGCTCCTTCAAGTGTTTCACTTGCGGCGCCCGAGCCACAAGTCATCTGAATGCACCAACAAGCGCACCATGATCCTCAACGACGATGGCACATATGACTCTATGAGTGAAGAGGAAATGGAAGCCCTTGAGCAAGTGGCCATGCACCGACAAGTGAATGAAGATGAAGATGATCAAGTCTTTTGTGATGAGGATTGAGCCCGCTCTCGTTGTCTCCAAGGTCTTGACTCTTCAACATCAACAAGAAGAAGACCAGCGATGCCACATCTTCCACACAAAAGCCGGCATCAATGGACGGTCCATCAAGGTCATCATCGATGGAGGTAGTTGCCACAACTTGGCAAGTGAAGAACTATGCTCCAAGCTACAATTGGTCAAGAGGAAGCACCCACACCCTACAAGGTTCAATGGCTAAGTGACTCGGCACTATCTGAGTCGAGCATACGGTCCAAGTCTCCTTCAAAATTGGTGCTTATGAAGACACTTTGGAGTGTGATGTGGTCCCAATGACCGTTTGCCACCTCCTTCTTGGTCGACCATGGCAATTCGACCGTGGTGTCATCCACAATGGGCGAACCAATCACTATAGCTTCAAGATGAAAGGGAAGGAATATGTGCTACGACCTATGTCTCCTAGTCAAGTGATAGCCGACAAGCAAGCCACACATCATAGAGAAAAGAGTGAGAAAGTGATCCACCCAAAAGTGAGTGAGAGCCACAAGCCAAATTTGAGCGACTCTTCGCCTAGAGAGAAAAACCTCATTCTATTTGCCACCAAAAGTGAGATGAGAGAAGTGTGTGAGCACCCATCGAGTGTGATACACTTTGTCCTTGTGTGCAAGGATGGAGAACCAAAAACTAACACCATTCACGAGCTACCTTTGGTGTTTCAATCTCTTTTGCAGGAATTTCAAGATGTTTTCCCGATGAGCTACCTCGGGTCTACCTCCTCTTGAGGCATTGAGCATCGAATCGACCTCATCCCCGGGCGCCGCTACCAAACAAAGCTCCATACCGAGTCAATCCGGAAGAAACCAAGGAGATTCAGCGGCAAGTACAACAACTCATCGACAACGGTCATGTGCGTGAAAGTCTAAGCCCTTGTGCCGTTCCGGTTATTCTTGTGCCTAAGCCCGATGGAAGTTTCCGCTTGTGTTCGATTGTAGACCTATCAATGCTATTACCGTTCGATATAGGCATCCCATTCCTCGCTTAGATGACATGCTTGATGAACTTAGTGGAGCCAACTTTTCTCAAAATTGATCTTAAAAGTGGCTATTATCAAATACGCATACAAGAGGGTGATGAATGGAAAACTGCTTTCAAAACCAAATTTGGTTTATATGAGTGGTTAGTGATGCCTATGGGTCTTTCGGAAGCTCCCGGTACTTTTGTACGTCTTATGCATCATGTGCTTCGTCCTTATATTGGAGTCTTTGTTGTGGTTTACTTTGATGATATTCTTGTGTTTAGCAAAACCATGAAAGAGCACTTCAATCATGTAAAATCTGTGTTGCAAACTCTTCGCAAGGCAAGCCTTTATGCAAATTTGAAAAAATGCACTTTTGGAGTCGACAAAGTGGTTTTCTTGGGTTTTGTTGTTTCTTCAAAGGGTGTCCATGTTGATGAATCTAAAATTGAAGCAATCAAAACTGGCCCCAACCCACCAATTTGCAACAAGTGCGAAGTTTTCTTGGTCTTGCGGGTTTCTATCGTCGCTTTGTGAAAGATTTTAGCACAATTGCGCTCCTTTGCATGCTTTGAGCAAGAAGAATACTCCCTTTGTTTGGGGAACTTTGCAATCAACCGCTTTTGATGAGCTCAAGTCTTTGCTTACTCATGCTCCGATTCTTGCTTTGCCCAATTTTGACAAAACTTTTGAGGTTCATTGTGATGCAAGTGGTACGGAATTGGCGGAGTTTTGATGCAAGAAAAACGAGCCATTGCTTATTTTAGTGAAAAACTCTCCGGTGCTCAACTTAATTATCCCATATATGACAAAGAATTGTATGCTTTAGTGCGTGTGCTACATGTTTGGGAACATTACCTTAGACCGCATGAGTTTGTCATCCACACCGATCATGAAACGCTTAAGTACCTCAAAGGTCAAACTAAATTGAACAAGCGTCATGCCAAATGGAGTGAATTCATTGAATCTTTTCCTTATGTGATCAAGTACATTAAGGGTAAAGAGAATGTAGTTGCCGACGCGCTTTCACGCATAAACATGCTTGTCACTCAACTTGAGTTGAATGTTATTGGTTTTGAGCATATAAAAGACTTGTATGAGCATGACCCTTCTTTTGCTTCTCCTTATGCTAAGTGTTTGTGATGAGGACATCAATACCATTGTTACACCCACAGCCCCTACTGCTACATATACTGGACCAATTACTAGAGCTCGGGCACGCCAATTAAATTATCAGGTACTTTCGTTTTTTGGTAATGATTCTAATGTTCATGAGAATATGATGCTGCCTAAATTGGATACATTTGTTTTGCTTACAAATGAAGGCCCTAGCTTGGAGAAGGATGGACATTGGAGCAACAACAAGCATGGAGATAATGCCATGCATAAAGGGAACAAACGGAGTTACAAGTGATGATTTCAGGACTTTGAAGCCACCATAATGGATGCATGAAGCCTTGGACGAAATATACAAGATGCTACTTCATAAATGTCGTCCCGAGGCTATTCTAGGTGCTCGTCACCTTATTAGTGGGCCAGGCCCATGTAATTTCGAAATACTTAAGTATAGGCTGTTTTTAGAGTCCGTATGTGTGGGGAAACAAGAGTTAGGGTTGATTTCGGACCCCTCCACCAAGGGCCACGAAATTCCCCCCCTCTTCCTCCATATATACAGCCCTTAGGGCACCGTTTAGACCTTGGGTTTTGTTTAGATTAAAAGTTCGCCATAGCTGCAACTTCGCGTACTTCGTTTGTGTTCAACGACCAGACAAAGGCGTCACAGAACCCCACCTTGATCAATAAAGCTTTCATCTTATATTCGCAATATCCAGATTGCAATCTCAGTTTCTTGCTTGTTCTTCGTTTGCTCGCAGGAAACAGGCCCTCGTGGTCAGGTTGATCGTGCTCGGCGTGGTCAATAACCCTCGGAAGTTGGTTTAGCGATTGCTAAGGCGCGACGTCTCGCACGTTCGTAGTCGGATCGTCAAGGTCGACTCCCACAGAAACGATAGCCACCATCTCATCGAAACATCGGGACACCTTTGCCTCTATCAAGTGGTATCAGAGCCAAGTTGCTCGGTGAGATTTTCCAGTTTTTCGTAGTTTAGATCGAGTCTGTTCTTCATACCTATTGTCCACGAAAAAGCCACAAAAAAAAATTAGGGTTAGTTCATCATATCCGAACCAATCGAGCCTTTGCATAATCTTTTTAGGGTTTTGCTTTGTTGAATTTGCGGTTGCATCGTCGTGTCAAGTTCTTTGGTCTTAGAGTCTAGTCTTTTAGAGTTTGAGTTACGGTCATAAGTTGTCACGCCGTTGCCGCCGCACCATCATCATCGCCTTGCCATCTACCACCATTGCTTTTCCGCCACCGCTCTCGAATCCGTATCCATATACCACCACCAATCCGTATCCATATACCACCACCGCTACCATATACCATCACCACTGTCATATACCACCACCATATATCCACCACCAATCCGAGTTTTCTCATATTAGGTTTGTTTTGAGATCCATCTAGTTTCCGATTCGTGTTTCCTTGCGGAGTAGGTTTCGAAAAAAAAAAAAAAAAAAAAAGTCCGAAACCACCCTCCGTTTAGGCCCAAAATTTTCCAAAAGCGTACTTGTCAAAAAATTTTACGGCTACCCTATTTTAGGTGTTTCTAAGTGGATTGAGACGATCGCCGTTATAGAAAGTTTTTTGACCCGTTTCAGTTTTGGGTCGGGCGGTCAAAAAAAAAAAATTTGGTCGAAAAATTTCGTGCCCATCTGTCGGTTTGACACAGGAAGAGTTTTGAGACACTCGCCATTATAGTGATTTTTCGCAAAAAAAAAAAAAAAAAAAAAAAAAAAAAAAAAAAAAAAAAAAAAAAAAAAAAAATTTCCAGTGTGCTTTTCCGTTGTTTCCGTGCAGCGCCGTGATTTTGTTAGTGTTCTAGGCTCGCGTCTCTAGCACGGTCTAGCCTAGGACCAAACCTGATCACCGTCGTTGAGCGTTTATTCAACTTTGCATCTCTGAATTGATTATTGCTGACCCTTTTGCTACCATATTATAAGCCTTCCAGCTCCACATACATCTACATCGTGCGTTTGACTCTCCACAGTAATCGCTCTATCCAAGCTTTGAGAGTTTGACTACATCGGTTGCCGATCACCTTTCTTCTTTGGGTAGAACTGGTAAGAATTTGAGATTTGCTTGACGGTTGTGATTGTCCACCACACCACCACCACCACTTCCTAGTAGTCGTCGAATCATATTCTTGTGTGTTTCTATTGCTGCTAACCATGGCAGGATCACAAGCCAGCGAGACTGACCGGGAGAACATGACAAACAAAGCGCTACATGATAAGTTTCAACAAATGATGAGTGGGCAGGTGGACGATGTGCTAAATAGATTTGAAGAGGCCATGGAGAAGATAGATGGCATTGAGAAGGCGTTGAAACAAAGCTCGATATCAAGTTTAATGAATTGCTCGCGCGTCTACCACCACCACCACCGGCTGCACCTAACGCACCTCTACTACAACAACACGGACTACCTCCACATCGTGAAACAGCCCTCCGCCGAGCTTCCGTGTCCCTCTTCACTGGCCAAGCTCTTTGGTGCTTCTTTGTTGATATACGTGGCTCCTGCTGCTGCGGTGGGGAGGATGATTATGTGAGAGCTTACGAGGATGAGGTTGATCAACATCGAACTACGTGCAACCACCAGCACCACAACCACCAGGTCGTCCACATGCAAATAATGGCGATGTTGGGCTCCCCTTCAGTGCGAGATCATGACCATCTCCCTAAACTGAAATTGAATATTCCACCATTTGAGGGTAGATATGTTCTGATATATATCTTACTTGGGAATTAGAAACTGAACAACGATTTACATGTTTACAATATCACGAGGAGAGGCGTGTTCTGCTGCTGTTTGTGCTTTCACTAGCTTTGCATGTGTTTGGTGGTGCGAACATTGTAGATTATATCCTGTTCCAGCTACTTGGGCTGCTTTGAAAACTGCTATGCGTACTCGTTGGGTTCCACCATATTATCAACGTGAATTACTTCAAAATTGCAGCGCTTAAGACAAGGAAAAATTCGGTGAAGAATATTATCGGGAATTACAAACTGGCTTGATTAGATGTGGTATTGTTGAGGAGAATGAAGCTATGCTTGCACGTTTTCGGGTGGATTAAATAGAGATTCAAACCATTCTAGACTACAAGGATTATAATAATATCACTCGATTATTCCATCTTGCTTGTAAAGCTGAGCGTGAAGTGCAGGATCGGCAGCGGCGTTGGCGGACTAACTTTTCTGCAGGTCGACCTTCATCATGGACACCACGTGCATCATCTACTTCCACACGTTCTACTACACGGCACCTCCGTGGCTGCCACCTCCAACCGTGATACAAGAAAGCAGGCACAACCACCACTATCGCCAAGAGCACACTGCTTGGGCCTACAGAGCTCTTCTTCTTCCATGGCGTCAACAGGGCACACAAGTGATATTATTTGTCGTCGTTGTAAGGGAAGAGGACATTTTTGAGAGAATGCCAATCTCAGCGTGTGATGATTGCTACGAGGATGGTGGGTATGAGTCCGCTAGTGACTATGATGAAGAGACTTTGGCTCTTATTACACATGAAGAACACGGTGGAGATGATTACGATCTTGAGGCGCAATACATGGCTGAAGATCTTGCGGTATGAATGTTTAGTTGCTCAACGTGTTTTGAGTGTGCAGGTTACACAAGCTGAGCAAAATCAGAGGCATAACTTGTTCCATACAAAGGGAGTTGTGAAGGAGCGTTCTATTAGCGTCATCATAGATGGAGGGAGCTGCAACAACTTGGCTAGCATGGATATGGTGGAGAAGCTTTCTCTCACCACAAGACCACATCCACATCCTTACTACATCCAATGGTTCAACAACAGCGGCAAGGTTAAGGTAACACGTCTTGTTCGTGTGCATTTTAGTATCTCTACATATGCTGATTATGTTGATTGTGATGTGGTACCTATGCAAGCATGTTCCTTATTACTTGGTAGACCATGGCAATTTGATAAAATTCTGTACACCATGGTAGAAACAATCAGTATACTCTTGTTCACAAGGATAAAAATATTACTTTGCTTCCTATGACTCTGATTCCATTTTGAAAGATGATATTAATAGAGCTAATAAAGCAAAACAGGAGAAAAATAAGAGTGAAAATCAGATTGTGGCAAAAGAATTTGAGCAACAAATGAAGCCTAATAATAAACCATCTAATGTTGCTTCGAAATTAAACTGAAAAGTGCATGTTTATTTGCCACCAAATCTGATATTGATGAGCTAGATTCTAGCAAATCTGTTTGCTATGCTTTTGTGTGCAAAGAGGCATTATTTTCATTCGAGGGCGTGCCTTCCTCTTTGCCCCTGCTGTCACTAACATTTTGCGGGAGTTCGTTGATGTCTTCCCACAAGGCGTGCCACCGGATTACCACCTATTCGAGGATTGAGCATCAAATTGACTTAATTCCGGTGCATCGCTACCAACCGCGCACCATACCGTACCAATCCGAGGAGGCGAAGGAGATTATCGTCAAGTACAGGAGCTGCTCGACAAAGGTTATATCTGCGAATCTCTTAGTCCTTGTGCTGTTCCTATTATACTAGTGCCTAAAAAGGATGGTGCGTCACGTATGTGTGTTGATTGTAGAGGCATTAATAATATTACTATTAGTTATCGTCATCCTATTCCTAGGCTAGATGATATGCTTGATGAATTAAGTGGCTCTACAATATTCTCCAAAGTTGATTTGCGTAGTGGATACCATCAAATTCGTATGAAATTGGGAGATGAATGGAAAACAGCATTTAAAACTAAGTTTGGATTATATGAGTGGTTAGTCATGCCTTTTGGGTTAACTAATGCACCTAGTACTTTCATGAGATTAATGAGCGAAGTTTTACGTGCTTTCATTGGACGATTTGTGGTAGTTTACTTTGATGATATACTGATTTATAGCAAATCTTTGGAAGAACATTTGGAACATTTACGTGCTGTTTTTAATGCTCTCGTGATGCACGTTTGTTTGGTAACCTTGGGAAGTGCACCTTTTGCACCGACCGAGTATCTTTTCTTGGCTATGTTGTTACTCCACAGGAATTGAAGTTGATAAAGCCAAGATTGAAGCTATTGAGAGTTGGCCGCAGCCCAAAGCGGTCACACAAGTGAGGAGTTTTCTTGGACTCGCTGGTTTCTATAGGCGTTTTGTGAGAGACTTTAGCACCATTGCTGCACCTCTCAATGAGCTTACAAAGAAGGATGTGCCTTTTGTTTGGGGTACCGCACGGGAAGAAGCCTTCACGGTATTGAAAGATAAGTTGACACATGCTCCTTTACTCCAACTTCGACTTTAATAAGACTTTTGAGCTTGAATGTGATGCTAGTGGAATTGGATTAGGAGGTGTGTTATTACAAGATGGCAAACCTGTTGCATACTTTTACGAAAAATTGAGTGGGCCTAGTCTGAACTATTCTACTTATGACAAAGAATTATATGCTCTTGTTAGGACTTTAGAGACATGGCAACATTATTTATGGCCCAAAGAATTTGTTATACATTCTGATCATGAATCTTTGAAACATATTAAAAGTCAAGCTAAACTGAATCGTAGACATGCTAAATGGGTTGAATTCATTGAGACTTTCCCTTATGTCATTAAACACAAGAAGGGTAAAGAAAATGTTATTCTTGATGCTTTGTCTCGTCGATATACTATGCTTTCACAACTTGACTTCAAAATATTTGGTTTGGAGACCATCAAAGATCAATATGTGCATGATGCTGATTTTAAAGATGTAATGCAGAATTGTAAAGAGGGAAGAACATGGAACAAGTTCGTTATTAATGATGGTTTTGTGTTCGTGCTAACAAGCTATGCATTCCTGCTAGCTCTGTTAGTCTTTTGTTGTTGCAGGAGGCGCATGGAGGAGGATTAATGGGACACTTTGGCGTGAAGAAGGCGGAGGATATACTTGCTACACATTTCTTTTGGCCAAAGATGAGGCGGGATGTTGAGCGTTTTGTTGCTCGCTGCACTACATGTCAAAAAGCTAAGTCACGACTCAATCCTCATGGTTTATATATGCCTTTGCACTGTGCCTAGTGTTCCTTGGGAGGATATATCTATGGACTTTGTTTTAGGTTTACCTCGAACAAAGAAGGGAGGATAGCATATTTGTTGTCGTGGATAGATTCTCGAAAATGGCACACTTTATACCATGTCATAAAAGCGATGATTTGTTAATGTTGCTGATTTGTTCTTTCGTGAAATTATTCGCTTGCATGGTGTGCCAAATACTATTGTTTCAGATCGTGATACTAAATTTCTTAGCCACTTTTGGAGATGTTTATGGGCTAAGTTGGGGACTAAACTGCTTTTAGTACTACTTGTCACCCCAAACTGATGGACAAACTGAAGTAGTCAATAGAACATTGTCTACTATGCTTAGGGCTGTTTTGAAGAATAATAAGAAAATGTGGGAAGAATGCTTGCCTCATATTGAATTTGCTTATAATCGTTCATTGCATTCTACTACTAAGATGTGCCCTTTTGAAATTGTGTATGGCTTCCTACCTCGTGCACCTATTGATTTGTTGCCTCTTCCATCTTGGAGAAGGTTAATTTTGATGCTAAAGAACGTGCTGAATTGATTTTAAAAATGCATGAGATAACTAAGGAAAACATTGAGCGTATGAATGCTAAATATAAACTTCTTTGGAGATAAGGGTAGAAAACATGTTGTCTTTGCACCGGAGATCTTGTTTGGTTACATTTGCGTAAGGATAGGTTTCCTAATTTGCATAAATCAAAGCTAATGCCACGTCTTGATGGTCCATTTAAGGTGTTAGAGAAAATAAATGATAATGCATATAAACTTGAGCTGCCTGCAGATTTTGGGGTTAGTCCACTTTTAACATTGCAGATTTGAAGCCTTATTTGGGTGAGGAATATGAGCTTCCGTCGAGGGCGACTTCATTTCAAGAAGGGAGGATGATGAGGACATCAATACCATTGTTACACCCACAGCCCCTCTTGCTACATATCTTGGACCAATTACTAGAGCTCAGCACGCCAATTAAATTATCAGGTACTTTCGTTTTTTGGTAATGATTCTAATGTTCATGAGAATATGATGCTGCCTAAATTGGATACATTTGTTTTGCTTACAAATGAAGGCCCTAGCTTGGAGAAGGATGGACATTGGAGCAACAACAAGCATGGAGATAATGCCATGCATAAGGGAACAAACGGAGTTACAAGTGATGATTTCAGGACTTTGAAGCCACCATAATGGATGCATGAAGCCTTGGACGAAATATACAAGATGCTACTTCATAAATGTCGTCCCGAGGCTATTCTAGGTGCTGCGTCACCTTATTAGTGGGCCAGGCCCATGTAATTTCGAAATACTTAAGTATAGGCTGTTTTTAGAGTCCGTATGTGTGGGGAAACAAGAGTTAGGGTTGATTTCGGACCCCTCCACCAAGGGCCACGAAATTCCCCCCCTCTTCCTCCATATATACAGCCCTTAGGGCACCGTTTAGACCTTGGGTTTTGTTTAGATTAAAAGTTCGCCATAGCTGCAACTTCGCGTGCATTTTTGTGTTCAACGACCAGACAAAGGCGTCACAGAACCCCACCTTGATCAATAAAGCTTTCATCTTATATTCGCAATATCCAGATTGCAATCTCAGTTTCTTGCTTGTTCTTCGTTTGCTCGCAGGAAACAGGCCCTCGTGGTCAGGTTGATCGTGCTCCGGCGTGGTCAATAACCCTCGGAAGTTGGTTTAGCGATTGCTAAGGCGCGACGTCTCGCACGTTCGTAGTCGGATCGTCAAGGTCGACTCCCACAGAAACGATAGCCACCATCTCATCGAAACATCGGGACACCGTTGCCTCTATCAGTTTGACGCATACGTCTTGGGAACAATATTACATCAAGGATGGTTACCTTATGAGAGCTAACAAATTTTGCATTCCCGAGTCTTCTCTTCGTTTGCTCCTTTTGCAAGAGGCTCATGGAGGCGGCCTCATGGGACACTTTGGACGCGACAAGACACTCGCCGCACTCTCCAACAACTACTTTTGGCCCAAGATGTTCCGCGACGTCTCACGCTTCACCAACCGATGCTACACATGTCGCAAAGCTAAGTCTAAAGCTCAATCTCATGGTCTTTATATGCCTCTTCCTATTCCATATCAACCATGGGAAGACATTAGTATGGATTTTGTACTTGGTTTGCCTAGGACTCAAAATGGCAAGGATTCCGTCTTTGTTGTTGTGGATAGATTCTCTAAAATGGCACATTTCATTCCTTGCAACAAGATAGACGATGCTTCACATGTTGCAAATCTCTTTTGTAGGGAAATCTTGCGACTCCATGGCGTACCAAAGACAATCGTCTCCGATCGTGACGTCAAGTTCTTGAGTTACTTTTGGAAGACCCTATGTGCCAAGCTCGGAATCAAGCTCTTGTTCTCCTCGGCATACCATCCTCAAACCGACGGCCAAACGGAGGTGACGAACCGCACACTATCCACTCTACTTCGTGTCTTGATCAAGAAGAACATCAAGGAGTGGGAAGCATGTCTACCCATCGCCGAAATACGCCTACAATCGTGCAAGACATTCAACTACCGGCAAGTCCCCCTTCGAGGTCGTCTACGGTTTCAACCCGTTGTCCCCATTGGACATTCTACCACTTCCTCTCCAAGAGCGCACCAACATGGATGCAAGTGAACGAGCAAGGTACATCAAGAAGATGCACGAAGAAACAAGGCACACCATCGGCGCCAAGTACAACGCCAAGCAAACAAGCTCAACGCCAACAAGCAACCCATCGTCTTCAACATTGGTGATCTAGTGTGGTTACACCTTCGCAAGGACCGCTTCCCCAAAGAACGCAAGTCCAAACTTCTCCCTCGAGCCGATGGACCTTTCAAGGTACTAGCACGCTTCTAGCGACAACGCTTACAAGATCGACATACCTCGAGACAAGTACAACGTGAGCGACATCTTCAACGTCAAGGACCTCGCACCTTTCCATGGAGATGAAGCTTTTGATCCGAGGTCGGATCTCTCCCAAGGGGGGGGAGATGATGCGGAGCATCCTTCGATCATCCCCATGGACCTTCCGTCGCCTCACCAAGCTCCAAAAGGACCCATGACGAGAGCACGAGCTCGAGCTCTCGAGACCGAGGTGACTTCTCTCCTTAGTGAAATATCATATGACCCTCTCGAGACATGGCTACTACCTCAATCCGGAATGTTGTGCATGCTTAGGTACCAAGGAACCAACCTAGGAGAAGCTACAGCTCAAGATGGACACCAAGAGCAAGAGGAAGAACTGCAGAGTCCAGGGGGAGCGGTACTACCGCTCAAGCCAAGCGGTACTACCGCTGGGAGCCAAGCGGTACTACCGCTCTCCATCCGGTCTACTTCCGCAAAACCCGACACACTCCAGGAATCGAACGACGTCGGAGCGGTACTACCGCTCAAGATAAGCGGTACTACCGCTGAAAGCGGTACTACCGCCCACAAAGCGGTACTACCGCTGAAAGCGGTACTACCGCCATGAAGCAAGCAGTACTACCGCCCCTGCTGTGTGCAGCGTTTGGCCGAGGCCCATGTACTCTTTTCGCCCCAACTTACCCCTTGGAGGTCCTAGACTATAAATAGACCTTCCCTCATCCTTTCTAGGGTGAGCTTTGGATTTGCTCATATTTGGTGTGAGAGCCTTTGCTCATCCACTTGGCTACTTCTCCTTGAGATCAGGACCTCTACGGAGAAGATCCCCCAAGCGGATTCAAGACCCCCTCCTAGGGTGGACCCCATCAAGACCTCCTCTCGGAGAAGAACGGCTACCCTTGTATCTTTCCTTTGTTGATCTCGGATCTTGTATCACTTTATGCATTCGATAATCTAGCACTTGTGTGATCGTTTTCTTGTCGGTTGAGTGATCTCTCTCTCGTCCTCCCCGTGTTTTCCCTCGTGTTCTTCCGCTCGTTCTTCGTGTTCCTCGTAGGGATTCTCTCCAAGCGTGAAAGATCGCCCACGTAGGGTTCCGCCCTACATCAATATGCGATATCAATAAGGAAGGAGGTCACCTCGTTCTCGAGAGCTCTAGCTCTAGCTCGTGCCATGGGTCCTCTTGGGTCTTGATGAGACGGTTGTGGATGCATGGGGATGATCGTGGGATGCTCCGCGTCACCACATCTTCCACACAAAGGCTGGCATCAACGGAAGGTCCGTCAAGGTCATCATCGATGGAGGTAGTTGTCACAACTTGGCAAGTGAAGAACTATGCTCCAAGATTTAATTGGTCAAGAGGAAGCACCCGAATCCCTACAAGGTTCAATGGCTAAGTGACTCCGGCACTATACGAGTTGAACATACGGTCCAAGTCTCCTTCAAAATTGGTGCATATGAGGACACTTTGGAATGTGATGTGGTCCCAATGACGGTTTGCCACCTCCTTCTTGGTGGACCATGGCAATTCGACCGTGGTGTCTTCCACAACAGGCGCACCAATCACTATAGCTTCAAGATGAAAGGGAAGGAATATGTGCTACGACCTATGTCTCCTAGTCAAGTGATAGCCGACAAGCAAGCCACCCATCATAGAGACAAGAGTGAGAAAGTCATCCACCAAAAACTGAGTGAGAGCCACAAGCCAAACTTGAGCGCCTCTTCGCCTAGATTGAAAAACCTCATCCTATTTGCCACCAAAAGTGAGATGAGAGAAGTGTGTGAGAACCCATCTAGTGTGATGCACTTTGTCCTTGTGTGCAAGGATGGAGAGCCAACAACTAACACCTCTCATGAGCTACCTTTAGTGTTTAAATCTCTTTTGCAGGAATTCCAAGATGTTTTCTCCGATGAGCTACCTCCGGGTCTACCTCCTCTTCGAGGCATTGAGCATTGGATCGACCTCATCCCCGGAGCACCTCTCCCAAACAAAGCTCCATACCGAGTCAATCCCGAAGAAACCAAGGAGATTCAACGCCAAGTACAACAACTCATCGACAACGGTCATGTACGTGAAAGCCTAAGCTCATGTGCTGTTCCCGTTATACTTGTGCCTAAGCCCGATGGAAGTTTCCGCTTGTGTTCCGATTGTAGACCTATAAATGCTATTACTGTTCGCTATAGGCATCCCATTCCTCGCTTAGATGATATGCTTGATGAACTTAGTGGAGCCAACTTTTTCTCAAAAATTGATCTTAAAAGTGGCTATTATCAAATCCGCATACAAGAGGGTGATGAATGGAAAACTGCTTTCAAAACCAAATTTGGTTTATATGAGTGGTTAGTCATGCCTATGGGTTTATCGGAAGCTCCCGGTACTTTTGTGCGTCTCATGCATTATGTCCTTCGGCCTTATATTGGAGTCTTTGTTGTGGTTTACTTCGACGATATTCTTGTGTTTAGCAAAACCATGAAGGAGCATCTTGATCATGTTAGGACTGTTTTGCAAACCCTTCGAAAGGAAAGTCTTTATGCAAACATGAAAAAATGCACATTTGGTGTTGACAAAGTGGTTTTCTTGGGTTTTGTTGTATCCTCAAAGGGTGACCATGTTGATGAATCTAAAATTGAAGCAATTAAAACTTGGCCCCAACCCACCAATTTGCAACAAGTGCGTAGGTTTCTTGGTCTTGCGGGTTTTTATCGTCGCTTTGTGAAAGATTTTAGCAAAATTGCCGCTCCTTTGCATGCTTTGATTAAGAAGAATACTCCTTTTGTTTGGGGAACTTTGCAATCCACCGCTTTTGATGAGCTCAAGTCTTTGCTTACTCATGCTCCGATTCTTGCTTTGCCTAATTTTGACAAAACTTTTGAGGTTCATTGTGATGCAAGTGGTACCGGAATTGGCGGAGTTTTGATGCAAGAAAAACGAGCCATTGCATATTTTAGTGAAAAATTATCCGGTGCTCAACTTAACTATCCCATCTATGACAAAGAATTGTATGCTTTAGTGCGTGTGTTACATGTTTGGGAACATTACCTTTGTCGGGGAGAACTGATCGTGTCCCACGAGCACCTACGGGACCTGGGTCCCTTTGTGGTTCGGAGGGGGGCGGAGATTGCACGAAGAGCGGATCGAGGCGATGCACACGAGCGGATTTACCCAGCTTCGGAGCTCTCCGGAGAGATAGTACTCCTACTGCTGCTTTGTGGATTATCTTGCGTTCTTGCTAGGGAGCAATGAGAGCTACAGGACCTAGCCTGAGTGTGGGTATGAGTATGAGGAACTAAGCCAGAGCTGGACCGAACCCTTTTCTACGTTGCACTTGGGCCTCCTTTTATAGGCACAAGGGGTCACCACATGTGCCAAGTAGATAAGGGTAAAACAGTAAAAACATAGGTTGGTACACCGCTCTGTACAGTGTACAGTAATCTATACCTAACTCTGACGGCAAGGGACAAGAGTCATCAATGCCCGTCTCGATCGCCTTAAAAAGGTAATGGGGACCGTCAAGTGCGCCTCCGTTTGCCACGATGGTAGCCTGTCAGCGCCGCTTATCGCTGCTCCCCGCTGGCTGCACGGCCCGTCGACACGCGTGCTTGGGAGAGCCTCGTGGAGACACGTTGGCGGGTGAGCTGGAGCGGAGATGAAGAGAGGTTGCCCGCCCCGGCAAGCGCCTTGCCGTGGCAGGAACCTTGTCGCGCTTGGGGGCTCGGCGCCCACCAAGCCTTCCCCTTGCCGGGACCTTGTTTCCTTCGCGCCCTGAGTGGCCTTCCTGGCAAGCTCCTCTTGCCGGGGTCTTGATTACTTTGTTCTTGAATGGCTTACCGGCAAGCTCCTCTTGCCGGGGTCTTGTTTTCTGAAGGGCCGCGGAGGGTCTTGGCAGATGCCCGCAAGGCTTGCCACGGGACGCCTGCGATCGCCGTGCAGACAGGTTCGGGTACTAAGGTACCCCTACTTTAGTACACCGGACAGAGCCCCGGTCTGCAGGCCATACACGGTGCAGTGCGGCGCTGTTGGGCCAGGCCCAAAACTGGGCACGGGCATGCGCGGCCTGGGCCCAAACCAAATCCACTCCGGCTCCCGGGTCTGAGCCGCACACGGTGCCGAGCGCTGTTGGGCCAGGCCCAAAACAGGGCACAGGCACACGCGACCTGGGTCCAAACCAAATCCACTCCGTATCCGCCGCGTTCCCCCGTAATGGCACGCGTCAATTGCGGCGTCGTGGAGGAAGTGGGCGGCGTGCGAGGTCGCCTCATCCGTCGCCTCGGTTCTGCATCCCCGCCATGTGGTTCCCATGCTCTTGGGGTCGCGGACGGTGGAAGTGGGAAACTGGGCCGTTGCGAGCAGAGGCAGCAGGTCGGCCCCGATTCCCTGCTCTTCCTATGCCCTGATTTGCCGAGCGGGGCGGCCGAGCCCCCACCTTGCTTCTTTAAAAAGAGCGGAAGGGGAGCGCAGAAGCCCGCACTCTCCCATCTCCTCCTTTCCTCAACTTCTGCTCCCCTTTCTCTCATTCGTCATGGAGAAAAGGAACCTTGGTTCTTCATCGGTGGCGGCGAGGGTCGCCGCTAGACAGCGCTCCCCTCCCAACCCCACGCCCGGGGTGGCAGAGCCAGCCACAAGAGGAAGAGGGAGGGGGCGAGGTCGTGGACGAGGTCGAGGCGCTCGGGGAAGAAGCGGACGGGGCGGCGCGCCGTCTCCGCCTCCGCCGGCGGTTCCCCTCCCTGCGGCGGTCCATACAGGGGACGACCCTTGCGAGTTCTTCGTCAGGCTGCGCCGGGCGCCTCGTCGTCGCCTCCGGCTTCCAGCTCCGTTCGCGAGCGCGATGGAGTCGGATCCGCCCGAGACACTGAGACTGCACATGAGGGGCTGTGGAATCAGCGGCATGCGAGTCCGTGTTGTATTCCCAGCCCCTAATGTGATGTATCTTGATCGTGGGTGGAAGACGTTCACTCGCATCCACAGCCTAAGGGTGGTGATGAGGACATGACTACCTTGGATGAGACCAAAAATATTGCATACATGCATATTTCTCGGGTGATTTCTAGTGCAAACTATTCAATAATATATTTATGTTATCCAGGACAAAAATACTTCACAAACTTTTGTGCCATGTCTAATTGCAGGTGTATGGGACATTTGTACAATCCACATATGAAGATAAGGGAGAAAGAGATGTTTACCTGCTGTTCAAAAAGTTCTCTCACGTCACTTTTGGCCCAAGAGAAGATAGTCCAAGTCTCTCACGTTCTGGACTCAGATTCGGACTGCACAGACATACCTGACTCAAAACGTCTATAACTTTTTCATACGGACTCCAAATTGGTTGATTCTTTTTTTGTTGGAAAATAGATTTCGTGCATTTTCCAATCCAATTGGAATCACCTTAAAATCCGTCCGGAGCGTCGAGTTATAGACGAAACAATCTGATGCTGCAGCAGAATCCGAGTCAAACTACAAGTCCAAAGGTGTTACATCACCTCCGCTTGGGCCCATTGGCCTTGTACGACCTAGGGTTAGTTTTAGGCTGCCTTGGGACGTCCTCCCACCTCCTTGGCCGCCACCCCTTGCTCCTATATAAGTAGATCCATCTAGTAGCTTTTTCCTTGGGATTTGTTTAGTTAAAAGTTAGCCATTGCAACTTCGTGTACTTTGTTTGTGTCCAACGACCAGACCAAGACCGCTTCCGGATCCCCACCATTGTCAATACTTCATATATATTCGCAATATTCAGATTGCTTTATCATATTCTTGCTTGTTCTTCGATTGCTTGCAGGAATAGACCTTCGTGGTCAGGTTGATCGTGCTCTAGCGTGGTCAATAACTTCTCGGAGTTGGTTTAGCGATTGCTAAGGCGCAACGTCGTGCACGTTTGTAGTCGGATCGTCAAAGTCGTCTCCACCAAATCGATAGTTATCATCTCATCGAAAGATCGGGACACCCTCGCCTCTATCAAGTGGTATCAGTTTTCAGGTTGCTCGGTGAGATTTTCCAGTTATCCCTAGATTCGATTTATTTTCTTACCAATTGTCCAAGAAAAGCCACAAAAAAGTTAGATCTATTCATCATTTGTCCTAGCCAGTCCAAGCCTTTGCAATTTTCTTTTCATTGTTTGCATTATTGAATTATCGGTTGCATCGTCGTGTCGAGTTGCTGGTCTTAGTGTCTTGTTCCTTTAGAGTTTCGAGTTCTGTTCACATTAGTCACGCCGCCGCTGCATCATTATCCCTTCCGCTGTCCACCATCCCATCCATTAATTTCCATCACGTGCTACGACTGTTCATTGTCATAATCATAGTTGAGGTCATTCACATCTTCGCTTTGATCCAATCTGCATCTTATCCAGTTTGTCTTGGAAAGAGGAGAAAAAAAGATAGAGAAAAAAAGAGAAAAAGGAAAGAAAAAAAAAAAAAGAGAGAAGAAAAGGAAAAAAGCGTGAGAAAAAAGAGAGGAAAAAAACCGGATCTATCTAGAATCAATCTCGTACCTGAATTCGGATTGAATCTGTTTTGCGCACTGTTCAGTAAAACAGGTGTATCTTCCTCATACGAAGTCCGTTTTGACTCCGTGAGTACTCAAATTAAAGCTAGAGACGAGGCGCATCTAAATAGTTGCAGAAGCTAGTTCAATATTTGACACCTCAAAATCGGCTTCTAAATAGGTGTTTTTGCCCTCTGAAGTTCGTGAACACAGCTTGTTCCAATTTTTCAGGCCAGTTTTAGAATTCTTTGACTCCTCATATCAACTCAGAATTGAGTGATTCTTTTGCATTGGAAAGCTTGAGTTAGTAGCATTCTTTGAAAGAATTTATCAGAAAATTGGCTCAAACTTTTCAAGAGGAAAGTTGAGAGAGAGTTGTTGTATGTCCTGCTTGGCAGTTGTTTTCATCATTATCTTCACTGCCGTTGTGATCTTCACTTATATCTTGCTGTCAAGAGCTACTTAGTATCCTTCATTGATGCTAGTTGTGCTATGCCGTGACCTCATTAGTGTTCTAGGCTCGCGTCTCTAGTCCGGTCTAGCCTAGGACCAGCACATACCGTCGTGAGCGTTTATTCAACATTGCATCTTTGAATTGATTATTGCTAATCTTTTGCTACCATATATAGCCAACCCAGCTCCACATATTTCTACACGTGTATCGTCGCTCCCCTGGCAATCGCTTTACTCAATATTCGAGTTACTTGACACCGCTGGTTGCCGATCACCGCTTTGCTGCATGGTAAGAACTTGTAAGACATTGATATTTGCTTTACTGTGAGCGTTTTACCACCACATCCTAGTAGTTATAGGAACATTATTTTTGGATTTTGTTTCTTGTTCTACTAATCATGACAGGATCTAGAGTCAATTCATGGGCTTTGTCGATCGCGGGAGACATGCCACCACCTATGCAAATACCACAACCGTCACGAGAGGTGCACAAACATCCAAATGCACATGATCAGGTTCATGTTTCTATACCACCATTTAATGGCCGTTTTAGACCTCCTTTATATATTGAATGGGAGTTAGACATAAATAATATATTTGCTTCCCATAATTTTGATGAACGTAAAAAAGTTATGGTTGCGGTTGGTTCTTTCACTGGTTATGCTCTAGTTTGGTGGAGTGAATATTGTCGGTTACACCCTGATTATGTACCTAATACTTGGGATGATTTAAAACATGTCATGAGAGATAGATTAAATCGATGTTTATTATACTCGTGGCATGATTAAAAACTGGAACATTTAAAACAAGGTAGTGACACCGTAACAAAATATTATGATGATTTACAAACTACCTTGTTGCACTCATTTTTAGAAGAAAGTGAAGAAGATTTTATGGATAGATTTTGGGGAGGATTAAACCATAATATTCAGGAGATACTAATTCATGAAGAGTGTTATCCTATGGACCATTTGTTTCGTCTTGCTTGCAAAGCTGAACAGGAAATAAAACGACGTGTTGCCCACAAGGAGAACAAGCGCACGGTGCACATTCCAACTGTTGATACAGATGTTTATTCAACTACTAGGCGTACTATGACAACCACATCCGTTGTTGCGAGGACTACATCATCTCCACCATGTGACACATCACCATCGAGAGTGCCTGCATCATCTGAGTTGACTATAAGAGGTAATGACAAAGGTACAGATTTTCCACTTTTACATGAGAATGATGCATGCCTAGTTAACTTGAATACATCATGTGTTGAGCTACCCACTACTTTGATCACACCACCTATTTTAGAGGATTATATTGATAATTTGACTTTGCCATGTGATCAAACAACTGAAATACCAACAATTTTGAGAGCACCCATTGAATTAACTATTGATGCAAAAGAATCAATGTTTAATCATTTTGATACGACCTCTAATCTTGGTGATGATTCTGTGTCGAATGACTCATTGCATGTTTGCTTATCTAAGCATGTTGTAGCATGTAAATTTGATTCAAATAAGGTTTATTCACCAATGTTGGGATGGTTTAATGATGAACATTGTCAATCTCTTGAAATAAATAAGAGCTTCACTTATATGTGCAAACTTGCAGTATTTTCAAGCCTTCTAGTTCTTGTGCTAATTTGTTGGCTTTAGATTTTATGAACTATGCAAGTTACTCATCTATTCATGTGTCATATATGCAAAAATCAAGGGAAGTAACAATGGATGACGTATACATATACAACATGTACACCTTGTCTCTTTTGTTAGCCACATTTCAGATTAAGCAACGCCGAGGACGGCTTTGTTTTCAAAAGGGAGGATGATGAGGACATGACTACCTTGGATGAGACCAAAATATTGCATACATGCACATTTCTCGGTGATTTCTAGTGCAAACTATTCAATAATATATTTATGTTATCCAGGACAAAAATACTTCACAAACTTTTGTGCCATGTCTAATTGCAGGTGTATGGGACATTTGTACAATCCACATATGAAGATAAGGAGAAAGAGATGTTTACCTGCTGTTCAAAAGTTCTCTCACGTCACTTTTGGCCCAAGAGAAGATAGAGTCCAAGTCTCTCACGTTCTGGACTCAGATTCGGACTGCACAGACATACCTGACTCAAAACGTCTATAACTTTTCATACGGACTCCAAATTGGTTGATTCTTTTTTGTTGGAAAATAGATTTCGTGCATTTTCCAATCCAATTGGAATCACCTTAAAATCCGTCCGGGCGTCGAGTTATAGACGAAACAATCTGATGCTGCAGCAGAATCCGAGTCAAACTACAAGTCCAAAGGTGTTACATCACCTCCGCTTGGGCCCATTGGCCTTGTACGACCTAGGGTTAGTTTTAGGCTGCCTTGGGACGTCCTCCCACCTCCTTGGCCGCCACCCTTGCTCCTATATAAGTAGATCCATCTAGTAGCTTTTTCCTTGGGATTTGTTTAGTTAAAAGTTAGCCATTGCAACCGTGTACTTTGTTTGTGTCCAACGACCAGACCAAGACCGCTTCCGGATCCCCACCATTGTCAATACTTCATATATATTCGCAATATTCAGATTGCTTTATCATATTCTTGCTTGTTCTTCGATTGCTTGCAGGAATAGACCTTCGTGGTCAGGTTGATCGTGCTCTAGCGTGGTCAATAACTTCTCGGAGTTGGTTTAGCGATTGCTAAGGCGCAACGTCGTGCACGTTTGTAGTCGGATCGTCAAAGTCGTCTCCACCAAATCGATAGTTATCATCTCATCGAAAGATCGGGACACCCTCGCCTCTATCAGGTGGGGTTTACCCTCCATTTTAAGTTAATGGAGGGTGATCTCCTCTCCGTCAAGGTCTTCGGGGATCTCGGTACTCGGGCGAAGTGCTGCGTGGATAGCTCCTCCGACAGCGAAGATTCCCCCTCGAGCGAGAGTGACGAGGAGGAGAGTGACAGCAACGACGAGGGTAGCGGGCCCGATTAGTTGTCGGGTGCCGCTTCGTGCGTCACCGGCGACCCCATCATCCGCGTCGCCGGCTCCTTGAACTCCCCGGGGTCGTCTCCTTGAGCGACTGGCGTAGGGAGGCTGCGGAAGGGGAAGAGGGATGGCGACAAGGCCGTCAAGTCAGAGTACGAGGGCGTAGTGCCCTCGACAGCGTGCTGACGTCCTGCCGCCCCGTCTTCGAGCCCCGCTTCCGGCGCCGCCATCTCCGTCAAGCCCTCGGAGAGCCCCCGGGATGTTCCCTTGGTGCCTTCTGGCACCTGTAGCTCGCCTAGGCGTTCCTTTTGCCCTTATCGCCTCCTTGACCTACCTCCTGAAGAGAGAGATAGGAAAAGGATTACGGGCATCTTATCTTTTTAATTTGTAAGCCTTCGGGCCTTATCCGCCTTTAAAACTTGTAATCTTCTCTTTCATGTTTTTCATTCTCCACGGACTGTATCCGAGTAGAATGTTTTTTTTAATGAAAAAGGGATGCTTGAAAAGGGACGAAAGGCTTATCGGATATCGCAGCCCCCGGCAACTCTGGCTTGCCGCAGCCCCCGGCAACTCTGGCTTGCCGCAGCCCCCGGCAACTCTGGCTTGCCGCAGCCCCCGGCAACTCTGGCTTGCCGGGGCTTGGGTGCCGGCGCGCCCTTCTTCTCCTCTTCGTTGTTGTTTCAGTTCTGAGAATAATTTAGCTAGTGCCGCAATAAGTTATTTTTGTAATATAACTTTATTCTGGGCAATATTTGCTACGTTACTTCCTTTACTCGATTCTTAGCTTTGTATGTTACTGCCCTACGCTTTTCAGGGAAACTTGCCGGTGCAGGCACCCTTGCCGCGAGCGCCGAGTGCGGAACTTCAGCAGCCTGCTGGCGGGGTCGCTACCGACAAGCAACCTTGTCGCAACTAGTTGCAGCACACTTAAGTTGTTGAGCGGACTCGAAACAAAGTAAGGGCGCAAGCTAGTCGCGAGTCGGTTCCTCCGCGCACAGGTTTTCCATACAAAGTACTATCGTTCGAGGAAGATAACTTAAAAACTTAAAACTGGTCGTCTAAACTTAGCAACTTAGCTTTTCTGTTGTCCGTTTTCCGGCAAGGCGACAGTTCCTCGGGCGACGCTTGGCGGCCCACAACATTATCTTCTCCTTCCCCCCCGGTTAACTTATGGGTGGATGAACCTTCTTCTTGTTTGAGAAGAAAGAAGAGAAAATAAAGTTATGGAGCCTAGTGGCTCGTCATCGCTTACCGGGTGCGGATGCTGCACAAAATGTTAGTAAACACATGCTCATAAGATTATGAAAGCATGTATTGACAAAATGTGCGCAACACATAGGCTTTACTGATGCACAGGGTCTGCGCCCGGCTTTGTACAAAGGATTACATGCAACAGCGGCAAGACTTGTACAAAAGGGTGGTTTCCTGAACGGGTTCCGGCAACCGCGCCTCATGGGTAAAACTTGCGAAGATGCTCTATATTCCAGGATTTACTCACCGGAAGGCCATCTTCGGTCTCAAGGCGGACAGCGCCGGGCCTAGTGACTCGTTTTACCCGATAAGGGCCTTCCCACTTCGGCGTCAACTTGTTGGAATTCTTGGCGGATTGAATGCACCAAGAACAAGGTCGCCTTCCTCAAGCTTCGGCATTAAGTTTGCGGCTATGGTAGCGGCGCAAAGCTTGTTGGTAACGAGCAGCTCGACAAAGAGCTCTGAAGATGATCTTCCTCGAGGAGCAGTAGCGTCATCTTGTCGCAGCTGCTCTTGCTCAAGCTCATCATAGCGAGCACTCGAGGTGACCCGTACACGAAGTTCCGTGGGGAGAACTGCCTGCTCCGTAGACTAGAGCAAAAGGTGTCCGGCGGTGGCTCGATTTGGCGTCGTCTGATCGACCAAAGAACCACCGGCAGCTCCTCGATCCGATTCCTTCCACACTTGCGCAGCCTGTCGAAAGTTTTGGTCTTGAGTCCTCGCAGCACTTCAGCGTTTGCTCTCTCGCTTGACCGTTGCTTCTCGGATGAGCAATGAATAAAGCATATCTTGGCGCCAAGATCTTGGGCGTACTGAAGAACTTGACGGTGATTGCGGCTGTCACTTTCCTCACTGGTTCCACTTCCGCCACTTTGTGAACTTGTCGATTGCGACGTACAAGTATTCAAAGCCCCGACAGCTCGGGGAAGGGGCCGAGATGTCAAGCCCCCAGACCGAAAAGGGCCAGGATAAAGGGATTGTCTGGAGAGCTTGAGCTGGTTGGTGTATCTGTTTGGAATGGAACTGGCACGCTTCACACTTGGTTACTTGTGCAGTTGCATCCTGGAGGGCTTCTGGCTAGAAGAAACCTCGCCGGAAAGCTTTGCCGGCAAGTGCTCTTGCGCCAATGTGGTGACCACATATGCCTCCGTGTATCTCTGCCAACAGCTTCTGTCCATCTTCCCGACAAATACACTTCAATTTCACACCGTTGAGCCTTCTTCTGTACAGGATGTTGTCAACAAACTGGTACATACTTGACTGCCGGGCTACTTTTTCCGCTTCTTCTTGCTCTTCGGGAAGTTCCCCTATCTGAAGGAAATGGATGATTTGCTGTGCCCATGCTGGAGTTTGAGGCTCGACAACAAGGACTAAAGGCTCTTCTACTACTGCGAGAACATCAGCTTCTACGGCGAGAACCTGTGGGTCCGCCGGAGCTTGATGATCCCCGGCAAGCTTGCCGGAGCGAAACTTGTCGGGAGCGTTTGCTTCAACAATACAAACTGCACGGTTTGTCGGAGCAGACTTCTCCTTAGTGATATTTGCGTTGATTTTAGGGACCTTCTTGGCGGCGGCTTCAGGGAGCTCTGCCGAAAAGTAGTCGCCGGAAACCAGTTTTCTCTTCTTGCTCTGTCCTGTTGATGGCGTTACGGTTGGCTAAGTCAGCTTGAGCACAAAAATTCCTGGTTCCACAGGTAACTTAAGTGCGGCACATTTGGAGAGGCCGTCAGCTATATCATTCTGAGCTCTTGGAACGTGTTCCATCTGCAAGCCTTCAAAGTGCTCTTCTAGCTTTCTCACTTCATCGACGTAGGCTTCCATCAATGGACTTTGATAATCTTTATTTACTTGTCGGACGACAAGTTGTGAGTCCCCCCTGACAATGAGCTTCTTGATCCCAAGGTCTACCGCAATCTCGAGACGGCAAGCAAACCTTCATACTCTGCGGTATTGTTTGTTGCTTGTTCCTTGGGAAAGTGCATCTGGACTATGTACTTGAGATGCTCTCCGGTGGGTGCAATAAAAGACGCCAAGCACCGGCGGCGCTTTGCAGCGTGAGAAAGCACCATCAAAGTACATCAGCCACTCTTTATTTGCCTCTTTGTGGGGATGCTCGTCTCGAATTTCTTCATCTTGCGTTGGCGCCCACTCAGCTATGAATTCCGCCAATGCTCGCTCGATAGTTGAAGTGCTTTCAAACTTGAGGCCAAAGCTCGACAGTTCCAAGTGCCCACTCGACAATCACTGCTGCTTCGGATTTTGCAATATCCTTTTCAGCGGAAAGCGAGTGACAACTGTTATCTCATGTGCTTGGAAGTAATGGCGCAGCTTTCTTGAGGCCATGAGGTGGCCGAAAAGCAACTTCCGCACACCGAGTACCTTGACCTAGCCCCTGCGAAGGGAACTAACAAAATAGATCGGGCGCTGCACCATCTTCTTTTCGTATCTTGTCGCAACCTCGCGCTGATCCGTCCTTGTCGGGACGAGCTTGACGACGAAGCCCCTTGCTTGTCGCTGGATCGCTGCCTCGGTTGCCCGGCTCATCATCGCTTCCCTCTCCGCCACTAACGCAGCACTAACCACTTGATTGGTTGCCGCTATATACAGCAGACAACTTCTCTTGTGGCCTAGGTGCGACAAGTATTGGAGCGGAGGACAGGTATCTCTTCAAGTCTGCAGCGCAGCCTCCGCTTCGAGTCCATTTCATCGGACCTGCCTTTTTCAAAATCTTGAAAAACGGCAGGGCGCGTTCAACAGACTTAGAGATGAACCTGCTGAGAGCAGCCACGCAACCGGCAAGTCTTCTGACATCCTTGACGCGCTTTGGTGCTTCGATCTGCTCAATGGCCTTGATCTTGTCGGGATTGGCTTCAATTCCCCGCTGAGACACAAAGAACCCGAGAAGCTTGCCGGAAGGGACTCCAAACGCGCACTTCTCGGGGTTGAGCTTGAGGTTGATCTTGCGCAGATTTGCAAATGTTTCATCCAAATCCTGAACCAGAGTTGCTTTGTCCTTGCTCTTGACCACTATGTCATCCATGTAAGCTTCTACATTTCTGTGTATTTGTGGCTCAAAGGCATCGTGGACTACTCTTGCAAAGGTTGAACCAGCATTCTTTAAACCGAAAGGCATCCGTATGAAGCAGTATGTGCCACATGGTGTAATGAATGCGGTTTTCTCTTCATCCTCTTCAGCCATGAAGATCTGATGATATCCTGAATATGCATCAAGAAATGAAAGCAAATCACATCCAGCCGTGGAGTCAACAATCTGGTCGATACGTGGCAAGGGAAATGGGTCTTTGGGACAGGCTTTGTTAACATCAGTGAAGTCAATGCAAAGTCTCCATTTCCCATTAGCCTTGCGTACAACTACCGGATTGGCCAACCACGTGGGATGGAGGACTCCTCGACAAGCCCGCTGCTTCTAACTTCTTGATTTCTTACGCTATGAACTCTTGGCGCCCCTTTGCTGCTTCCTAACTTTTTTCTTGACGGGCCGCGCGTGAGGACAGACAGCTAGGTGATGCTCAATTACTTTCCTGGGAACACCGGGGGATGTCAGATGGTTGCCACGCAAACACATCGACATTCGCCCGCAGGAAAGCAACGAGCTCGCCTTCCTATTTAGGATCAAGCGTGGCACTGATGGTGAAGGTACCACGAGTGCCGTCCTCCTTGGCGGGCACCTTCTTGGTCTTCGGCGGAGCTGCCATCGTCTTCTTGCACTTGCCGATGGAGCTCGATGGTGCGTCCTCGACGGTAGCGCAGCACTCCGAAGAGGTGCGCTTGCCGGAGTGGGCATCAGAGCTCTTGCCGGTCTTGGTGGTCTTCTTCTTCCCCCCGGGAGCTTCAGCGGCAAGTGGTTTGCTATCTGTTGCGGCAGCTGCATCCCGGTAAATCTTGTCGGCGCAGATAAGCGCGTCCTTCTTGTCGCCATGGACAGAAATGACGCTTATCGGGCCGGGCATCTTGAGTAAGTTGTAGGCATGATGAGAGGCGGCCATGAACTTGGCGAGTCTTTGGGCGACCAAGTATGCCATTGTAGGGCAATGGGAAGTCGGCAGCGCCAAATGTGACTCTCTCGGTTCTGAAGTTGAGCTCGCTGCGAATGTTACCGCAACGTGATCTTCCCTTTGGGCTTGCTCCTTCCTGGGTTGATTCCTTGGAAAGTACCAGTTTCTTCGAGCTCGCTGTCAGGGATTTGAAGCTTTTGGAGCACTGCAGAGGAGATTAAATTCAGGCCGGCCCCGCCGTCAACCAACATCTTTGTGACCTTGAGGTTGCGGATGGTTGGTGAGACCAACATCGGCAAGCACCCGACCGCTGTGATGCGATCAGGGTGGTCCTCAATGTCAAAAATGATGGGCGTGTTGGACCACTTCAGAGGTTTGCGCGACTCTATGGAGGGTTCTGCTGCATTAACCTCACGCATCCATTGTTTGAGTTGGCGGTGCGAGGTATGCAGAGAAGCACCACCGTCAACGCAAAGGACCTCTGTTGCCTTTTGAAACTCTTGCTCGTCTGCTTCATCGTCTTCCATGTCTTCATCCTCCTCATCTTCATCTTCTTCCTTGTCGCGGCCACGGGGAGGTCTGTCTCCTTGCCGCTGCTTGGTTTTGCCGCGGCGCCCTCCCCGACCGGGTCTCTTCTTACTTGATGCACCTGCACCTTCTTGGGCCTTCTCCTTGTCCCGCCGCTCGTACTCAGCTCTCTGTAGCTCAACAAGCTGCTCGACTTTCTTGCAGCTCTGGAGATCGTGGCCCTTAGTGCGGTGGATTTTCTGATCTTGCTTGTTGGAGCTGTCGGGCTTGTCGGCGCCGCCATAGCTTGGCGGTCGGCGTCAACGGCAACCTCCTTGCCGGAGCCACCAGCCTTGGCTTTGTTGGCGGCACCATCCTTGCCGGACTGCTCGACAACTAGTACTTCTTGGTTTTTCTTCCTCCCGTTGTTTCGCCGCCGGCTCTTTCTTGCCGGGGCGATCTCCTCACTTGCCAGACTCTGCTCCCACATTCTCTCTCTCAGGAGTCTTCTTCCTTCTTCGGTAGCGTGCACACTTATCGGCCGTATGAGAGCTCGTGGACGTCTTTCACTTTGCACATCGCCATCTCCTCCCTCATCCTGCGGTTTCATACATTCTGATGGAATGCACTGATCACCGCGGCATGGTGGACGTCTGGGATGTTGTAGTGCACTCGACTGAATCTCTGGATGAACTTGCGCAGGGACTCTCCCTCCTTCTGGGCAAGCAGGTGGAGATCACTCTCTTGGCCATGAGGCTTGTGGCCGCCTGTGAAGGCGCCAACAAACTGGTGGCACAAATCTGCCCAAGAAGAAATAGAGCCATCCGGCAAGTGCATGAGCCAAGATCTGACGTTTGGCTTGAGCACCAAGGGAAAGTAGTTGGCGAGGATCTTGTCGTCTCGTCCCCCTGCAGCTTGCACCGTGATGGTGTAGATGCTGAGGAACTCCGATGGGTGTGTCCTGCCATCATACTTCTCCGGCACATCTGGTTTGAAGTTTTTCTTGTCGGGCCATCGGACTTGCCGCAGCTCACGAGTGAACGCAGGGCAACCCACCGCGTACGGCAAGTCGCCTGGTTCCCCTGGCGCATGCGTATCAACAGTGGGCCCGGCGCGTTGGTCGGATTGACGGCGCGCTTCTCTTCGGCGCTCAATACGGGTTCGAGCGTCCTCTTCTTGCCGTTCTCGAAGAACTTGGCGTTGGTCGCGACGAGCTCGCGGATCCAACGACGCTGTGGAGTCGCTGTCGAGGTGGATCCGGCGAATCGGCGATCTCGGCCTTCGGGAAGGGGAGTGTACGGTGGGTGCACCCCCGCAAGTCTCGTCGCCATCAGCTCGCGCCTTGTCGCCTCGCCGCGGCTGCGAAGCACTCGGTTGCCGCGGGACGTCACCGTTGGCGAAGCCGATGAGACTCTGAATTGTGGCCCTCCATTCGTCGACCTTATCGGCCGTTGGAGGGTAATTGATGAGGACATCAATACCATTGTTACACCCACAGCCCCTACTGCTACATATACTGGACCAATTACTAGAGCTCGCGCACGCCAATTAAATTATCAGGTACTTTCGTTTCTTGGTAATGATTCTAATGTTCATGAGAATATGATGTTGCCTAAATTGGATACATTTGTTTTGCTTACAAATGAAGGCCCTAGCTTGGAGAAGGATGGACATTGGAGCAAGAACAAGCATGGAGATAATGCCATGCTAAGGGGAACAAAACGGAGTTACAAGTGATGATTTCAGGACTTTGAAGCCACCATAATGGGTGCATGAAGCCTTGGACGAAATATACAAGATGCTACTTCATAAATGTCGTCCCGAGGCTATTCTAGGTGCTCGTCACCTTATTAGTGGGCCAGCCCTTGTAATTTCGAAATACACAAGTATAGGCTATTTTATAGTCCGTATGTGTGGGGAAACAAGAGATAGGGTTGATTTCGGACCCCTCCACCAAGGGCCACGAAATTCCCCCCTCTTCCTCCATATATACAGCCCTTAGGGCACCGTTTAGACCTTGGGTTTTGTTTAGATTAAAAGTTCGCCATAGTTGCAACTTCGCGTACTTCGTTTGTGTTCAACGACCAGACAAAGGCGTCACAGAACCCCACCTTGATCAATAAAGCTTTCATCTTATATTCACAATATCCAGATTGCAATCTCAGTTTCTTGCTTGTTCTTCGTTTGCTCGCAGGAAACAGACCCTCGTGGTCAGGTTGATCATGCTCCGGCGTGGTCAATAACCTCTCGGAGTTGGTTTAGCGATTGCTAAGGCGCGACGTCCTCGCACGTTCGTAGTCGGATCGTCAAAGTCGACTTCCTCCAAAGCGAAAACCCACATCTCATCGAAAGACGGGACACCTTTGCCTCTATCAAGTGGTATCAGATTTTCAGGTTGCTCAGTGAGATTTTACAGTTTTCCGTAGTTTAGATCGAGTCTGTTCTTCATACCTATAGTCCACGAAAAAGCCACAAAAAAAATTAGGGTTAGTTCATCATATCCGAACCAATCTGAGCCTTTGCATAATCTTTTTAGGGTTTTGCTTTGTTGAATTTTGGTACATCGTCGTGTCGAGTTGCTGGTCTTAGAGTCTAGTCTTTTAGAGTTTGAGTTACGGTCATAAGTTGTCACGCCCGCCGCCGCACCATCATCATCGCCTTGCCATCTTCCACCATTGCTTATCCGCCACCGCTCTGAATCCATATCCATATACCACCACCGCTACCATATACCACCACCGCTGCCATATACCACCACCATATATCCACCACCAATCCGAGTTCTTCTCATATTAGCTTTGTTTTCGAGATCCATCTAGTTTCCGATTCGTGTTTCCTTGCCTGCGTAGGTTTCGGAAAAAAAAAAGAGCGAAAAAAAAATTCCAGAGTGTGCTTTTCCGTTGTTTCCGTGCAGCGCCGTGATTTTGTTAGTGTTCTAGGCTCGCGTCTCTAGCACGGTCTAGCCTAGGACCAACCTGATCTCACCGTCGTTGAGCGTTTATTCAACTTTGCATCTCTGAATTGATTATTGCTAACCTTTTTGCTACCATATTATCGCCTTCCCAGCTCCACATACATCTACATCGTGTGTTTGACTCTCCACAGTAATCGCTCTATCCAAGCTTTGAGAGTTTTGACTACATCGGTTGCCGATCACACTTTCTTCTTTGGGTAAGAACTGGTAAGAATTTGAGATTTGTTTGACGGATTTGTGACTGTCCACCACACCACCACCACCACTTCCTAGTAGTCTGTCGAATCATATTCTTGTGTGTTTCTATTGCTGCTAACCATGGCAGGATCACAAGCCAGCGAGACTGACGGGAGGACATGACAAACAAAGCGCTACATGATAAGTTTCAACAAATGATGAGTGGGCAGGTGGACGATGTGCTAAATAGATTTGAAGAGGCCATGGAGAAGATAGATGGCATTGAGAAGGCGTTGAAACAAAGCTCGATAACAAGTTTAATGAATTGCTCGCTGCGTCTACCACCACCACCACCGGCTGCACCTAACGCACCTCTACTACAACAACAAGGACTACCTCCACATCGCGAAACAGCCCTCCGCCGAGCTTCCTGTGTCCCTCTTCACTGGCCAAGCTGCTGGTGCTCTTTGTTGATACTTCGTGGCTCCTGCTGCTGCGGTGGGGAGGATGATTATGTGAGAGATTACGAGGATGAGGTTGATCAACATCGAACTACGTGCAACCACCAGCACCACAACCACCAGGTCGTCCACATGCAAATAATGGCAATGTTAGGGCTCCCCTTCAGTGCGAGATCATGACCATCTCCCTAAACTGAAATTGAATATTCCACCATTTGAGGTAGATATGTTCTGATATATATCTTACTTGGGAGTTATAAACTGAACAACGATTTACATGTTTACAATATCCCGAGGAGAGGCGTGTTCTCTTTGTTGTTTGTGCTTTCACTAGCTTTGCATGTGTTTGGTGGTCGAACATTGTAGATTATATCCTGTTCCAGCTACTTGGGCTGCTTTGAAAACTGCTATGCGTACTCGTTGGGTTCCACCATATTATCAACGTGAATTACTTCAAAATTGCAGCGCTTAAGACAAGGAAAAATTCGGTGAAGAATATTATCGGGAATTACAAACTGGCTTGATTAGATGTGGTATTGTTGAGGAGAATGAAGCTATGCTTGCACATTTTCGGGTGGATTAAATAGAGAGATTCAGACCATTCTAGACTACAAGGATTATAATAATATCACTCGATTATTCCATCTTGCTTGTAAAGCTGAGCGTGAAGTGCAGGATCGATGTGCCTTGGCGCGGACTAACTTTTTCGCAGGTCGACCTTCCTCATGGACACCACGTGCATCATCTACTTCCACGTTCTACTACACGGCACCTCCGTCGGCTGCCACCTCCAACCGTGATACAAGCGGGCACAACAACCACTATCGCCAAGAGTACACTGCTTTGGGCCTACAGAGCTCTTCTTCTTCCATGGCGTCAGCAGGGCACACAAGTGATATTATTTGTCGTCGTTGTAAGGGAAGAGGACATTTTTGAGAGAATGCCAATCTCAGCGTGTGATGATTGCTCACGAGGATGGTGGGTATGAGTCGCTAGTGACTATGATGAAGAGACTTTGGCTCTTATTACACATGAAGAACACGATGGAGATGATTCTAATCATGAGGACGCAATACATGGCTCTTGAAGATCTTTGACAGGTATGAATGTTTAGTTGCTCAACGTGTTTTGAGTGTGCAGGTTACACAAGCTGAGCAAAATCAAAGGCATAACTTGTTCCATAAAAAGGGAGTTGTGAAGGAACGTTCTATTCGCGTCATCATAGATGGAGGGAGCTGCAACAACTTGGCTAGCATGGATATGGTGGAGAAGCTTTCTCTCACCACAAGACCACATCCACATCCTTACTACATCCAATGGTTCAACAACAGCGGCAAGGTTAAGATAACACGTACTGTTCGTGTGTATTTTAGTATCTCTACATATGCTGATTATGTTGATTGTGATGTGGTACCTATGCAAGCATGTTCCTTATTACTTGGTAGACCATGGCAATTTGATAAATTCTGTACACCATGGTAGAAACAATCAGTATACTCTTGTTCACAAGGATAAAAATATTACTTTGCTTCCTATGACTCCTGATTCCATTTTGAAAGATGATATTAATAGAGCTAAAAAAGCAAAATAGGAGAAAAATAGGAGTGAAAATCAGATTGTGGCAAAAGAATTTGAGCAACAAATGAAGCCTAATAATAAACCATCTAATATTGCTTTTGAAATTAAACTGAAAAGTGCATGTTTATTTGCCACCAAATCTGATATTGATGAGCTAGATTCTAGCAAATCTGTTTGCTATGCTTTTGTGTGCAAAGAGGCATTATTTTCATTCGAGGACGTGCCTTCCTCTTTGCCCCTGTTGTCACTAACATTTTGCGGAGTTCACGGCGTCTTCCCACTAGGCGTGCCACCGGATTACCACCTATTCGAGGATTGAGCATCAAATTGACTTAATTCCGGTGCATCGCTACCCAACCGTGCACCATACCGTACCAATCCAGAGGAGACGAAGGAGATTATCGTCAAGTACAGGAGCTGCTCGACAAAGGTTATATCGCGAATCTCTTAGTCCTTGTGCTGTTCCTATTATACTAGTGCCTAAAAAGGATGGTACGTCGGCGTATGTGTGTTGATTGTAGAGGCATTAATAATATTACTATTCGTTATCGTCATCCTATTCCTAGGCTAGATGATATGCTTGATGAATTGAGTGGCTCTACAATATTCTCCAAAGTTGATTTGCGTAGTGGATACCATCAAATTCGTATGAAATTGGGAGATGAATGGAAAACAGCATTTAAAACTAAGTTTGGATTATATGAGTGGTTAGTCATGCCTTTTGGGTTAACTAATGCACCTAGTACTTTCATGAGATTAATGAGCGAAGTTTTACGTGCTTTCATTGGACGATTTGTGGTAGTTTACTTTGATGATATACTGATTTATAGCAAATCTTTGGAAGAACATTTGGAACATTTACGTGCTGTTTTAATGCTCTACGTGATGCACGTTTGTTTGGTAACCTTGGGAAGTGCACCTTTTGCACCGACCGAGTATCTTTTCTTGGCTATGTTGTTACTCCACAGGAATTGAAGTTGATAAAGCCAAGATTGAAGCTATTGAGAGTTGGCTGCAGCCCAAAAGCGGTCACACAAGTGAGGAGTTTTCTTGGACTCGCTGGTTTCTATAGGCGTTTTGTGAGAGATTTTAGCACCATTGCTGCACCTCTCAATGAGCTTACAAAGAAGGATGTGCCTTTTGTTTGGGGTACCGCACGGAAGAAGCCTTCACGGTATTGAAAGATAAGTTGACACATGCTCCTTTACTCCAACTTCGACTTTAATAAGACTTTTGAGCTTGAATGTGATGCTAGTGGAATTGGATTAGGAGGTGTGTTATTACAAGATGGCAAACCTGTTGCATACTTTTACGAAAAATTGAGTGGGCCTAGTCTGAACTATTCTACTTATGACAAAGAATTATATGCTCTTGTTCGGACTTTAGAGACATGGCAACATTATTTATGGCCCAAAGAATTTGTTATACATTTTGATCATGAATCTTTGAAACATATTAAAAGTCAAGCTAAGCTGAATCGTAGACATGCTAAATGGGTTGAATTCATTGAGACTTTCCCTGATGTCATTAAACACAAGAAGGGTAAAGAAAATGTTATTGCTGATGCTTTGTCTCGTCGATATACTATGCTTTCACAACTTGACTTCAAAATATTTGGTTTGGAGACCATCAAAGATCAATATGTGCAGGATGCTGATTTTAAAGATGTAATGCAGAATTGTAAAGAAGGAAGAACATGGAACAAGTTCGTTATTAATGATGGTTTTGTGTTCGTGCTAACAAGCTATGCATTCCTGCTAGCTCTGTTCGTCTTTTGTTGTTGCAGGAGGCGCATGGAGGAGGATTAATGGGACACTTTGGCGTCAAGAAGACGGAGGATATACTTGCTACACATTTCTTTTGGCCAAAGATGAGGCGGGATGTTGAGTGTTTTGTTGCTCGCTGCACTACATGTCAAAAGCTAAGTCCCGACTCAATCCTCATGGTTTATATATGCCTTTGCTGTGCCTAGTGTTCCTTGGGAGGATATATCTATGGACTTTGTTTTAGGTTTACCTCGAACAAAGAAGGGAGGATAGCATATTTGTTGTCGTGGATAGATTCTCGAAAATGGCACACTTTATACCATGTCATAAAAGCGATGATCTGTTAATGTTGCTGATTTGTTCTTTCGTGAAATTATTCGCTTGCATGGTGTGCCAAATACTATTGTTTCAGATCGTGATACTAAATTTCTTAGCCACTTTTGGAGATGTTTATGGGCTAAGTTGGGGACTAAACTGCTTTTAGTACTACTTGTCACCCCAAACTGATGGACAAACTGAAGTAGTCAATAGAACATTGTCTACTATACTTAGGGCTGTTTTGAAGAATAATAAGAAAATGTGGGAAGAATGCTTGCCTCATATTGAATTTGCTTATAATCGTTCATTGCATTCTACTACTAAGATGTGCCCTTTTGAAATTGTGTATGGCTTCCTACCTCGTGCACCTATTGATTTGTTGCCTCTTCCATCTTCGGAGAAGGTTAATTTTGATGCTAAAGAACGTGCTGAATTGATTTTAAAATGCATGAGATAACTAAGGAAAACATTGAGCGTATGAATGCTAAATATAAACGTCTGGAGATAAGGGTAGAAAACATGTTGTCTTTGCACTGGAGATCTTGTTTGGTTACATTTGCGTGAGGATAGGTTTCCTAATTTGCAAATCAAAGCTAATGCCACGTCTGATGGTCCATTTAAGGTGTTAGAGAAAATAAATGATAATGCATATAAACTTGAGTTGCTGCAGATTTTGGGGTTAGTCCACTTTTAACATTGCAGATTTGAAGCCTTATTTGGGTGAGGAATATGAGCTTCCGTCGAGGGCGACTTCATTTCAAGAAGGGAGGATGATGAGGACATCAATACCATTGTTACACCCACAGCCCCTCTGCTACATATCTTGGACCAATTACTAGAGCTCGCAGACGCCAATTAAATTATCGGTACTTTCGTTTCTTGGTAATGATTCTAATGTTCATGAGAATATGATGCTGCCTAAATTGGATACATTTGTTTTGCTTACAAATGAAGGCCCTAGCTTGGAGAAGGATGGACATTGGAGCAAGAACAAGCATGGAGATAATGCCATGCTAAAGGGAACAAAACGGAGTTACAAGTGATGATTTCAGGACTTTGAAGCCACCATAATGGGTGCATGAAGCCTTGGACGAAATATACAAGATGCTACTTCATAAATGTCGTCCGGCGCTATTCTAGGTGCTGCGTCACCTTATTAGTGGGCCAGGCCCTTGTAATTTCGAAATACACAAGTATAGGCTATTTTTAGAGTCCGTATGTGTGGGGAAACAAGAGATAGGGTTGATTTGGACCCCTCCACCAAGGGCCACGAAATTCCCCTCTTCCTCCATATATACAGCCCTTAGGGCACCGTTTAGACCTTGGGTTTTGTTCAGATTAAAAGTTCGCCATAGCTGCAACTTCGCGTGCCGTTTGTGGTCAACGACTGGACAAAGCGCCATGTAACCCCACCTTGATCAATAAAGCTTTCATCTTATATTCGCAATATCCAGATTGCAATCTCAGTTTCTTGCTTGTTCTTCGTTTGCTCGCAGAAGCAGACCCTCGTGGTCGAGGTTGATCGTGCTCGGCGTGGTCAATAACCTCTCGGAGTTGGTTGTGCGATTGCTAAGGCGCGACGTCCTCGCACGTTCATAGTCGGATCGTCAAAGTCGACTTCCTCCAAAGCGAAAACCCACATCTCATCGAAAGACGGGACACCTTTGCCTCTATCAGTAATTTAGAAGTAACTGAGCTCTAGCCAAGGCTTCCGCTGGTGTGGTTGGCGGTAACGGCGTACGGAGCGAAGAACGGGATGTGCTCGGACTCTAACCAAGTTAGGAGGAGCAGCATCCATGGCGACCGATACTTCGCTTGTACCAGCATCTTTGGGGTGCATGCGGTCTCGAGGGCCTCGGGATCCTCCGGCAGCCTTGATCCAACGGCGTATGGTGCGCGAGCATCATGACGCTTGTCGGTCCCACGCCTCTGCGAAGGGACAGCGGTGCGGACTTCGGACGCCGACGCCCTGTGCTGCCTTGTCCTTGGATCTGGCGGCATTGTGGGCTCTCTCGACGACGCCGGTTCCTCCGCGGCGTTTCCCCACCACGACAGCTCCGGTGGTGGTGGGTTCGGCAGCGACGGTTTCTGCTGCTGCCAAGACTTCTTCTTGGCGCCATGTTGACGAAGATGTTGATGAAGTTGCTCGTGCGACCGCGGATCGGGTTCACACAGCCTCGGCGCCCCCTACCGGCGCGCCAAAGATGTCGGGAGAACTGATCGTGTCCCACGAGCACCTCACGGGACCTGGGTCCCTTGTGGTTCGAGGGGGCGGAGATTGCACGAAGAGCGGATCGGCGATGCACACGAGCGGATTTACCCAGCCGGAGCTCCCGGAGATAATACTCCTCTTGCTGCTTTGTGGATTATCTTGCATTCTTGCTAGGGAGCAATGAGAGCTACAGGACCTAGCCTGAGTGTGGGTATGAGTATGATGAACTAAGCCAGAGCTGGACCGAACCCTTTTCTACGTTGCACTTGGGCCTCCTTTTATAGGCACAAGGGGTCACCACATGTGCCAAGTAGATAAGGGTAAAACAGTAAAAACATAGGTTGGTACACCGCTCTGTACAGTGTATAGTAATCTATACCTAACTCTGACGGCAAGGGACAAGAGTCATCAATGCCCGTCTCAGTCGCCCGAACAGTGTAACAGGGACCGTCAAGTGCGCCTCCGTTTGCCACGATGGTAGCCTATCAGCGCCGCTTATCGCTGCTCCCCGCTGGCTGCACGGCCCGTCGACACGCGTGCTTGGGAGAGCCTCGTGGAGACACGTTGGCGAGTGAGCTGGAGCGGAGATGAAGAGAGGTTGCCCGCCCCGGCAAGCGCCTTGCCGCGGCAGGAACCTTGTCGCACTTGGGGGCTCGGCGCCCACTAAGCCTTCCCGGCAAGCTCCTCTTGCCGGGGCCTTATTCCTTCGGCATACTGAGTGGCCTTCCGGCAAGCTCCTCTTGCCGGGTCTTGATTACTTTGTTCTTGAGCGGCTTACGGCAAGCTCCTCTTGCCGGGTCTTGTTTTCTGAAGGGCGCAGAGGGTCTTGGCAGATGCGGCAAGGCTTGCCACGGGGGGCCTGCTGATTGCCGTGCAGACAGGTTCGGGGTACTAAGGTACCCCTACTTTAGTACAACGACAGATGCGGAGCATCCCACGTTCATCCCCATGTACACTCCGACTACCCTCCAAGCCCCAAGAGGATATATGACGAGACCTCGACCATACGCCATTGGACACAAGGTGAACTTACTCCTCTTTGAACCGTCACTTTCCACATGTGAGACATGGCTACTACCTCATGCATGGACCTTGCATATACTTAGGTACAACCGAGACGACCATGGAGGATCCAAGGACCAAGGCCAAGCATGGAAGAGGAGAGAGAAGAAGAAGCAGGAACAAGCTTCTGCAAAGCCCGGAACTTCCGTCCTCTGCCCGGAACTTCTGGCCCCCGGGCCTTCCGGCCTGCCCGGAACCTCCGGCCCCGGAGTCCAGGCCAGCCCCGAGCGCGCCAACTCTCTGGATAGCCCGGAACCTGCCCGGAACTTCCGGAGCCCGGAACTTCCGGCCTGCCTGCGTGCAAAGACTCGGGCCGAAGCCCATGTAACCGTTTCCCACTTACCCTTCGTGGCTTAGACTATAAATAGACCACCCCTCCTCCTAGTTAGGGTTAGCAATGGATTAGCTCATATTTTGTGTGAGAGCCTTGCTCATCCACTTGGTTACTTCTCCTCGGAGCTCACGACCTCTTCGGAGAAGAACCCCCAAGCGGATTCAAGACCCCTTCAAGGGAAGACAATCAAGACCTCCTCACGGAGAAGAATCGGTTACCTCTTGTATCGTCCTTTTTTGATCGTGGATCGTGTATATCTCTTTGTGTTCATCGATCTAGCGCATGTGTAATCGAATCTTGTTGGTTTGAGTGATTCTCTTGTGTTTTCCCCCGTGATTTCCCTCGTGCTCTTCCGCTCGTCTTTCGTGTTCCTCGTAGGGATCCTCTCCAAACGTGAAAGATCGGCCCCTAGGTTCCACCCTACATCATCTTGGTATCAGAGCCACGTTGATCATGTTTTTGGAGCCCCTACCCTTTGTTTTCTAGCTTGATTTTGTTGATTTCGTCCTAAATCCGAAAATCCCCACCAAAAATAGCCCCAAAAAGTTTTTGTGATTTGTTGGTTTTGATGATGTTTTGTTGATTTTGATCCATGGATTCGTTGTGTTTCAAGTGGATCTAGCTTTCCCCCATCATTTCCCCCTTTCCATCCACGAAATCTCTCCAATTTTGACCTTGGAAATCGAGTTTTTCCGCCCCCGTTCTCAGATCTGGAATTTAGGGTTCGTCCCGGACGAAATTCCACGACCCCCGGAACTTCCGGACTCCCCCGGAACTTCCGTCCCAGCCCCGGAACTTCCGGGCTAAACAGAAAGTTTACCCCAAAAATCCCCCTGACCCCCGCACTTTTTCCGCGACCCCCGGAACTTCCGGCCACCCCCCGGAACTTCCGGAGCCCGGAACTTCCGGCCCTAACCCCGGAACTTCCGGCCTAACCAGAGACATTGCACAGAATTTCAGCATCAGCCTTCTTCACCGTTTTCATCATATCTTTTCGCTCCGAACTCCGATTTGAGTGTTCTTTGGCTCGTTTTGAAGCTATCGACGTGACCGAGGTCCTCACCTTGGTTTCACCACCTTTTGACACCATAAAGTTTTTGGTACGTTGGCATCTTTGCCTAGGGCTCCCACCATATCATCCGCAATACCACCATAGCATTCCGCAACCAAACCCATTTTGATCCCCATAGCATTTGAGGTTGTTTGAGTAGTGACTTGAGTCTCCTAAGGTGTTTAGGATACTTAGGGACGGTTGCTTCTTCATCAACCACCACCATAACTTCCGCATAGGCTTTCCCACCATACACTTCCGCCACCCAAACTTAACCCAATTTTGTTGTGTTGAAAGTTGTGTCTCCTAAGGTGTTTCGGCTACTTAGGGACGGCAACTTCAACTCCGACACCGTGTATAGCCCATCATACATTTCCACCACCATAACCCGGTCAACTTCGGCTACTCGGGTTTCCGCCAATACTTCCGCAACCACCACCGCATTCCCGCTACCACCATTTGACATTTGCCTTTGGAGATTTTGAGTTCGCAGTTTTTTCCGTTTCCTAAGGTGTTTCGGCTACTTAGGGACGAGTCTCTATCATCTTGGTGTCTACATCAAGAACACCGCCACTCATCATCGCCATTGACGGCAACCTCTATATCATCTTGTTATAGTGGTATCCCTCCATTGTATATTCCCCTTGCAATTGCATTGATAACCCCTAGCCCATTTTGCGTCACTTGCCTATCGAGACTAGCCATTCGAGTATTGCCGGCAACGTTACTTGTGCACATTAGTGATCATACTTCCCATAGCATACATACCATATCGTCGTGGTGCATATATTGCTATCATATCTTGTGTCACAAGTTTGTTCCCGCATATACACACTTGCTATCTTGGTTTGTGCATTTCGCAAAGTGGCCATACAAAAAAAAGAGAATAAAGCTTTTAAGCAAAGTAAAAGAAAGAGCAAAGAAGCTTGTAAGCAAGTGCCATAGCATCATACCACATTGCATATAAGATTGTCATATCCGATCATCTTGGATCAAACACCGGGAACCATACATACATAGCATACCTGGGATAGAAAGTTTATCCATTTTGCATCTTATAGGTTGTGCACAAGTGTCGTATCCGCCCATTGAGCAATCGTGCTAGCGTCTCTCTTGAGTTGTGCAACACGAGCGTTTTGGTGGATTCCACATTTTGATCTCATTCCTTGGTTGCACGGCCCCAGTTATCTATCCGTGTGTGCGTTTCTGTGTGCCATTCATTGCTATTGGTCTACATGTTTCACTTGCGAATTTGTGAATCTCTTTCAACATTATTGACTCTTGCTAACATTTTGCATCAAATTTTTGTGCCACTATCCTCACCGAGCTCCACCATAAGCTTTTACTTGTGTAGGTGTGAGAAACCGACAAGAATTGGTACCAATTGTGCAATTTCCTTGTTACACATTGAGTGATCATTGATCCATTTTTAACATCGGTTAGGGTACATTTGGCCAAGTTCTTCTCTTTCTCCCACTCATAGTTTGATGAGGACATGACTACCTTGGATGAGACCAAAAATATTGCATACATGCATATTTCTCAGGTGATTTCTAGTGCAAACTATTCAATAATATATTTATGTTATCCAGAACAAAAATACTTCACATACTTTTGTGTTTTGTCTAATTGCAGGTGTATGGGACATTTGTACAATCCACATATGAAGATAAGGAGAAAGAGATGTTTACCTGCTGTTCAAAAAGTTCTCTCACGTCACTTTTGGCCCAAGGGAAGATAGAGTCCAAGTCTCTCACGTTCGGACTCAGATTCGGACTGCTGCAGACATACCTGACTCAAAACGTCTATAACTTTTCATACGGACTCCAAATTGGTTGATTCTTTTTTGTTGGAAAATAGATTTCGTGCATTTTCCAACCCAATTGGAATCTCCTTAAAATCCGTCCGGAGCGTTGAGTTATAGACGAAACAATCTGATGCTGCAGCAGAATCCGAGTCAAACTACAAGTCCAAAGGTGTTACGTCACCTCCGCTTGGGCCCATTGGCCTTGTACGACCTAGGGTTAGTTTTAGGCTGCCTTGGGACGTCCTCCCACCTCCTTGGCCGCCACCCCTTGCTCCTATATAAGTAGATCCATCTAGTAGCTTTTTCCTTGGGATTTGTTTAGTTAAAAGTTAGCCATTGCAACCGTGTACCGTTTGTGTCCAACGACCAGACCAAGACCGCTTACGGATCCCCACCATTATCAATACTTCATATATATTCGCAATATTCAGATTGCTTTATCATATTCTTGCTCGTTCTTCAATTGCTTGCAGGAATAGACCTTCGTGGTCAGGCTGATCGTGCTTCCGGCATCATCAGTAACCTAAGGAGATTGGTTTAGCGATTGCTAAGGCGCAACGTCGTGCACGTTTGTAGTCGGATCGTCAAAGTCGTCTCCACCAAAATCGATAGTTATCATCTCATCGAAAGATCGGGACACCCTCGCCTCTATCATAGTTGCTCGAGTCTTGTGATGGATAGGCAAGGCATTTCCTCTCCGGTCTTCGACAACGACGACGGCGTGAACAACTACATCACCAAAGCGTCAATCTTCGATCTACAATGACAAATGCAAGGCGCACAATCAAGATTGCAAGAGCGCATCGAGAACCTCTCCATCGACATGCATCTCTCAGAAGCAAGGAAAAGGGACTACATCGACAACAAGCTTTCCGCACATAAAGAGGAGCAAGATGCAAGGATGGAGGAGATTAGAGCCTTGATCAAGTTTTCTTCCCCTTCGTCATCCTTAAGGCGGCGACATTCAAGACACAAGCCTTCGGAGCGCGGAAACGATGGAAGTGCAAATCGTCCTCATCCACATCTACATGGCGACAACCATCACGTTCGTGATCCACATCGTCATGAAGGGCAAGTCACCTCCAAGCAAAATGTGCACGACGACGAACGCCATCGAGCTCAAGTGCGACAACGACACCATCAACATAAAGATGCTCCACAAGTGCAAACGTAGAAGTCCGAACAAGCCCTACTTCATGCCAAGTCTAAGCTTCATGAGCACAAGAGAAGATCGCGAGACAAGCACTACCACGAGAACGCAACGGCTACTACACCAACCACTTCGGCATCTTCGCCAAGTGTTCTCAAGGCATCTTCGCCTTTGGACGTACGACATCTTCGCCTACTTCCCACGTGTACGCTGATAGAGGCAAAGGTGTCCCGATGTTTCGATGAGATGGTGGCTATCGTTTCTGTGGGAGTCGACCTTGACGATCCGACTACGATCGTGCGAGACGTCGCGCCTTAGCAATCGCTAAACCAACTTCCGAGGGTTATTGACCACGCCGAACACGATCAACGACCACGAGGGCTGTTTCCTGCGAGCAAGCGAAGAACAAGCAAGAAACTGAGATTGCAATCTGGATATTGCGAATATAAGATGAAAGCTTTATTGATCAAGGTGGGGTTACGTGGCGCCTTTGTGCGGTCGTTGAACACAAAGCGGCTGCGAAGTTGCAGCTATGGCGAACTTTAATCTAAACAAAACCCAAGGTCTAAGCGGTGCCCTAAGGGCTGTATATATGGAGGAAGAGGGGAATTTCGTGGCCCTTGGTGGAGGGGTCCGAAATCAACCCTAACTCTTGTTTCCCCACACATACGGACTCTAAAACAGCCTATACTTAAGTATTTCGAAATTACATGGGCCTGGCCCAATAATAAGGTGACGAGCACCTAGAATAGCCTCGGGACGACATTTATGAAGTAGCATCTTGTATATTTCGTCCAAGGCTTCATGCACCCATTATGGTGGCTTCAAAGTCCTGAAATCATCACTTGTAACTCCGTTCTTGTTCCCCTTAGCATGGCATTATCTCCATGCTTGTTCTTGCTCAATGTCCATCCTTCTCCAAGCTAGGGCCTTCATTTGTAAGCAAAACAAATGTATCCAATTTAGGCAGCATCATATTCTCATGAACATTAGAATCATTACCAAGAAGCGAAAGTACTGATAATTTAATTGGCGCATGTGAGCTCTAGTAATTGGTCCAGTATATGTAGCAGAGGGGCTGTGGGTGTAACAATGGTATTGATGTCCTCATCATCCTCCCTTCTTGAAATGAAGTCGTCCTCGACGGAAGCTCATATTCCTCACCCAAATAAGGCTTCAAATCTGCAATGTTAAAAGTGGGACTAACCCCAAAATCTGCAGGCAGCTCAAGTTTATATGCATTATCATTTATTTTCTCTAACACCTTAAATGGACCATCAGACACGTGGCATTAGCTTTGATTTGCGCAAATTAGAAACCTATCCTTACGCAAATGTAACCAAACAAGATCTCCGGTGCAAAGACAACATGTTTTCTACCCTTATCTCCACAAGTTTATATTTAGCATTCATACGCTCAATGTTTTCCTTAGTTATCTCATGCACTTTTAAAATCAATTCAGCACGTTCTTTAGCATCAAAATTAACCTTCTCCGAAGATGGAAGAGGCAACAAATCAATAGGTGCACGAGGTAGGAAGCCATACACAATTTCAAAAGGGCACATCTTAGTAGTAGAATGCAATGAGCGATTATAAGCAAATTTAATATGAGGCAAGCATTCTTCCCACATTTTCTTATTATTCTTCAAAACAGCCCTAAGCATAGTAGACAATGTTCTATTGACTACTTCAGTTTGTCCATCGGTTTGGGGTGACAAGTAGTACTAAAAGCAGTTTAGTCCCCAACTTAGCCCATAAACATCTCCAAAAGTGGCTAAGAAATTTAGTATCACGATCTGAAACAATAGTATTTGGCACACCATGCAAGCGAATAATTTCACGAAAGAACAAATCAGCAACATTAACAGCATCATCGCTTTTATGACATGGTATAAAGTGTGCCATTTTCGAGAATCTATCCACGACAACAAATATGCTATCCTCCCTTCTTTGTTCGAGGTAAACCTAAAACAAAGTCCATAGATATATCCTCCCAAGGAACACTAGGCACAGTGCAAAGGCATATATAAACCATGAGGATTGAGTCGTGACTTAGCTTTTTGACATGTAGTGCAGCGAGCAACAAAGCGCTCAACATCCGTCTCATCTTTGGCCAAAAGAAATGTGTAGCAAGTATATCCTCCGTCTTCTTCACGCCAAAATGTCCCATTAATCCTCCTCCATGCGCCTCCTGCAACAACAAAAACGAACAGAGCTAGCAGGAATGCATAGCTTGTTAGCACGGAACACAAAACCATCATTAATAACGAACTTGTTCCATGTTCTTCCCTCTTTACAATTCTGCATTACATCTTTAAAATCAGCATCATGCACATATTGATCTTTGATGGTCTCCAAACCAAATATTTTGAAGTCAAGTTGTGAAAGCATAGTATATCGACGAGACAAAGCATCAGCAATAACATTTTCTTTACCCTTCTTGTGTTTAATGACATAAGGAAAGTCTCAATGAATTCAACCCATTTAGCATGTCTACGATTCAGTTTAGCTTGACTTTTAATATGTTTCAAAGATTCATGATCAGAATGTATAACAAATTCTTTGGGCCATAAATAATGTTGCCATGTCTCTAAAGTCCGAACAAGAGCATATAATTCTTTGTCATAAGTAGAATAGTTCAGACTAGGCCCACTCAATTTTTGAGAAAAGTATGCAACAGGTTTGCCATCTTGTAATAACACACCTCCTAATCCAATTCCACTAGCATCACATTCAAGCTCAAAAGTCTTATTAAAGTCAGGAAGTTGGAGTAAAGGAGCATGTGTCAACTTATCTTTCAATACCGTGAAGGCTTCTTCTGTGCGGTACCCCAAACAAAAGGCACATCCTTCTTTGTAAGCTCATTGAGAGGTGCAGCAATGGTGCTAAAGTCTCTCACAAAACGCCTATAGAAACCAGCGAGTCCAAGAAAACTCCTCACTTGTGTGACCGTTTTGGGCTGCGGCCAACTCTCAATAGCTTCAATCTTGGCTTTATCAACTTCAATTCCTGTGGAGTAACAACATAGCCAAGAAAAGATACTAAATTCGGTGCAAAAGGTGCACTTCCCAAGGTTACCAAACAAACGTGCATCACGTAGAGCATTAAAAACAGCACGTAAATGTTCCAAATGTTCTTCCAAAGATTTGCTATAAATCAGTATATCATCAAAGTAAACTTCCAGAGCGAAAAAAAAAAAGAGCAGCGCAAAAAAAAAGCAGCGCAAAAAAAAAAAAAGAGCGAAAAAAAAATTTCCAGAGTGTGCTTTTCCGTTGTTTCCGTGCAGCGCCGTGATTTTGTTAGTGTTCTAGGCTCGCGTCTCTAGCACGGTCTAGCCTAGGACCAGCACAGTACCGTCATTGAGCGTTTATTCAACATTGCATCTTTGAATTGATTATTGCTAATCTTTAGCTACCATATATAGCCAACCCAGCTCCACATATTTCTACACCGTGTATACGTACGCTCCCCTGGCAATCGCTTTACTAAATATTCGGAGTTACTTGACACCGCTGGTTGCCGATCACCGCCTGCTGCATGGTAAGAACTTGTAAGACATTGATATTTGCTTTACTGTGAGCGTTTTACCACCACATCCTAGTAGTTATAGGAACATTATTTTTGGATTTTGTTTCTTGTTCTACTAATCATGACAGGATCGAGTCAATTCATGGGCTTTGTCGATCGCGGAGACATGCCACCACCTATGCAAATACCACAACCAAATCACGAGAGGTGCACAAACATCCAAATGCACATGATCAGGTTCATGTTTCTATACCACCATTTAATGGCCGTTTTAGACCTCCTTTATATATTGAATGGGAGTTAGACATAAATAATATATTTGTTTCCCATAATTTTGATGAACGTAAAAAAGTTATGGTTGCGGTTGGTTCTTTCACTGGTTATGCTCTAGTTTGGTGGAGTGAATATTGTCGGTTACACCCTGATTATGTACCTAATACTTGGGATGATTTAAAACATGTCATGAGAGATAGATTAAATCGATGTTTATTATACTCGTGGCATGATTAAAAACTGGAACATTTAAAACAAGGTAGTGACACCGTAACAAAATATTATGATGATTTACAAACTACCTTGTTGCACTCATTTTTAGAAGAAAGTGAAGAAGATTTTATGGATAGATTTTGGGAGGATTAAACCATAATATTCAGGAGATACTAATTCATGAAGAGTGTTATCCTATGGACCATTTGTTTCGTCTTGCTTGCAAAGCTGAACAGGAAATAAAGCGACGTGTTGCCCACAAGGAGAACAAGCGCACGGTGCACATTCCAACTGTTGATACAGATGTTTATTCAACTACTAGGCGTACTATGACAACCACATCCGTTGTTGCGAGGACTACATCATCTCCACCATGTGACACATCACCATCGAGAGTGCCTGCATCATCTGAGTTGACTATAAGAGGTAATGACAAAGGTACAGATTTTCCACTTTTACATGAGAATGATGCATGCCTAGTTAACTTGAATACATCATGTGTTGAGCTACCCACTACTTTGATCACACCACCTATTTTAGAGGATTATATTGATAATTTGACTTTGCCATGTGATCAAACAACTGAAATACCAACAATTTTGAGAGCACCCATTGAATTAACTATTGATGCAACAGAATCAATGTTTAATCATTTTGATCGACCTCTAATCTTGGTGATGATTCTGTGTCGAATGACTCATTGCATGTTTGCTTATCTAAGCATGTTGTAGCATGTAAATTTGATTCAAATAAGGTTTATTCACCAATGTTGGGATGGTTTAATGATGAACATTGTCAATCTCTTGAAATAAATAAGAGCTTCACTTATATGTGCAAACTGAGTTGCAGTATTTTCAAGCCTTCTAGTTCTTGTGCTAATTTGTTGGCTTTAGATTTTATGAACTATGCAAGTTACTCATCTATTCATGTGTCATATATGCAAAAATCAAGGGAAGTAAAATGGATGGCGTATACATATACAACATGTACACCTTGTCTCTTTTGTTAGCCACATTTCAGATTAAGCAACGCCGAGGGGCGGCTTTGTTTTCAAAAAGGGAGGATGATGAGGACATGACTACCTTGGATGAGACCAAAATATTGCATACATGCATATTTCTCAGGTGATTTCTAGTCTGAACTATTCAATAATATATTTATGTTATCCAGGACAAAATACTTCACAAACTTTTGTGCCATGTCTAATTGCAGGTGTATGGGACATTTGTACAATCCACATATGAAGATAAGGGAGAAAGAGATGTTTACCTGCTGTTCAAAAGTTCTCTCACGTCACTTTTGGCCCAAGAGAAGATAGAGTCCAAGTCTCTCACGTTCGGACTCAGATTCGGACTGCACAGACATACCTGACTCAAAACGTCTATAACTTTTTCATACGGACTCCAAATTGGTTGATTCTTTTTTTGTTGGAAAATAGATTTCGTGCATTTTCCAACCCAATTGGAATCACCTTAAAATACGTCCGGAGCGTTGAGTTATAGACGAAACAATCTGATGCTGCAGCAGAATCCGAGTCAAACTACAAGTCCAAAGGTGTTACGTCACCTCCGCTTGGGCCCATTGGCCTTGTACGACCTAGGGTTAGTTTTAGGCTGCCTTGGGACGTCCTCCCACCTCCTTGGCCGCCACCCCTTGCTCCTATATAAGTAGATCCATCTAGTAGCTTTTTTCTTGGGATTTGTTTAGTTAAAAGTTAGCCATTGCAACTTCGTGTACTTTGTTTGTGTCCAACGACCAGACCAAGACCGCTTCCGGATCCCCACCATTATCAATACTTCATATATATTCGCAATATTCAGATTGCTTTATCATATTCTTGCTTGTTCTTCGATTGCTTGCAGGAATAGACCTTCGTGGTCAGGTTGATCCTGCTCCAGCGTGGTCAATAACTTCTCGGAGTTGGTTTAGCGATTGCTAAGGCGCAACGTCGTGCACGTTTGTAGTCGGATCGTCAAAGTCGACTCCACCAAATCGATAGTTATCACCTCATCGAAAGATCGGGACACCCTCGCCTCTATCACTACATCAACTTCATCAAGTCCAAGGCGACTACCTACGAGCGAGGGTGACACTTCCATCTTCGGAAGCCCCCCAAGGAAGATGGCCGAGCATGGGAAACTCCCTTCGGTCATGGAGACGAGCTACAAGGTGCCACATCATATGGGCCTCCCACACCAAGACGGTGACAAGAAGGTTGAGCATGGGACTATCCCTTCAACCAAGACGGCGATAGGAGTTGAGCATGGAGACGTTTGCACCAACATCTCTCCGACACCCACATATAAAGAGATGACCCAATTCCCATGTGAGGAGAGCCACCCCACCATGAGTGATATGAGTGACTCCACCATATGTGACATTGAGTGCATTTCCTATGAGGGGGTGAGTGTGACCACCACTAGCCCCACACTTGAGAGCATGCCACACATCCTATGTGAGTTTGAGAGCCATTTGAGTGACTCCACCAACCATATGAGTGAGAGCATCAACCATATGAGGGAGAGCATACTTGAGGGAGTGAGTGAACCACAACACTTAGTGAGTGAGGTAGTTGACAGGGCATGTGAGGCCACTATGATTTCTAATGACTTACCCTCTACTCCTAGTGTGTTTTCTTCTTTGGTGCTAGGTCTCCTACATGACGACACGCCTATCCTCGACGAGTCCATCCCTCCAATGGAGACACCGATGGCCATGGTGGATGATGATGCACCCCCCACATGGTTCCATCAAGATGAAGATGACAACGAGTGGATCTTCAACACCTCACCTACAACACATGAGCGATGCTCCAAAGGTAACATAGGTGATGGTGCTTCTCTTGTCCCACTAGTGGACTCTCTTGACATTGATTGCTTGCATGATGTTGATCCACCTATTCCCATGCTTCATGCTAGTGCGATTTCTTCATGTCATGACTTACCTATTTATGATGAATATGATGATGAGCATGTTGAGTTGCCTAGTTGTGATGATATGCTCCATAGGATATCATGTGAAAATTCTTTTGGTCACATCATGTTTGATAATCCTTTGAACTTGTCATATGCTATGAGTGAGATCTCCCATATTGCATCATTTCAATCTCAACATAGTAACTATGCATGCCCCATTAAAATAAATCCTATTTGCACTTATGGCATAAATGACAAGTTGATGGTCATTGGCTTTTGCTTCTCTTGTGATGATTTTGCCATGCTTCCTTTACATGATTTGCGCAATTCATATACTATGTCATGCCATGATCACATTGTTCCAAATATGCTTTGTTTTGGATGTTTTCAATATTCTCCATGTGATGTTTCCATAAATGCTCATGAGGAGACCCCCATAGTTTCCTCATACATATTAGGAGATCTTGATGCATTTCATACCTTGCATGATTCCCATAATTGCGTGCACCATATGCATTCCATGAATAACAATGCTCTAGATATTTCTCATGATGCATTACACAATTTGAGTCTCCATTATGACATGCATAATGATAGAGGCAAAGGTGTCCCGTCTTTCGATGAGATGTTGGTTTTCGCTTTGGAGGAAGTCGACTTTGACGATCCGACTACGAACGTGCGAGGACGTCGCGCCTTAGCAATCGCTAAACCAACTCCGAGAGGTTATTGACCACGCCGAGCACGATCAACGACCACGAGGGCATTTCCTGCGAGCAAACGAAGAACAAGCAAGAAACTGAGATTGCAATCTGGATATTGCGAATATAAGATGAAAGCTTTATTGATCAAGGTGGGGTTCTGTGGCGCCTTTGTCCGGTCGTTGAACACAAACGGCACGCGAAGTTGCAGCTATGGCGAACTTTTAATCTAAACAAAACCCAAGGTCTAAACGGTGCCCTAAGGGCTGTATATATGGAGGAAGAGGGGAATTTCGTGGCCCTTGGTGGAGGGTCCAAATCAACCCTATCTCTTGTTTCCCCACACATACGGACTCTAAAAATAGCCTATACTTGGGTATTTCGAAATTACAAGGGCCTGGCCCACTAATAAGGTGACGCAGCACCTAGAATAGCCTCGGGACGACATTTATGAAGTAGCATCTTGTATATTTCGTCCAAGGCTTCATTCACCCATTATGGTGGCTTCAAAGTCCTGAAATCATCACTTGTAACTCCGTTCTTGTTCCCCTTGCGCATGGCATTATCTCCATGCTTGTTCTTGCTCCAATGTCCATCCTTCTCCAAGCTAGGGCCTTCATTTGTAAGCAAAACAAATGTATCCAATTTAGGCAGCATCATATTCTCATGAACATTAGAATCATTACCAAGAAACGAAAGTACCTGATAATTTAATTGGCGTGCGCGGGCTCTAGTAATTGGTCCAGTATATGTAGCAGTAGGTGCTGTGGGTGTAACAATGGTATTGATGTCCTCATCATCCTCCCCTTCTTGAAATGAAGTCGTCCTCGACGGAAGCTCATATTCCTCACCCAAATAAGGCTTCAAATCTGCAATGTTAAAAGTGGGACTAACCCCAAAATCTGCAGGCAGCTCAAGTTTATATGCATTATCATTTATTTTCTCTAACACCTTAAATGGACCATCAGCACGTGGCATTAGCTTTGATTTGCGCAAATTAGGAAACCTATCCTTACACAAATGTAACCAAACAAGATCTCCAGGTGCAAAGACAACATGTTTTCTACCCTTATCTCCAGCAAGTTTATATTTAGCATTCATACGCTCAATGTTTTCCTTAGTTATCTCATGCATTTTTAAAATCAATTCAACACGTTGTTTAGCATCAAAATTAACCTTCTCCGAAGATGGAAGAGGCAACAAATCAATAGGTGCACGAGGTAGGAAGCCATACACAATTTCAAAAGGGCACATCTTAGTAGTAGAATGCAATGAACGATTATAAGCAAATTCAATATGAGGCAAGCATTCTTCCCACATTTTCTTATTATTCTTCAAAACAGCCCTAAGCATAGTAGACAATGTTCTATTGACTACTTCAGTTTGTCCATCGGTTTGGGGTGACAAGTAGTACTAAAAAGCAGTTTAGTCCCCAACTTAGCCCATAAACATCTCCAAAAGTGGCTAAGAAATTTAGTATCACGATCTGAAACAATAGTATTTGGCACACCATGCAAGCGAATAATTTCACGAAAGAACAAATCAGCAACATTAACAGCATCATCGCTTTTATGACATGGTATAAAGTGTGCCATTTTCGAGAATCTATCCACGACAACAAATATGCTATCCTCCCTTCTTTGTTCGAGGTAAACCTAAAACAAAGTCCATAGATATATCCTCCCAAGGAACACTAGGCACAGCAAAGGCATATATAAACCATGAGGATTGAGTCGGGACTTAGCTTTTTGACATGTAGTGCAGCGAGCAACAAAACGCTCAACATCCCGTCTCATCTTTGGCCAAAAGAAATGTGTAGCAAGTATATCCTCCGTCTTCTTGACGCCAAAGTGTCCCATTAATCCTCCTCCATGCGCCTCCTACAACAACAAAAGACGAACAGAGCTAGCAGGAATGCATAGCTTGTTAGCACGGAACACAAAACCATCATTAATAACGAACTTGTTCCATGTTCTTCCTTCTTTACAATTCTGCATTACATCTTTAAAATCAGCATCATGCACATATTGATCTTTGATGGTCTCCAAACCAAATATTTTGAAGTCAAGTTGTGAAAGCATAGTATATTGACGAGACAAAGCATCAGCAATAACATTTTCTTTACCCTTCTTGTGTTTAATGACATAAGGGAAAGTCTCAATGAATTCAACCCATTTAGCATGTCTACGATTCAGTTTAGCTTGACTTTTAATATGTTTCAAAGATTCATGATCAGAATGTATAACAAATTCTTTGGGCCATAAATAATGTTGCCATGTCTCTAAAGTCCGAACAAGAGCATATAATTCTTTGTCATAAGTAGAATAGTTCAGACTAGGCCCACTCAATTTTTCGAGAAAAGTATGCAACAGGTTTGCCATCTTGTAATAACACACCTCCTAATCCAATTCCACTAGCATCACATTCAAGCTCAAAAGTCTTATTAAAGTCGGGAAGTTGGAGTAAAGGAGCATGTGTCAACTTATCTTTCAATACCGTGAAGGCTTCTTCCTGTGTGGTACCCCAAACAAAAGGCACATCCTTCTTTGTAAGCTCATTGAGAGGTGCAGCAATGGTGCTAAAGTCTCTCACAAAACGCCTATAGAAACCAGCGAGTCCAAGAAAACTCCTCACTTGTGTGACCGTTTTGGGCTGCGGCCAACTCTCAATAGCTTCAATCTTGGCTTTATCAACTTCAATTCCTATGGAGTAACAACATAGCCAAGAAAAGATACTCGGTCGGTGCAAAAGGTGCACTTACCAAGGTTACCAAACAAGCGTGCATCACGTAGAGCATTAAAAACAACACGTAAATGTTCCAAATGTTCTTCCAAAGATTTGCTATAAATCAGTATATCATCAAAGTAAACTACCACAAATCGTCCAATGAAAGCACGTAAAACTTCGTTCATTAATCTCATGAAAGTACTAGGTGCATTAGTTAACCCAAAAGGCATGACTAACCACTCATATAATCCAAACTTAGTTTTAAATGCTGTTTTCCATTCATCTCCCAATTTCATACGAATTTGATGGTATCCACTACATAAATCAACTTTGGAGAATATTGTAGAGCCACTTAATTCATCAAGCATATCATCTAGCCTAGGAATAGGATGACGATAACGAATAGTAATATTATTAATGCCTCTACAATCAACACACATACGCCGACGTACCATCCTTTTTAGGCACTAGTATAATAGGAACAGCACAAGGACTAAGAGATTCGCGTATATAACCTTTGTCGAGCAGCTCTGTACTTGACGATAATCTCCTTCGTCTCCTCTGGATTGGTACGGTATGGTGCACGGTTGGGTAGCGATGCACCGGAATTAAGTCAATTTGATGCTCAATCCCTCGAATAGGTGGTAATCCCGTGGCACGTCTTGTGGGAAGGCGTCGGCGAACTCCTGCAAAATGTTAGTGACAGCAGGGGGCAAAGAGGAAGGCGTCCTCGAATGAAAATAATGCCTCTTTGCACACAAAAGCATAGCAAACAGATTTGCTAGAATCTAGCTCATCAATATCAGATTTGGTGGCAAATAAACATGCACTTTTCAGTTTAATTTCAGAAGCAACATTAGATGGTTTATTATTAGGCTTCATTTGTTGCTCAAATTCTTTTGCCACAATCTGATTTTCACTCTTATTTTTCTCCTGTTTTGCTTTATTAGCTCTATTAATATCATCTTTCAAAATGGAATCAGGAGTCATAGGAAGCAAAGTAATATTTTTATCCTTGTGAACAAGAGTATACTGATTGTTTCTACCATGGTGTACAGAATTTTATCAAATTGCCATGGTCTACCAAGTAATAAGGAACATGCTTGCATAGGTACCACATCACAATCAACATAATCAGCATATGTAGAGATACTAAAATGCACACTAACAAGACGTGTTACCTTAACCTTGCCGCTGTTGTTGAACCATTGGATGTAGTAAGGATGTGGATGTGGTCTTGTGGTGAGAGAAAGCTTCTCCACCATATCCATGCTAGCCAAGTTGTTGCAGCTCCCTCCATCTATGATGACGCGAATAGAACGTTCCTTCACAACTCCCTTTGTATGGAACAAGTTATGCCTCTGATTTTGCTCAGCTTGTGTAACCTGCACACTCAAAACACGTTGAGCAACTAAACATTCATACTGTCAAGATCTTCAGCAGCCATGTATTGCGTCTCATGATCGAATCATCTCCACCATGTTCTTCATGTGTAATAAGAGCCAAAGTCTCTTCATCATAGTCACTAGCGGACTCATACCCACCATCCTCGTAGCAATCATCACACGCTGAGATTGGCATTCTCTCATAAAATGTCCTCTTCCCTTACAACGACGACAAATAATATCACTTGTGTGCCCTGTTGACGCCATGGAAGAAGAAGAGCTCTGTGTAGGCCCGGCGGTGTGCTCTTGGCGAGATAGTGGTGGTTGTGCCTGCTTTCTTGTATCACGGTTGGAGGTGGCAGCCGACGGAGGTGCCGGTGTAGTAGAACGTGTGGAAGTAGATGATGCACGTGGTGTCCATGATGAAGGTCGACCTGCAGAAAAGTTAGTCGCGCCAAGGCACATCGATCCTGCACTTCACGCTCAGCTTTACAAGCAAGATGGAATAATCGAGTGATATTATTATAATCCTTGTAGTCTAGAATGGTCTGAATCTCTCTATTTAATCCACCCGAGAAAAGCGTGCAAGCATAGCTTCATTCTCCTCAACAATACCACATCTAATCAAGCCAGTTTGTAATTCCTGATAATATTCTTCTACGAATTTTTCCTTGTCTTAAGCGCTGCAATTTTGAAGTAATTCACGTTGATAATATGGTGGAACCCAACGAGCACGCATAGCAGTTTTCAAAGCAGCCCAAGTAGCTGGAACAGGATATAATCTACAATGTTCAGACCACCAAACACATGCAAAGCTAGTGAAAGCACAAACAGCAGCAGGAACACGTCTCTCCTCAGGATATTGTAAACATGTAAATCGTTGTTCAGTTTCTAACTCCCAAGTAAGATATATATCAGAACATATCTACCCTCAAATGGTGGAATATTCAATTTCAGTTTAGGGAGATGGTCATGATCTCGTACCTGAAGGGGAGCCCGAACATTGCCATTATTTGCATGTGGACGACCTGGTGGTTGTGGTGCTGGTGGTTGCACGTAGTTCTGATGTTGATCAACCTCATCCTCGTAAGCTCTTACATAATCATCCTCCCCCACCGCAGCAGCAGGAGCCACGAAGTATCAACAAGAGCACCAGCAGCTTGGCGGTGAAGAGGAACACGGGAAGCTCGGCGGAGGGCTGTTTCGCGATGTGGAGGTAGTCCTTGTTGTTGTAGTAGAGGTGTGTTAGGTGCAGCCGGTGGTGGTGGTGGTAGACGCGCGAGGAATTCATTAAACTTGTTATCGAGCTTTGTTTCGAACGCCTTCTCAATGCCATCTATCTTCTCCATGGCCTCTTCAAATCTATTTAGCACATCGTCCACCTGCCCACTCATCATTTGTTGAAACTTATCATGTAGCGCTTTGTTTGTCATGTTCTCCCAGTCAGTCTCGTCGGCTTGTGATCCTGCCATGGTTAGCAGCAATAGAAACACACAAGAATATGATTGACAGACTACTAGGAAGTGGTGGTGGTGGTGTGGTGGACGATCACAAATCCGTCAAGCAAATCTCAAATTCTTACCAGTTCTTACCAAAGAAGAAAGGTGATCGGCAACCGATGTAGTCAAAACTCTCAAAGCTTGGATAGAGCGATTACGGGGAGAGTCAAGCGCACGATGTAGATGTATGTGGAGCTGGGAAGGCTTATAATATGGTAGCAAAAAGGTTGAGCAATAATCAATTCAGAGATGCAAAGTTGAATAAACGCTCAACGACAGTCTTATCAGGTTGGTCCTAGGCTAGACCGTGCTAGAGACGCGAGCCTAGAACACTAACAAAATCACGGCGCTGCACGGAAACAACGGAAAAGCACACTCTGGAATTTTTTTTTCGCTTTTTTTGCGCTGCTTTTTTTTTTTGAAAAATCACTATAATGGCGAGTGTCTCAAAACTCTTCCTGGTCAAACCGACAGGATGGGCACGAAATTTTTTCGACCAAATTTTTTTTTTATTTGCCGGACCCAAAAGCTGAAACGGGTCAAAAAACTTTCTATAATGGCGACTGTCTCAATACGCTTAGAAACACCTAAAAATAGGATAGCCAGAAAATATTTCGACAAGTGCGTTTTCGGAAAATTTTGGGCCTAAACGGAGGGTGGTTTCCAGACTCTTTTTTTTTTTTTTTGAAACCTACTCCGGCAAGGAAAACACAAATCGGAAACTAGATGGATCTCGAAAACAAACCTAATATGCAAGGAACTCGGATTGGTGGTGGATATATGGTGGTGGTATATGACAACGGTGGTGGTATATGGTAGCGGTGGTGGTATATGGATACGGATTGGTGGTGGTATATGGATACGGATTCAGAGCGGTGGTGGATAAGCAATGGTGGTAGATGGCAAGGCGATGATGATGGTGTGGCGGCGGCGTGACAACTTATGACCAGAACTCGAAACTCTAAAAGACTAGACTCTAAGACCAGCAACTTGACACGACGATGCAACCGCAAATTCAACAAAGCAAAACCCTAAAAAGATTATGCAAAGGCTCAGATTGGTTCGGATATGATGAACTAACCCTAATTTTTTTGTGGCTTTTTCGTGGACTTTAGGTATGAAGAACAGACTCGATCTAATCTACGAAAAACTGTAAAATCTCAACGAGCAACCTGAAAATCTGATACCACTTGATAGAGGCAAAGGTGTCCCATCTTTCGATGAGATGTTGGTTTTCGCTTTGGAGGAAGTCGACTTTGACGATCCGACTACGAACGTCTTGAGGACGTCGCGCCTTAGCAATCGCTAAACCAACTCGAGAGGTTATTGACCACGCCGAGCACGATCAACCCGACCAAGAGGGTACATTTCCTGCGAGCAAACGAAGAACAAGCAAGAAACTGAGATTGCAATCTGGATATTGCGAATATAAGATGAAAGCTTTATTGATCAAGGTGGGGTTCTGTGGCGCCTTTGTGCAGTCGTTGAACACAAACGGCACGCGAAGTTGCAGCTATGGCGAACTTTTAATCTAAACAAAACCCAAGGTCTAAACGGTGCCCTAAGGGCTGTATATATGGAGGAAGAGGGGGGAATTTCGTGGCCCTTGGTGGAGGGGTCCGAAATCAACCCTATCTCTTGTTTCCCCACACATACGGACTCTAAATATAGCCTATACTTGGGTATTTCGAAATTACAAGGGCCTGGCCCACTAATAAGGTGACGCAGCACCTAGAATAGCCTCGGGACGACATTTATGAAGTAGCATCTTGTATATTTTGTCCAAGGCTTCATTCACCCATTATGGTGGCTTCAAAGTCCTGAAATCATCACTTGTAACTCCGTTCTTGTTCCCCTTGCGCATGGCATTATCTCCATGCTTGTTCTTGCTCCAATGTCCATCCTTCTCCAAGCTAGGGCCTTCATTTGTAAGCAAAACAAATGTATCCAATTTAGGCAGCATCATATTCTCATGAACATTAGAATCATTACCAAGAAACGAAAGTACCTGATAATTTAATTGGCGTGCGCGAGCTCTAGTAATTGGTCCAGTATATGTAGTAGTAGGTGCTGTGGGTGTAACAATGGTATTGATGTCCTCATCACATAACAACAAACCTCTCATGATGGATGACATGTTTCTATATCGTGCATCTCATTTATTTGAGCATTTGCTATTTAGTGCTAACCAACACAAGCACGTGCGCATCATGATGGATGATGTGTACATCTACCACACACACACAATTTTTCCTTTGTCTTTGTTTTGTGTAGGTACGCACGTATACTCGTCAACATCTCAATCCCATGAGTTGACGAAACGAGCTCTTGAGAGCAACGATGACTTGGAATCCCGTGGAATTTCATTCCCACCATTCCTTTTGCGCAAGGACTACGCGCATCTCTTTTACTTGTCTCTCACACGGCTATGGGCTATTTACCACTTCTCACCTTATCCTCATTTTACCGTGTTCACTTTGCATGCTATGCTTGCTTCTATGCCTTTGCCATGCCATTGTGACCCTTGCTTGCATCTACCCATGATTCACCATTATGCTACTCCTATGTGTATTTGCATGCTTGGTGGAGATCCTTGTTGCTATTGCCATGTTTATCATGTGCCCCATGCTATTGATGCTATTTTGCTCATATCTTGCCCTTATGCTTGTGAAATGTCATGTGCATTATATATGCCCACTATTTGCACACATGACATGTTTGCCATGATTCCTTCTAGTATGTTGCATCTTCGCACTACTAGCTTGCTTGACTTGACCACTATGATTACTTGCTTGGTTGCATCACCCATGTTCCACTCTTACTCACTTTCTTGGGTTGATGACATATATGTTCATGCCTCTCACATGATATATCTTGTTCATTGTCGATTGCCTCCAATTGTTGCATCTATGCTTATTGATCTTGGAGACTTTGACACTTTACTTGTGATGCATGCTTGCATTATATATGCCCACTATTTGCACACATGACATGTTTGCCATGATTCCTTCTAGTACGTTGCATCTTCGCACTACTAGCTTGCTTGACTTGACCACTATGATTACTTGCTTGGTTGCATCACCCATGTTCCACTCTTACTCGTTTTCTTGGGTTGATGACATATATGTTCATGCCTCTCACATGATATATCTTGTCCATTGTCGATTGCCTCCAATTGTTGCATCTATGCTTATTGATCTTGGAGACTTTGACACTTTACTTGTGATGCATGCTTGTTTGATTGAGCCTCTTGTATTTGGTTGTTCTCGTATCATATGCCTCCATACTATGAAATGCTTCCTTGTCCTTCCTTATGATGAGCATGATGCATACACTTGTTGGGTATCTTACCACACGAATGATAGGTTTTGCATTTCCGCTAACCTCATTTGTTTTTCCGAGTGTTTGTCATGTTCTTTCGTTTTGAAGGATACACAAGGCGGTAACATGATGAGACAACTTGGTCATGTGAAGACGTACACGATGCGCGACATCAACATTTTCGACATTCTCATAAGGTGAACTCCTTCCCTTTGAGCCATCCTCACATATGCATATTGGATGGGTCATTCTTTCATTGTTGTTTCCTTCTTGTTGTCTACATGATACATCTCGCGAATGGATGAGCGACATTGAAGATGCACCCTTTGGACCTTCAAGTTGAGGAGCGCTCGGACTTCTTGGATGCACCTTCGAACCTCCACTCATACCACGACATCGAGCATTGGTACATCAACACTCCTTTGACACATTGCACCAACACATACATATTTGTTGATTGTGCTTCCTCATGTCATGCTCGATGGACATATCATACTCACCACAAGTTTGCACCCTATGCATGGATTGACACCGATTATGCTAGTCTTGTTACACCTATTTCCATGTCATCCATGATATATGAGCTTGTGCATTTCCTTAGCAAATTTGTTGTGATCTTTCTTGATGGCATATTCATACATAATGATCACATTGCCTACAATCAATTGCATGATAACATAATCATATTGAGAATCCATTGCCATATTCATGCTATTGATAAACCGTCTCACTATGACATCATTTTGCACCGTGGTTGCCTTGATCATATTCACAACACATTTGTGTGCACAATGAATTTTTTTACTCCCATGAATGCTTTGCATATCATTCTATATCATCTTGATAAGCTTCATGTGCTTTATCACGAACAATCTTGTTGCACGGACTCATTCTTACATGATGGACATTTTGTGTGCGCTAACCATTGTATTTCCGAGTGTCGCTTGTGTTTGCTCTTTTTGCTTGTCTATCACTCCGGTGACACCTCGGAGTACTTGGATTGCGTCATGCCTTCAACTCCGTCCAACTACAAGTCCGTCCACGACAACCGTTTCCATGGTGATGAGGATCACGATCCGAGGTCGGATCTTTCCAAGGGAGGGGAGATGATGCGGAGCATCCCACGTTCATCCCCATGTACACTCCGACTACTCTCCAAGCCCCAAGAGGATATATGACGAGACCTCGACCATACGCCATTGGACACAAGGTGAACTCACTCCTCATCGAACCGTCACTTTCCACATGTGAGACATGGCTACTACCTCATGCATGGACCTTGCATATACTTAGGTACAACCGAGACGACCATGGAGGATCCAAGGACCAAGGCCAAGCATGGAAGAGGAGAAGGAAGAAGAAGCAGGAATAAGCTTCTAGAAAGCCCGGAACTTCCGTCCTCTGCCCGGAACTTCCGGCCCCCGGGCCTTCCGGCCTGCCCGGAACCTCCGGCCCCCGGAGTCCAGGCCAGCCCCGAGCGCGCCAACTCTCTGGATAGCCCGGAACCTGCCAGGAACTTCCGGAGCCTGGAACTTCCGGCCCTGCCCGGAACTTCCGGCCTGCCTGCGTGCAAAGACTCGGGCCGAAGCCCATGTAACCCTTTCCCACTTACCCCTTCGTGGCTTAGACTATAAATAGACCACCCCCTCCTCCTAGTTACGGTTAGCAATGGATTAGCTCATATTTTGTGTGAGAGCCTTGCTCATCCACTTGGTTACTTCTCCTCGGAGCTCATGACCTCTTCGGAGAAGAACCCCCAAGCGGATTCAAGACCCCTTCAAGGGAAGACAATCAAGACCTCCTCACGGAGAAGAATCGGTTACCTCTTGTATCGTCCTTTGTTGATCATGGATCGTGTATCTCTCTTTATGTTCATCGATCTAGCGCATGTGTAATTGAATCTTGTTGGTTTGAGTGATTCTCTTGTGTTTTCCCCCGTGATTTCCCTCGTGCTCTTCCGCTCGTTCTTCGTGTTCCTCGTAGGGATCCTCTCCAAACGTGAAAGATCGGCCCCTAGGGTTCCTCCCTACATCACATAGTTTGTTAGCTCTCATAAGATAACCATCCTTGATGTAATATTGTTCCCAAGAAGTATGCGTCAAACACTTAGCATAAGGAATAGCAAAAGATGGGTCGTTAGCATACAATTCTTTTATGTGCTCAAAGCCAATAACATTCAACTCAAGTTTAGTGACAAGCGTGCATATGTGTGAAAGGGCATCGGCAACTACATTTTCTTTACCCTTAATGTACTTGATCACATAGGGAAAAGATTCAATAAATTCACTCCATTTGGCATGACGCTTGTTCAACTTAGTTTGACCTTTTAAGTACTTAAGCATTTCATGATAGATATGGATGACAAACTCATGCGGTCTAAGGTAATGTTCCCAAACATGTAGCACACGCACTAAAGCATACAATTCTTTGTCATAGATGGGATAGTTAAGTTGAGCACCGGATAATTTTTCACTAAAATATGCAATGGCTCGTTTTTCTTGCATCAAAACTCCGCCAATTCCGGTACCACTTGCATCACAATGAACCTCAAAAGTTTTGTCAAAATTAGGCAATACAAGAATCGGAGCATGAGTAAGTAAAGACTTGAGCTCATCAAAAGTGGTGGATTGCAAAGTTCCCCAAACAAAAGGAGCATTCTTCTTACTCAAAGCATGCAAAGGAGCGGCAATTGTGCTAAAATCTTTCACAAAGCGACGATAAAAACCCGCAAGACCAAGAAAGCTACGCACTTGTTGCAAATTGGTGGGTTGGGGCCAAATTTTAATTGCTTCAATCTTAGATTCATCAACATGGACACCCTTTGAGGATACAACAAAACCCAAGAAAACCACTTTGTCAACACCAAATGTGCATTTTTTCATGTTTGCATAAAGACTTTCCTTTCGAAGGGTTTGCAAAACAGTCCTAACATGATCAAGATGCTCTTTCATGGTTTTGCTAAACATAAGAATATCATCGAAGTAAACCACAACAAAGACTCCAATATAAGGCGGAAGGACAGAATGCATGAGACGCACAAAAGTACCGGGAGCTTCCGATAAACCCATAGGCATGACTAACCACTCATATAAACCAAATTTGGTTTTGAAAGCAGTTTTCCATTCATCACCCTCTTGTATGCGTATTTTATAGTAGCCACTTTTAAGATCAATTTTTGAGAAAACGTTGGCTCCACTAAGTTCATCAAGCATATCATCTAAGCGAGGAATGGGATGCCTATAGCGAACGGTAATAGCATTTATAGGTCTACAATCGGAACACAAGCGAAAACTTCCATCGGGCTTAGGCACAAGTATAACGCGAACGGCACACGGGCTTAGGCTTTCACGTACATGACCGTTGTCGATGAGTTGTTGTACTTGCCGTTGAATCTCCTTGGTTTCTTCGAGATTGACTCGGTATGGAGCTTTGTTTGGGAGAGGTGCTCCGGGGATGAGGTCGATTCGATGCTCAATGCCTCGAAGAGGAGGTAGACCCAGAGGTAGCTCATCGGGGAAAACATCTTGGAATTCCTGCAAAAGAGATTTAAACACTGAAGGTAGCTCATGAGAGGAGTTAGTTGTTGGCTTTCCATCCTTGCACACAAGGACAAAGTGCATCACACTAGATGGGTTCTCACACATTTCTCTCATCTCACTTTTGGTGGCAAATAGGATGAGGTTTTTCTCTCAAGGCGAAGAGGCGCTCAAGTTTGGCTTGTGGCTCTTACTAAATTTTTGGTGGATCACTTTCTCACTCTTGTCTCTATGATGGGTGGCTTGCTTGTCGGCTATTACTTGACTAGGAGACATAGGTCGTAGCACATATTCCTTCCCTTTCATCTTGAAGCTATAGTGATTGGTGCGCTCGTTGTGGAAGACACCACGGTCGAATTACGATGGTCGACCAAGAAGGAGGTGGCAAACTGTCATTGTGACCACATCACATTCCAAGGTGTCCTAATATGCACCAATCTTGAAGGAGACTTGGACCGTATGTTCAACTCGTATAGTGCCGGAGTCACTTAGCCATTGAACCTTGTAGGGATTCGGGTGCTTCCTCTTGACCAATTGAAGCTTGGAGCATAGTTCTTCACTTGCCAAGTTGTGACAACTACCTCCATCGATGATGACCTTGACGGACCTTCCGTTGATGACGGCCTTTGTGTGGAAGATGTGGCATCTTTGGTCGTCTTCTTGTTGATGTTGAAGAGTCAAGACCTTGGAGACAACGAGAGCGGGGCTCGCATCCTCATCACAAAAGACTTGGTCATCTTCATCTTCGTTCACTCGCCGGTGCATGGCCACTTGCTCAAGACCTTCCATCTCTTCATCTGATAGAGGCAAAGGTGTCCCGATGTTTCGATGAGATGGTGGCTATCGTTTCTGTGGGAGTCGACCTTGACGATCCGACTACGAACGTGCGAGACGTCGCGCCTTAGCAATCGCTAAACCAACTTCCGAGGGTTATTGACCACGCCGGAGCACGATCAACCTGACCACGAGGGCCTGTTTCCTGCGAGCAAACGAAGAACAAGCAAGAAACTGAGATTGCAATCTGGATATTGCGAATATAAGATGAAAGCTTTATTGATCAAGGTGGGGTTCTGTGACGCCTTTGTGCGGTCGTTGAACACAAACGGCATGCGCGAAGTTGCAGCTATGGCTAACTTTTAATCTAAACAAAACCCAAGGTCTAAACGGGCCCTAAGGGCTGTATATATGGAGGAAGAGGGGGAATTTCGTGGCCCTTGGTGGAGGGTCCAAATCAACCCTAACTCTTGTTTCCCACACATACGGACTCTAAAACAGCCTATACTTAAGTATTTCGAAATTACATGGGCCTGGCCCAATAATAAGGTGACGAAAGCACCTAGAATAGCCTATGGACGAATATTATGAAGTGGCATCTTGTATATTTCGTCCAAGGCCTCATGCACTCATTAGGGTGGCTTCAAAGTCCTGGAATCATCACTTGTAACTCTGTTCTTGTTCCCCTTGCATGCCAACATCTCCATGCTTGAACTTGCTCCAAGGTTCATCTTTCTTGTCCATGGTAGGCCCTTCATTTGTAAGCAAAACAAATGTATCCAATTTAGGCAGCATCATATTCTCATGAACATTAGAATCGTTACCAAGAAACGAAAGTACCGATAATTCAATTGGCGTCTTGTGAGCTCGAGTAATTGGTCCGGTATGTATAGCAGCAGGGCTGTGGGTGTAACAATGGTATTGATGTCCTCATCATCCTCCCTTCTTGAAATGAAGTCGTCCTCGACGGAAGCTCATCTTCCTCACCCAAATAAGGCTTCAAATCTGCAATATTAAAAGTGGGACTAACCCCAAAATCTGCAGCAACTCAAGTTTATATGCATTATCATTTATTTTCTCTAACACCTTAAATGGACCATCAGCACGTGGCATTAGCTTTGATTTATGCAAATTAGGAAACCTATCCTTACAAATGTAACCAAACAAGATCTCCGGTGCAAAGACAACATGTTTTCTACCCTTATCTCCAGCAAGTTTATATTTAGCATTCATACGCTCAATGTTTTCCTTAGTTAACTCATGCATTTTTAAAATCAATTCAGCACGTTCTTTAGCATCAAAATTAACCTTCTCCGAAGATGGAAGAGGCAACAAATCAATAGGTGCACGAGGAAGGAAGCCATACACAATTTCAAAAGGGCACATCTTAGTAGTAGAATGCAATGAACGATTATAAGCAAATTCAATATGAGGCAAGCATTCTTCCCACATTTTCTTATTATTCTTCAAAACAGCCCTAAGCATAGTAGACAATGTTCTATTGACTACTTCAGTTTGTCCATCAGTTTGGGGTGACAAGTAGTACTAAATAGCAGTTTAGTCCCCAACTTAGCCCATAAACATCTCCAAAAGTGGCTAAGAAATTTAGTATCACGATCTGAAACAATAGTATTTGGCACACCATGCAAGCTTAATAATTTCACGAAAGAACAAATCAGCAACATTAACAACATCATCGCTTTTATGACATGGTATAAAGTGTGCCATTTTCGAGAATCTATCCACGACAACAAATATGCTATCCTCCCTTCTTTGTTCGAGGTAAACCTAAAACAAAGTCCATAGAGATATCCTCCCAAGGAACACTAGGCACAGCAAAGGCATATATAAACCATGAGGATTGAGTCGTGACTTAGCTTTTTGACATGTAGTGCAGCAAGCGCTACAAAACGCTCAACATCCCGCCTCATCTTTGGCCAAAAGAAATGTGTAGCAAGTATATCCTCCGTCTTCTTGACGCCAAAGTGTCCCATTAATCCTCCTCCATGCGCCTCCTGCAACAACAAAAGACTAACAGAGCTAGCAGGAATGCATAGCTTGTTAGCACGGAACACAAAACCATCATTAATAACGAACTTGTTCCATGTTCTTCCCTCTTTACAATTCTGCATTACATCTTTAAAATCAGCATCATGCACATATTGATCTTTGATGGTCTCCAAACCAAATATTTTGAAGTCAAGTTGTGAAAGCATAGTATATCGACGAGACAAAGCATCAAGCAATAACATTTTCTTTACCCTTCTTGTGTTTAATGACATAAGGGAAAGTCTCAATGAATTCAACCCATTTAGCATGTCTACGATTCAGTTTAGCTTGACTTTTAATATGTTTCAAAGATTCATGATCAGAATGTATAACAAATTCTTTGGGCCATAAATAATGTTGCCATGTCTCTAAAGTCCGAACAAGAGCATATAATTCTTTGTCATAAGTAGAATAGTTCAGACTAGGCCCACTCAATTTTTCGTAAAAGTATGCAACAGGTTTGCCATCTTGTAATAACACACCTCCTAATCCAATTCCACTAGCATCACATTCAAGCTCAAAAGTCTTATTAAAGTCAGGAAGTTGGAGTAAAGGAGCATGTGTCAACTTATCTTTCAATACCGTGAAGGCTTCTTCACATGCGGTACCCCAAACAAAAGGCACATCCTTCTTTGTAAGCTCATTGAGAGGTGCAGCAATGGTGCTAAAGTCTCTCACAAAACGCCTATAGAAACCAGCGAGTCCAAGAAAACTCCTCACTTGTGTGACCGTTTTGGGCTGCGGCCAACTCTCAATAGCTTCAATCTTGGCTTTATCAACTTCAATTCCTGTGGAGTAACAACATAGCCAAGAAAAGATACTCGGTCGGTGCAAAAGGTGCACTTCCCAAGGTTACCAAACAAACGTGCATCACGTAGAGCATTAAAAACAGCACGTAAATGTTCCAAATGTTCTTCCAAAGATTTGCTATAAATCAGTATATCATCAAAGTAAACTACCACAAATCGTCCAATGAAAGCACGTAAAACTTCGCTCATTAATCTCATGAAAGTACTAGGTGCATTAGTTAACCCAAAAGGCATGACTAACCACTCATATAATCCAAACTTAGTTTTAAATGCTGTTTTCCATTCATCTCCCAATTTCATACGAATTTGATGGTATCCACTACGCAAATCAACTTTGGAGAATATTGTAGAGCCACTCAATTCATCAAGCATATCATCTAGCCTAGGAATAGGATGGCGATAACGAATAGTAATATTATTAATGCCTCTACAATCAATACACATACGCCGACGTACCATCCTTTTTAGGCACTAGTATAATAGGAACAGCACAAGGACTAAGAGATTCGCGTATATAACCTTTGTCGAGCAGTTCCTGTACTTGACGATAATCTCCTTCGTCTCCTCCGGATTGGTACGGTATGGTGCACGGTTGGGTAGCGATGCACGGGAATTAAGTCAATTTGATGCTCAATCCCTCGAATAGGTGGTAATCCGGTGGCACGCCTTGTGGGAAGGCGTCGGCGAACTCCTGCAAAATGTTAGTGACAGCGAGGGGCAAAGAGGAAGGCACGTCCTCGAATGAAAATAATGCCTCTTTGCACACAAAAGCATAGCAAACAGATTTGCTAGAATCTAGCTCATCAATATCAGATTTGGTGGCAAATAAACATGCACTTTTCAGTTTAATTTCAGAAGCAACATTAGATGGTTTATTATTAGGCTTCATTTGTTGCTCAAATTCTTTTGGCACAATCTGATTTTCACTCTTATTTTTCTCCTGTTTTGCTTTATTAGCTCTATTAATATCATCTTTCAAAATGGAATCAGGAGTCATAGGAAGCAAAGTAATATTTTTATCCTTGTGAACAAGAGTATACTGATTGTTTCTACCATGGTGTACAGAATTTTATCAAATTGCCATGGTCTACCAAGTAATAAGGAACATGCTTGCATAGGTACCACATCACAATCAACATAATCAGCATATGTAGAGATACTAAAATGCACACTAACAGACGTGTTACCTTAACCTTGCCGCTGTTGTTGAACCATTGGATGTAGTAAGGATGTGGATGTGGTCTTGTGGTGAGAGAAAGCTTCTCCACCATATCCATGCTAGCCAAGTTGTTGCAGCTCCCTCCATCTATGATGACGCGAATAGAACGTTCCTTCACAACTCCCTTTGCATGGAACAAGTTATGCCTCTGATTTTGCTCAGCTTGTGTAACCTGCACACTCAAAACACGTTGAGCAACTAAACATTCATACTGTCAAGATCTTGAGCAGCCATGTATTGCGTCTCAAGATCAGAATCATCTCCACCGTGTGCTTCATGTGTAATAAGAGCCAAAGTCTCTTCATCATAGTCACTAGCAGACTCATACCCACCATCCTCAAGAGCAATCATCACACGCTGAGATTGGCATTCTCTCATAAAATGTCCTCTTCCCTTACAACGACGACAAATAATATCACTTGTGTGCCCTGTTGACGCCATGGAAGAAGAAGAGCTCTGTAGGCCCAGCAGGTGTACTCTTGGCGAGATAGTGGTGGTTGTGCCTGCTTTCTTGTATCACGGTTGGAGGTGGCAGCCACGGAGGTGCCGGTGTAGTAGAACGTGTGGAAGTAGATGATGCACGTGGTGTCCATGATGAAGGTCGACCTGCAGAAAAGTTAGTCCGCGCCAAGGCACTGCCGATCCTGCACTTCACGTTCAGCTTTACAAGCAAGATGGAATAATCGGTGATATTATTATAATCCTTGTAGTCTAGAATGGTCTGAATCTCTCTATTTAATCCACCCGTAAAACGTGCAAGCATAGCTTCATTCTCCTCAACAATACCACATCTAATCAAGCCAGTTTGTAATTCCCGATAATATTCTTCTACCGAATTTTTCCTTGTCTTAAGCGCTGCAATTTTGAAGTAATTCACGTTGATAATATGGTGGAACCCAACGAGCACGCATAGCAGTTTTCAAAGCAGCCCAAGTAGCTGGAACAGGATATAATCTACAATGTTCAGACCACCAAACACATGCAAAGCTAGTGAAAGCACAAACAGCAGCAGGAACACGTCTCTCCTCAGGATATTGTAAACATGTAAATCGTTGTTCAGTTTCTAATTCCCAAGTAAGATATATATCAGGAACATATCTACCCTCAAATGGTGGAATATTCAATTTTAGTTTAGGGAGATGGTCATGATCTCGTAATTGAGGACATCAATACCATTGTTACACCCACAGCCCCTGCTGCTATACATACTGGACCAATTATTAGAGCTCGCGCACGCCAATTGAATTATCAGGTACTTTCGTTTCTTGGTAACGATTCCAATGTTCATGAGAATATGATGCTGCCTAAATTGGATACATTTGTTTTGCTTACAAATGAAGGGCCTACCATGGACAAGAAAGATGAACCTTGGAGCAAGTTCAAGCATGGAGATGTTGGCATGCGCAAGGGGAACAAGAACGGAGTTACAAGTGATGATTCCAGGACTTTGAAGACACCCTAATGAGTGCATGAGGCCTTGGACGAAATATACAAGATGCCACTTCATAATATTCGTCCATAGGCTATTCTAGGTGCTGCGTCACCTTATTATTGGGCCAGGCCCATGTAATTTCGAAATACTTAAGTATAGGCTGTTTTTAGAGTCCGTATGTGTGGGGAAACAAGAGTTAGGGTTGATTTCGGACCTCTCCACCAAGGGCCACGAAATTCCCCCACTCTTCCTCCATATATACAGCCCTTAGGGCACCGTTTAGACCTGGGGTTTTGTTTAGATTAAAAGTTCGCCATAGCTGCAACTTCGCGTGCCGTTTGTGTTCGACGACCGGACAAAGGCGCCAAGAACCCCACCTTGATCAATAAAGCTTTCATCTTATATTCGCAATATCCAGATTGCAATCTCAGTTTCTTGCTTGTTAAATCGTTTGCTCGCAGGAGCAGACCCTCGTGGTCAGTTGATCGTGCTCGGCGTGGTCAATAACCTCTCGGAGTTGGTTTAGCGATTGCTAAGGCGCGATGTCCTCGCACGTTCGTAGTCGGATCGTCAAAGTCGACTTCCTCCAAAGCGAAAACCACATCTCATCGAAAGACGGGACACCTTTGCCTCTATCAAGGCGTCACAGAACCCCACCTTGATCAATAAAGCTTTCATCTTATATTCGCAATATCCAGATTGCAATCTCAGTTTCTTGCTTGTTCTTCGTTTGCTCGCAGGAAACTGACCCTCGTGGTCAGGTTGATCGTGCTCCGGCGTGGTCGATAACCTCTCAGAGTTGGTTTAGCGATTGCTAAGGCGCGACGTCCTCGCACGTTCGTAGTCAGATCGTCAAAGTCGACTTCCTCCAAAGCGAAAACCAACATCTCATCGAAAGACGGGACACCTTAGCCTCTATCACAATGGCAAGGTATGACAAAGATGTCGACGATGTTACCGTCCTTGGCGATGATGTGACCCTTGCGAAGATGAGCCGAGGTGATGATGAAGTCGAACCGTACCTAGATAGCCGAAACACAATAGGACACGGGAACCACAACTCAAAATCTCAAGGACCAAAATGTGGCAAAATCGTCATAGTATGTATTGGGGAGGATGGTGGTGTATGTGGTTTTGGATGATGTGGTGGAAGGTGGGGTGGTGGTGGTGGTTAAACTGAAGAATTTCAGTTTCATCAGGGTTTCACGGATGTCCGGTTTTTCCGGTCGTCCGGCCGTTGGAAGTCCGGCAGGGTCCGGTCGTCCGTAAATTTGAATCGAGACAGGGGTTCCGGTCATCCGGAAAGGTCGGACGTCCGGTGGTCGGGGTCAACGCAGGTTGGGCCTGGGCGATTTTGAGGTGGAAGAAGATGGTGAGGTCAAAATTGAGCGGATTGATGGATGGAAAAGTGTGGGGAGGATGGGAAAAGCTAGATCCACACGTAGCAACTCAAATCCATGGACCAAATCCAACAAAATCTCAACTCACCAACAAATCACAAAAAAAAATTGGGGCTATTTTTGGTGTGGAATTTTCGGATTTTGGACAAAAACAACAAAATCAAGCTAGAAAACACGGGGTAGGGGCTCCAAAAACGTGATCAACGTGGCTCATGATACCAAGATGATGTAGAGCGGAGCCCTAGTCGGAGATCTTTCACGTTTGGAGGGGATCCTACGGGGAGAACAAGACGAACGAGCGGAAGAACACAAGGAAAACGCACAAGAGAAACACTAAACCCGACAAGTCTCGATCACACAAGGGAAAGATACACGAGTAGCCGTTCTTCTCCGTGAGGAGGTCTTGATTGTCTTCCCTTGAAGGGGTCTTGAATCCGCTTGGGGGATCTTCTCCGAAGAGGTCCTGAGCTCCGAGGAGAAGTAACCAAGTGGATGAGCAAGGCTCTTACACAAAATACCAGCTAAACCAATGCTAACCCTAACTAGGAGGAGGAGGAGTTCTATTTATAGTCTTAGTGCAAATGGGGGCGAAGTGAAGGGGTACAAGGGATCCAGCCTGCGGGCGCGATCACTCAGGGGCCGGACGTCCGGAGGCTCGTGACGGTCCGGACGTCCGGCAGAGCTCGGACGTCCCTAGATTCGGCTCGGACTCGGGTGCGTCGGTCGTCCGGAGAGGGCCGGTCGTCCGGGGCTTCGGGAAGGCCCGGACGTCCGTGGATCATCGGACGTACGTAGATTCGGCTCTGGTATGGGTCGTCCGGTGGCTTCGGTCTTCCGTGAATTTCCATTCGGGTGCCCAGTTGCTGGACGTCCGGAGGGCGTCGGTCGTCCATGGCCTGGGAGTCGTCGGACGTCTGGACTTGGTCGGTCGTCCTACGCCTGTAGCTTCAGCAGCTTTTCTTCTCCACCACGCTTGGGGTCCTCGTCATCTTGGCTCTTGCAAGTAGCTATTCCTTGGCTCGTTCCCAAGTACCTGATTACACATAGAGTTTCCGAATGAGGTAGTAGCCATGTCTCATGATTAGGAAGAGGGAGTTCGGAGAGGAGCGAGTTCACCTTATCTTCAATAGCTTTAGCTCGAGCTTGAGTCATGGGTCCACGTGGTGTTGAGGAAGATGTAGGTGCGTCCATGGGGATGAGTGAGGGATGCTCCGCATCACATTGATACCCACATGGACTTACTATTGCGTAGCTTACCCATCGAGACTAGCCATTGAGTATTGTCGGCAACGTGACTTGTGCACATTAGTGATCATACACCATAGCATACATACAATACCATAGTGGTGCATATCTTGGGATCCACTTGTGTGTCAAAAAGTTGTCATCGCATACACAATTGCTATCTTGGTTCGTGAAGTTTCGCATGAGAAAAGAGCTCAAAAGTGAAAGAGCCACACAAGCTTTTAAGCAAAGAGGAAAGATAAGCAAAGAGCTTATGAGCAAGAACCATAGCATCATACTACATTAAGATTGTCATATTGGATCATCTTGGATCATAGCATCGAAATACCATACATATAACATACATGGGATAGAGATAGTTGCATTTTTGACTAGTAGGTTGTGCACAAGTTCCGTATCTGCCTATTGTGCAATCGTGCTAGCGTCTCTCTAGTATTGTGCAACAAGAGCATTTTCGTGGATTCCACATTTTGGCTCACTGTTGGTTTGCACAATCCCACTTATCTATTTGCGTGCGTGTTTCCGTGTACCATTATTTGCTTGGTCTACTTGTTGCATTTGCAAATTTGTGAACCTTTTCCAACATTATTGAAGCTCACTTACAATTGCATCAAATTTTGTGCCACCATCCTCACCAAGCTCCACCATAAGCTTTTACTTTTGTAGGTGTGAGAACCGACAAGGATTGGTACCAATAGTGCTATTTCATTGTCCGCATTTGAGTGAACTTGATTCATCGTCAACATCGGTCAAGGTACATTGGTATAAGTTCTTCTCCTTCTACCACTCACATTTTGCTTGGAATGATGGATATGTCGAGTACTTCTACCAACCCACTCTTCCTCGAGCAAGACGACGACATGTCATCATACGTCACCAAGAGCCACCTCTTTGGTGCACAACGAGCGTTGCACCAGGAGCAACAAGCTATGAGCGACCGCATCGACAACCTCGCCACCGACTTGCGACTCTCCGAGCAACGTACAAGAGACTACTTCGATAACAAGTTCGACGCTCACAAGCAAGAGAATGATGCAAGAATGGATGAGATCCGCGCCTTGATGAGGAACCGGCATCCTTCCACTTCTTCATCCTCAAGACGGAGGCGCTCGAGTCGACACTCCGACGACACCTTCTCCGACTCAAGTACACCGTCATCGAACACTCTTCGACGAGCCACGCGTCAAGACCGTCATACATCTCGCAACCCGCTACATGACAAGCATTCACAAGAGCAAGTCGATGAGCAAGTCCCTCGTCCTCAATAAAACCAAGGCGCTTTTGCCCAAGCTCAAGAACGACAACGACTACAGCACCAAGAGGAAGAACGAGCGCATCTACACCAAGAAGAACAAGACTCCGAGGCGCAACGTCTTCAACAACAACAATGAGAAGCGCAAGCTCTTGAGGCGCAACATGCCCTCCAAGAATCTAGTCAAGCTATCGCCAACCGCAATCGCGAACGGCAAAATCAAGAGGAAGCTCTTTGATAGAGGCAAAGGTGTCCCGATGTTTCGATGAGATGGTGGCTATCGTTTCTGTGGGAGTCGACCTTGACGATCCGACTACGAACGTCGCGAGACGTCGCGCCTTAGCAATCGCTAAACCAACTTCCGAGGGTTATTGACCACGCCGAGCACGATCAACGACCACGAGGGCTGTTTCCTGCGAGCAAGCGAAGAACAAGCAAGAAACTGAGATTGCAATCTGGATATTGCGAATATAAGATGAAAGCTTTATTGATCAAGGTGGGGTTCTGTGGCGCCTTTGTGCAGTCGTTGAACACAAGCGAAATGCTGCGAAGTTGCAGCTATGGCGAACTTTTAATCTAAACAAAACCCAAGGTCTAAGCGGTGCCCTAAGGGCTGTATATATGGAGGAAGAGGGGGAATTTCGTGGCCCTTGGTGGAGGGTCGAAATCAACCCTAACTCTTGTTTCCCCACACATACGGACTCTAAAACAGCCTATACTTAAGTATTTCGAAATTACATGGGCCTGGCCCAATAATAAGGTGACGCAGCACCTAGAATAGCCTATGGACGAATATTATGAAGTGGCATCTTGTATATTTCGTCCAAGGCCTCATGCACTCATTAGGGTGGCTTCAAAGTCCTGGAATCATCACTTGTAACTCCGTTCTTGTTCTCCCTTGCATGGCATTATCTCCATGCTTGTTCTTGCTCAATGTCCATCCTTCTCCAAGCTAGGGCCTTCATTTGTAAGCAAAACAAATGTATCCAATTTAGGCAGCATCATATTCTCATGAACATTAGAATCATTACCAAGAAAGCGAAAGTACGATAATTTAATTGGCGTCATGTGAGCTCTAGTAATTGGTCCGATATATGTAGCAGTAGGGGCTGTGGGTGTAACAATGGTATTGATGTCCTCATCATCCTCCCTTCTTGAAATGAAGTCGTCCTCGACGGAGCTCATATTCCTCACCCAAATAAGGCTTCAAATCTGCAATGTTAAAAGTGGGACTAACCCCAAAATCTGCAGGCAGCTCAAGTTTATATGCATTATCATTTATTTTCTCTAACACCTTAAATGGACCATCAAGACGTGGCATTAGCTTTGATTTGCGCAAATTAGGAAACCTATCCTTACATAAATGTAACCAAACAAGATCTCCGGTGCAAAGACAACATGTTTTCTACCCTTATCTCCAGCAAGTTTATATTTAGCATTCATCGCTCAATGTTTTCCTTAGTTATCTCATGCATTTTAAAATCAATTCAGCACGTTCTTTAGCATCAAAATTAACCTTCTCCGAAGATGGAAGAGGCAACAAATCAATAGGTGCACGAGGTAGGAAGCCATACACAATTTCAAAGGGCACATCTTAGTAGTAGAATGCAATGAGCGATTATAAGCAAATTCAATATGAGGCAAGCATTCTTCCCACATTTTCTTATTATTCTTCAAAACAGCCCTAAGCATAGTAGACAATGTTCTATTGACTACTTCAGTTTATCCATCGGTTTGGGGTGACAAGTAGTACTAAAAAGCAGTTTAGTCCCCAACTTAGCCCATAAACATCTCCAAAAGTGGCTAAGAAATTTAGTATCACGATCTGAAACAATAGTATTTGGCACACCATGCAAGCGAATAATTTCACGAAAGAACAAATCAGCAACATTAACAACATCATCGCTTTTATGACATGGTATAAAGTGTGCCATTTTGAGAATCTATCCACGACAACAAATATGCTATCCTCCCTTCTTTGTTCGAGGTAAACCTAAAACAAAGTCCATAGATATATCCTCCCAAGGAACACTAGGCACGAGCAAAGGCATATATAAACCATGAGGATTGAGTCGTGACTTAGCTTTTTGACATGTAGTGCAGCGAGCTACAAAGCGCTCAACATCCGTCTCATCTTTGGCCAAAAGAAATGTGTAGCAAGTATATCCTCCGTCTTCTTCACGCCAAAGTGTCCCATTAATCCTCCTCCATCGCCTCCTGCAACAACAAAAGGCGAACAGAGCTAGCAGGAATGCATAGCTTGTTAGCACGGAACACAAAACCATCATTAATAACGAACTTGTTCCATGTTCTTCCCTCTTTACAATTCTGCATTACATCTTTAAAATCAGCATCATGCACATATTGATCTTTGATGGTCTCCAAACCAAATATTTTGAAGTCAAGTTGTGAAAGCATAGTATATCGACGAGACAAAGCATCAGCAATAACATTTTCTTTACCCTTCTTGTGTTTAATGACATAAGGAAAGTCTCAATGAATTCAACCCATTTAGCATGTCTACGATTCAGTTTAGCTTGACTTTTAATATGTTTCAAAGATTCATGATCAGAATGTATAACAAATTCTTTGGGCCATAAATAATGTTGCCATGTCTCTAAAGTCCGAACAAGAGCATATAATTCTTTGTCATAAGTAGAATAGTTCAGACTAGGCCCACTCAATTTTTCAGAAAAGTATGCAACAGGTTTGCCATCTTGTAATAACACACCTCTAATCCAATTCCACTAGCATCACATTCAAGCTCAAAAGTCTTATTAAAGTCGGGAAGTTGGAGTAAAGGAGCATGTGTCAACTTATCTTTCAATACCGTGAAGGCTTCTTCGTGCGGTACCCCAAACAAAAGGCACATCCTTCTTTGTAAGCTCATTGAGAGGTGCAGCAATGGTGCTAAAGTCTCTCACAAACGCCTATAGAAACCAGCGAGTCCAAGAAAACTCCTCACTTGTGTGACCGTTTTGGGCTGCGGCCAACTCTCAATAGCTTCAATCTTGGCTTTATCAACTTCAATTCCTGTGGAGTAACAACATAGCCAAGAAAAGATACTCGGTCGGTGCAAAAGGTGCACTTACCAAGGTTACCAAACAAGCGTGCATCACGTAGAGCATTAAAAACAACACGTAAATGTTCCAAATGTTCTTCCAAAGATTTGCTATAAATCAGTATATCATCAAAGTAAACTACCACAAATCGTCCAATGAAAGCACGTAAAACTTCGTTCATTAATCTCATGAAAGTACTAGGTGCATTAGTTAACCCAAAAGGCATGACTAACCACTCATATAATCCAAACTTAGTTTTAAATGCTGTTTTCCATTCATCTCCCAATTTCATACGAATTTGATGGTATCCACTCATAAATCAACTTTGGAGAATATTGTAGAGCCACTCAATTCATCAAGCATATCATCTAGCCTAGGAATAGGATGGCGATAACGAATAGTAATATTATTAATGCCTCTACAATCAACACACATACGCCGACGTACCATCCTTTTTAGGCACTAGTATAATAGGAACAGCACAAGGACTAAGAGATTCGCGTATATAACCTTTGTCGAGCAGCTCCTGTACTTGACGCATAATCTCCTTCGTCTCCTCTGGATTGAGTGCGGTATGGTGCACGGTTGGGTAGCGATGCACGGGAATTAAGTCAATTTGATGCTCAATCCCTCGAATAGGTGGTAATCCGGTGGCACGTCTTGTGGGAAGGCGTCGTGAACTCCTGCAAAATGTTAGTGACAGCGAGGGGCAAAGAGGAAAACACGTCCTCGAATGAAAATAATGCCTCTTTGCACACAAAAGCATAGCAAACAGATTTGCTAGAATCTAGCTCATCAATATCAGATTTGGTGGCAAATAAACATGCACTTTTCAGTTTAATTTCGAAGCAACATTAGATGGTTTATTATTAGGCTTCATTTGTTGCTCAAATTCTTTTGCCACAATCTGATTTTCACTCTTATTTTTCTCCTGTTTTGCTTTATTAGCTCTATTAATATCATCTTTCAAAATGGAATCAGGAGTCATAGGAAGCAAAGTAATATTTTTATCCTTGTGAACAAGAGTATCTGATTGTTTCTACCATGGTGTACAGAATTTTATCAAATTGCCATGGTCTACCAAGTAATAAGGAACATGCTTGCATAGGTACCACATCACAATCAACATAATCAGCATATGTAGAGATACTAAAATGCACACGAACGATGCGTGTTACCTTAACCTTGCCGCTGTTGTTGAACCATTGGATGTAGTAAGGATGTGGATGTGGTCTTGTGGTGAGAGAAAGCTTCTCCACCATATCCATGCTAGCCAAGTTGTTGCAGCTCCCTCCATCTATGATGGCCTTGAATAGAACGTTCCTTCACAACTCCTTTGTATGGAACAAGTTATGCCTCTGATTTTGCTCAGCTTGTGTAACCTGCACACTCAAAACACGTTGAGCAACTAAACATTCATACCTGTCGGCATCTTGACAGCCATGTATTGCGTCTCAAGATCAGAATCATCTCCACCGTGTTCTTCATGTGTAATAAGAGCCAAAGTCTCTTCATCATAGTCACTAGCGGACTCATACCCACCATCCTCAGTAGCAATCATCACACGCTGAGATTGGCATTCTCTCGCAAAATGTCCTCTTCCCTTACAACGACGACAAATAATATCACTTGTGTGCCTGTTGGCGCCATGGAAGAAGAAGAGCTCTGTGTAGGCCCAAAGCGGTGTACTCTTGGCAGATAGTGGTGGTTGTGCCTGCTTTCTTGTATCACGGTTGGAGGTGGCAGCCGACGGAGGTGCGGTGTAGTAGAGCGTGTGGAAGTAGATGATGCGTGGTGTCCATGATGAAGGTCGACCTGCGAGAAAAGTTAGTCGCGCCAAGGCACATCGATCCTGCACTTCACGTTCAGCTTTACAAGCAAGATGGAATAATCGAGTGATATTATTATAATCCTTGTAGTCTAGAATGGTCTGAATCTCTCTATTTAATCCACCCGAGAAAGCGTGCAAGCATAGCTTCATTCTCCTCAACAATACCACATCTAATCAAGCCAGTTTGTAATTCGATAATATTCTTCTACGAATTTTTCCTTGTCTTAAGCGCTGCAATTTTGAAGTAATTCACGCTGATAATATGGTGGAACCCAACGAGCACGCATAGCAGTTTTCAAAGCAGCCCAAGTAGCTGGAACAGGATATAATCTACAATGTTCAGACCACCAAACACATGCAAAGCTAGTGAAAGCACAAACAGCAGCAGGAACACGTCTCTCCTCAGGATATTGTAAACATGTAAATCGTTGTTCAGTTTCTAACTCCCAAGTAAGATATATATCAGGAACATATCTACCCTCAAATGGTGGAATATTCAATTTCAGTTTAGGGAGATGGTCATGATCTCGTACTGAAGGGGAGCCGAACATTGCCATTATTTGCATGTGGGCGACACGGTGGTTGTGGTGCTGGTGGTTGCACGTAGTTCGATGTTGATCAACCTCATCCTCGTAAGCTCTCACATAATCATCCTCCCCCCGCGCAGCAGGAGCCACGAAGTATCAACAGCAGCACCGGCAGCTTGGCGGTGAAGAGGGACACGGGAAGCTCGGCGGAGGGCTGTTTCGCGATGTGGAGGTAGTCCGTGTTGTTGTAGTAGAGGTGCGTTAGGTGCAGCCGGTGGTGGTGGTGGTAGACGCGCGAGCAATTCATTAAACTTGTTATCGAGCTTTGTTTGACGCCTTCTCAATGCCATCTATCTTCTCCATGGCCTCTTCAAATCTATTTAGCACATCGTCCACCTGCCCACTCATCATTTGTTGAAACTTATCATGTAGCGCTTTGTTTGTCATGTTCTCCCGGTCGGTCTCGTCGACTTGTGATCCTGCCATGGTTAGCGACAATAGAAACACACAAGAATATGATTGACAGACTACTAGGAAGTGGTGGTGGTGGTGTGGTGGACGATCACAAATCCGTCAAGCAAATCTCAAATTCTTACCAGTTCTTACCCAGAAGAAAGCGGTGATCGGCAACCAATGTAGTCAAAACTCTCAAAGCTTGGATAGAGCGATTACGGGGAGAGTCAAGCATACGATGTAGATGTATGTGGAGCTGGGAAGGCTTATAATATGGTAGCAAAATGGTTAGCAATAATCAATTCAGAGATGCAAAGTTGAATAAGCGCTCAACGACAGTCTTGTCTTTGGTCCTAGGCTAGACCGTGCTAGAGGCGAGCCTAGAACACTAACAAAATCACGGCGCTGCACGGAAACAACGGAAAAGCACACTCTGGAATTTTTTTTCGCTTTTTTTTTTTTTTTTTTGCTGCTTTTTTTTTTGCGCTTTTTTTTTTTTTTTTTTGCGAAAAATCACTATAATGGCGAGTGTCTCAAAACTCTTCCAGGTCAAACCGCGGGATGGGCACGAAATTTTTCGACCAAAAAAATTTTTTTTTTTCATTGCCGGACCCAAAAGCTGAAGCGGGTCAAAAAACTTTCTATAACGGCGATTGTCTCAATCCACTTAGAAACACCTAAAATAGGATAGCGAAAATTTTTTCGACAAGTGCGTTTTGGAAAATTTTGGGCCTAACGAGGTGGTTTCGGACTCTTTTTTTTTTTTTTTTTTTTCCGAAACCTACTCCGGCAAGGAAACACGAATCGGAAACTAGATGGATCTCGAAAACAAACCTAATATGAGAAGAACTCGGATTGGTGGTGGATATATGGTGGTGGTATATGGCGCGGTGGTGGAATATGGATACGGATTGGTGGTGGTATATGGATACGGATTGGTGGAGGTATATGGATACGGATTGAGCGGTGGCGGATAAGCAATGGTGGTAGATGGCAAGGCGATGATGATGATGGTGCGGCGTGGCGTGACAACTTATGACCAGAACTCGAAACTCTAAAAGACTAGACTCTAAGACCAGCAACTTGACACGACGATGCAACCGCAAATTCAACAAAGCAAAAACCCTAAAAAGATTATGCAAAGGCTCAGATTGGTTCGGATATGATGAACTAACCCTAATTTTTTTGTGGCTTTTTCGTGGACTTTAGGTATGAAGAACAGACTCGATCTAATCTCGAAAAACTGTAAAATCTCACCGAGCAACCTGAAAATCTGATACCACTTGATAGAGGCAAAGGTGTCCCGATGTTTCGATGAGATGGTGGCTATCGTTTCTGTGGGAGTCGACCTTGACGATCCGACTACGAACGTGCGAGACGTCGCGCCTTAGCAATCGCTAAACCAACTTCCGAGGGTTATTGACCACGCCGAGAACACGATCAACGACCACGAGGGCTGTTTCCTGCGAGCAAGCGAAGAACAAGCAAGAAACTGAGATTGCAATCTGGATATTGCGAATATAAGATGAAAGCTTTATTGATCAAGGTGGGGTTACTGTGGCGCCTTTGTGCAGTCGTTGAACACAAGCGAAACTGCGAAGTTGCAGCTATGGCGAACTTTTAATCTAAACAAAACCCAAGGTCTAAGCGGTGCCCTAAGGGCTGTATATATGGAGGAAGAGGGGGAATTTCGTGGCCCTTGGTGGAGGGGTCCAAATCAACCCTAACTCTTGTTTCCCCACATACGGACTCTAAAACAGCCTATACTTAAGTATTTCGAAATTACATGGGCCTGGCCCAATAATAAGGTGACGCAGCACCTAGAATAGCCTATGGACGAATATTATGAAGTGGCATCTTGTATATTTCGTCCAAGGCCTCATGCACTCATTAGGGTGGCTTCAAAGTCCTGGAATCATCACTTGTAACTCCGTTCTTGTTCTCCTTGCATGGCATTATCTCCATGCTTGTTCTTGCTCCAATGTCCATCCTTCTCCAAGCTAGGGCCTTCATTTGTAAGCAAAACAAATGTATCCAATTTAGGCAGCATCATATTCTCATGAACATTAGAATCATTCCAAGAAACGAAAGTACCTGATAATTTAATTGGCGTGCGCGAGCTCTAGTAATTGGTCCAGTATATGTAGCAGTAGGGGCTGTGGGTGTAACAATGGTATTGATGTCCTCATCACTCTTCAAGAAGAAATCCAAGAGAGGAACTACCAACCGCGTGTGCAACGTCAAGCTCCATAAGTTCCTCCACAAGCTCGTCAAGCTACACCTCAACCTCAAGTTCAACAAGAGCAAGTTGATCATGGACTTCCTCCACACCAAGAGCAACATGAAGATGATTGTCATCCACGTCAAGGGCGTTATCATCAGCATCGCCAAAAACATAATGAAGAGCAACGCTATGGAAAGCTAACATTCACCATGCCCAAGTTCAATGGAAGCAATGACCCCGAAGAGTGCCTTTCATGGGCATTGAAGGTCGACAAAATCTTTCGTTTGCACAACTATGAGGAAGAGAAGAAGATTGCTATGGCATCACTTGAGTTCCAAGACTATGTGCTCATATGGTGGGAACAAATCCTTGAGTGGCGACAAGCAAGAGGTGAACCTCCAATCACCACTGTGGCTCAAATTAAGGATGTCATGCGAGCATGTTTTGTGCCCACCTACTACAACCGCGACCTCTTCAAGAAACTCCAACTCCTCAAGCAAGGAACAAAGAGTATTGAAGAATACTACAAGGAAATGGAGATAGCCATGATTCGAGCCAATGTAAAGGAAGATGATGAGAAAACAATGGCACGTTTCTTGAATGGACTCAATCATCCCATCAAAAAGATCGCCGACTTCCAACCCTACTCCAACCTCATTGAGCTCGTGCATCAAGCTACAAAGGCGGAACGTCAAGTGCAAGATGACTTCAAGTATGCCAAGTACTTGTCCAAGACCTACGGCTTCTCCAACAACCAACCTTCAACAACTCCTCCAACATCTACATCAACCAAACCTTCTACAAGCAACGACAACAAGGCAAGTTACAAGAAAACTTCGACAAGTTCAAGTCGTCCTCCTCCTACTACAAGCAACTTCAAGCCGCGTGCTACATCATCTACTCCGACCGATGAGACCATCAAGACAAGCTCCTTCAAGTGTTTCACTTACGGCGGCCGAGGCCACAAGTCCTATGAATGCACAAACAAGCGCACCATGATCCTCAACGACGATGGTACCTATGACTCCATGAGTGATGAGGAGATGGAAGCCCTTGAGCAAGTGGCCATGCACCGGCGAGTGAACGAGGATGAAGATGGTCGAGTCTTTTGTGATGAGGATTCGAGCCCCGCTCTAGTCGTCTCCAAGGTCTTGACTCTTCAACATCAACAAGAAGAAGACCAATGATGCCACATCTTCCACACAAAGGCCGGCATCAATGGAAGGTCCATCAAGGTCGTCATCGATGGAGGTAGTTGCCACAACTTGGCAAGTGAGGAACTATGCTCCAAGCTTCAATTGGTCAAGAGGAAGCACCCGCAACCCTACAAGGTTCAATGGCTAAGTGACTCCGGCACTATACGAGTCGAGCATACAGTCCAAGTCTCCTTCAAAATTGGTGCATACGAGGAAACTTTGGAGTGTGATGTGGTCCCAATGACCGTTTGCCACCTCCTTCTTGGTCGACCATGGCAATTCGACCGTGGTGTCATCTAATGGACGCACCAATCACTATAGCTTCAAGATGAAAGGGAAGGAATATGTGCTACGACCTATGTCTCCTAGTCAAGTGATAGCCGACAAGCAAGCCACCCATCATGGAGAGAAGAGTGAGAAAGTGATCCACCAAAAAGTGAGTGAGAGCCACAAGCCAAACTTGAGCGCCTCTTCGCCTAGAGAGAAAAAACCTCATCCTATTTGCCACCAAAAGTGAGATGAGAGAAGTGTGTGAGAACCCATCGAGTGTGATGCACTTTGTCCTTGTGTGCAAGGATGGAGAGCCAACAACTAACACCTCTCATGAGCTACCATTAGTGTTTCAATCTCTTTTGCAGGAATTCCAAGATGTTTTCCCCGATGAGCTACCTCTGGGTCTACCTCCTCTCCGAGGCATTGAGCATCGAATTGACCTCATCCCCGGAGCGCCTTGATGCGGAGCATCCCTCGCTCATCCCCATGGACGTGTCTACATCTTCCTCAACACCATTTGGGCCCATGACAAGAGCTAGAGCCAAGGCTATCGAATATAAGGTGAACTCGCTCCTTTCCGAACTTCCTCTCTCTACTCACTAGACTTGCCTACTTCCTCATATGGACACTTTGTGTGTGATCAGGTACCTGGAGGAAAGCCATGGTGCATCTACATCCATTGGACAAGGAGACGAAGCTACCAGACGCAAAGGAGAAGAAGAAGAGCTACCGGAGAAAACTCCATCCACCGGACGACCCGTAGGGACCGGACGTCCGGCGCCTGAAGCCCCAACAAGCGGACGTCCGGCCCGGACCGGACGACCGGCCACACTCTCCCAGCGAGCGGACGTCCGGCCTCCAGCGGACGACCGGCCCCTGAAGACCCGAGCCGAATCTGCGGAAGACCGGTGCCAACGGACGACCGGCGACCGGACGACCGGAAACCATCGGACGTCCGGTGCCCCTGGACCCGAGCCAAATCAGCGGAAGTATGAAGAAACCGGACATCCAGCGCCTCCTTCATGATAGAGGCAAAGGTGTCCCGATGTTTCGATGAGATGGTGGCTATCGTTTCTGTGGGAGTCGACCTTGACGATCCGACTACGTACGTGCGAGACGTCGCGCCTTAGCAATCGCTAAACCAACTTCCGAGGGTTATTGACCACGCCGGAGCACGATCAACCTGACCACGAGGGCCTGTTTCCTGCGACCAAACGAAGAACAAGCAAGAAACTAAGATTGCAATCTGGATATTGCGAATATAAGAGGAAAGCTTTATTAATGAAGGTGGGATTCTGTGACGCCTTGGTCTGGTCGTTGAACACAAACGAAGTACGCGAAGTTGCTGCTATGGCAAACTTTTGATCTAAACAAAACCCAAGGTCTAAACGGTGCCCTAAGGGCTGTATATATGGAGGAAGAGGGGGGGAATTTCGTGGCCCTTGGTGGAGGGGTCCGAAATCAACCCTAACTCTTGTTTCCCCACACTTACGGACTCTAAAAACAGCCTATACTTAAGTATTTCGAAATTACATGGGCCTGGCCCAATAATAAGGTGACGCAGCACCTAGAATAGCCTATGGACGAATATTATGAAGTGGCATCTTGTATATTTCGTCCAAGGCCTCATGCACTCATTAGGGTGGCTTCAAAGTCCTGGAATCATCACTTGTAACTCCGTTCTTGTTCCCCTTGCGCATGCCAACATCTCCATGCTTGAACTTGCTCCAAGGTTCATCTTTCTTGTCCATGGTAGGCCCTTCATTTGTAAGAAAAACAAATGTATCCAATTTAGGCAGCATCATATTCTCATGAACATTGGAATCGTTACCAAGAAACGAAAGTACCTGATAATTCAATTGGCGTGCGCGAGCTCTAGTAATTGGTCCAGTATGTATAGCAGCAGGGGCTGTGGGTGTAACAATGGTATTGATGTCCTCATCACTTCACCGAACTGATCCAGCAGACGTCCGACGACACCGGACGTCTGGTCCCTCCTGAGCCACCGGACGACCGGTCCCAGCCGGACGTCCGTGCACTATCTCACAAGACAATTTCGGGCCGAAGCCCATGTACCCTTTCACTTCGCCCCCTTTTTCACTAAGACTATAAATAGAACCCCTCCTCCTCCTAGCTAGGGTAGCTTAGGTTTAGCTCATGTTTGTGTGAGAGCCTTGCTCATCCACTTGGCTACTTCTCCTCGGAGTTCAGGACCTCTTCGGAGAAGATCCCCCAAGCGGATTCAAGACCCCCTTCTAGGGTGGACCCCATCAAGACCTCCTCTCGGAGAAGAACGGCTACTCGTGTATCCTTACCTTTGTTGACCTTGGATCTCGTGTATCTCTTTGTGTTCTTTGATCTAGCACTTGTGTGACCGATTCCTTGTTGGTTGAGTGTTTTCCCTCGTTCCTCCCCGTGATTTCCTTGTGTTCTTCCGCGTATTCTTCGTGATTCACCATAGGATCCGCTCCAACGTGAAAGATCATCCACGTAGGGTTCCGCCCTACATCATCTTGGTATCATGAGCCACGTTGATCACGTTCTTGGAGCCCCTACACCGTGTTTTCTAGATTGATTTTATTGTTTTCGTCCTAAATTCGAAAATCCCCACCAAAAATAGCCCCAAATTTTTTTTGTGATTTGTTTGTGAGTTGAGATTTTGTTGGATTTGGTCCATGGATTTGTGTTGCTACGTGTGGATCTAGCTTTCCCCACCCTTTTCCATCCACCAAACCACTCGATTTCGACCTCACCATCCCCTTCCACCCCGAAACCGAGCAGTTCTTCCGCGTCGAAAATCACTTCAGCACCGGACGACGGCAGTATCGGACGTCCGACGACCGGACGACCGCAAAACCGGACGCTGCTCATCTCTCGATTTAAACTGAATTTTCAGTTCGCCACCACCACCACGACCCACCTCCCACCACATCTCCCAAACCCACATACACCAAAATCTTCCACGACACTTCCGATGACGATTTTGACACATTTTGGTCCTTGAGATTTAGAGTTGTGGTTTCCCGTATCCTATTGTGTTTCGGCTATCTAGGTACCGTGCGAATTCATCATCACCACCGCTCATCTACATCGACTAGTCATCATCGCAAGGACGGTAACTTCGACGACATCTTTGTCATACCTTGCATTTGCATTGATAACCCACATTGCCTGATTTTGCGTAGCTTACCCATCGAGACTAGCCATTGAGTATTGCTGGCAACGTGACTTGTGCACATTTAGTGATCATACTCCATAGCATACATACCATACCATAGTGGTGCATATCTTGGGATCCACTTGTGTGTCACAAGGTTGTCATAGCATACACAATTGCTATCTTGGTTCGTGAAGTTTTGCATGAGAAAAGAGCTCAAAAGAGAAAGAGCCAATCAAGCTTTTAAGCAAAGAGAGAAAGATAAGCAAAGAGCTTATGAGCAAGAACCATAGCATCATACTACATTAAGATTGTCATATTGGATCATCTTGGATCTTAGCACCGAAATACCATACATATAGCATAATTGGGATAGAGATAGTTGCATTTTTGCCTAGTAGGTTGTGCACAAGTTTGCGTATCCGCCTATTGTGCAATCGTGCTAGCGTCTCTCTAGTGTTGTGCAACAAGAGCATCTTGGTGAATCCAAATTTTGGCTCATCTTTGGTTGCATAACCCCATATTATCTATTTGCGTGTGTGTTTCCGTGTACCATATCTTGCTATTGGTCTACTTGTTGCATTTGCAAATTTGTGAACCATTTCCAACATTATTGACACCACTTACAATTGCATCAAATTTTGTGCCACCATCCTAACCGAGCCCCACCATAAGCTTTTATTTGTGTAGGTGTGAGAACCGATAAGGATTGGTACCAATAGTGCTATTTCATTGTCCGCATTTGAGTGAACTTGATTCATCTTCAACATCGGTCAAAGGTACATTGGTATAAGTTCTTTTCCGTTCTACCACTCACATTTTGCTTGGAATGATGGATAGGCCAAGTACCTCTACCAACCCACTCTTCATCGAGCAATACGACGACATGTCATCATACGTCACCAAGAACCACCTCTTTGGTGCACAATGAGCGTTGCACCAAGAACAACAAGCAATGAGCGACCGCATTGACAACCTCACCACCAACTTGCGACTCTCCGAGCAACGTACAAGGGACTACTTCGACAACAAGTTCGACGCTCACAAGCAAGAGAATGATGCAAGAATGGACGAGATACGCGCCTTGATGAGAAGCCGACATCATTCTACTTCTTCATCATCAAGACGGAGCCGCTCGAGTCGACACTCCGACGACACCTTCTACCACTCAAGTACACCTACTTCGAACACTCTTCGTCGTGCCGCTCGTCAAGACCGTCATGCATCTCGCAACCCGCTACATGACAAGCATTCGCAAGAGCAAGTTGATGATCAAGTTCCTCGTCCTCAATCAAACCAAGAGGCTTTTGCTCAAGCTCAAGAACGACAACGTCTTCGTCGCCAACAAGAGGAAGAACGAGCACGTCTTCACCAAGACGAACAAGACGCCAAGGCTCAACGTCTTCAATAACAACAACGTGAGGCGCAAGCTCTTGAGGCGCAACGTGCCCTTCAAGAATCAAGTAGAGCCTTCGCCAACCGCAATCGCGAACGGCGCAATCAAGAGGAAGCCCTTCGAGAAGAAATCCAAGAGAGGAACTACCAACCTCATGTACAACGTCAAGTTCCTCAAGCCCCTCCACAAGCTCGTCAAGCTCCACCCCAACCTCAAGTTCAACAAGGGCAAGTTGATCATGGTCTTCCTCCGCGCCAAGAGCAACATGAAGACGATTACAATCCACGTCAAGGACGTCATCATCAACATCGCCAACAACACGATGAAGAGCAACGCTACAGCAAGCTAAAATTCACCATGCCCAAGTTCAATGGAAGCAATGACCCCGAAGACTACCTCTCATGGGCATTGAAGGTTGACAAAATCTTCCGGTTGCTGGCACGATGAAGCGAAGATAATCGCTATGGCATCACTTGAGTTCCAAGACTATGTGCTCATATGGTGGGAAAAATCATTGAGCGACGACAAGCAAGAGGTGAACCTCCAATCACCACTTGGGCTCAAATGAAGGATGTCATGCGAGCACGTTTTGTGCCAACCTACTACAACCGCGACCTCTTCAAGAAACTCCAACTACTCAAGCAAGAAACAAAGAGTGTTGAAGAATATTACAAGGAAATGGAGATAGCCATGATTCGAGCCAATGTCAAGGAAGATGATGAGCAAACTATGGCACGTTTCTTGAATGGACTCAATCATCCCATCAAGAAGATCGCCGACTTCCAACCATACTCAACCCTCTTTGAGCTCGTGCATCAAGCTACAAAGGCGGAACGCCAAGTGCAAGATGACTTCAAGTACGCCAAGTACTCATCCAAGACCTACGGCTTCTCCAACAACCAAGCTTCAACGACTCCTCCAACATCTACATCAACCAAGCTTTCTTCAAGAAACGACGACAAGTCAAGTTACAAGAAGACTTCGACAAGTTCAAGTCGTCCTCCTCCTACTACAAGCAACCTAAAGCCGCGTGCTTCATCCTCTACTCTGACCGATGAGACCATCAAGACAAGCTCCTTCAAGTGTTTCACTTGCGGCAGCCGAGGCCACAAGTCATACGAATGCACCAACAAGCGCACCATGATCCTCAACGACGATGGCACATATGACTCCATAAGTGAAGAGGAGATGGAAGCTCTTGAGCAAGTGGCCATGCACCGGCGAGTGAACTAAGATGAAGATAATCAAGTCTTTTGTGATGAGGATTCGAGCCCCGCTCTCGTTGTCTCCAAGGTCTTGACTCTTCAACATCAACAAGAAGAAGACCAACGATGCCACATCTTCCACACAAAAGCCGACATCAATGGACGGTCCATCAAGGTCGTCATCGATGGAGGTAGTTGCCACAACTTGGCAAGTGAAGAACTATGCTCCAAGCTCCAATTGGTAAAGAGGAAGCACCCGCATCCCTACAAGGTTCAATGGCTAAGTGACTACGGCACTATACGAGTTGAGCATACGGTCCTAGTCTCTTTCAAAATTGGTGCATACGAAGACACTTTGGAGTGTGATGTGGTCCCAATGACCGTTTGTCACCTACTTCTTGGTCGACCATGGCAATTCGACCGTGGTGTCATACACAATGGGCGTACCAATCACTATAGCTTCAAGATGAAAGGGAAAGAATATGTGCTACGACCTATGTCTCCTGGTCAAGTGATAGCCGACAAACAAGCCACCAATCATAGAGACAAGAGCGAGAAAGTGATCCAAGCAAAAGTGAGTGAGAGCCACAAGCCAAACTTGAGCGCCTCTTCGCCTAGAGAGAAACCTCATCCTATTTGTGATAGAGGCAAAGGTGTCCCGATGTTTCGATGAGATGGTGGCTATCGTTTCAAATCTGTGGGCAACTCAAGTTTATATGCATTATCATTTATTTTTCTCTAACACCTTAAATGGACCATCAGCACGTGGCATTAGCTTTGATTTGCGCAAATTAGGAAACCTACATGTAACCAAACAAGATCCTCCAACAAGTTTATATTTAGCATTCATCATGCATTTTTAAAATCAATTCAACACGTTCTTTAGCATCAAAATTAACCTTCTCAGATACACAATTTCAAAGGGCACATCTTAGTAGTAGAATGCAATGAAGCGATTATAAGCAAATTCAATATGAGGCAAGCATTCTTCCCACATTTTCTTATTATTCTTCAAAACAGCCCTAAGCATAGTAGACAATGTTCTATTATTACTTCAGTTTATCCATCGGTTTGGGGGTGACAAGTAGTACTAAAGCAGTTTAGTCCTAACAGCCCATACTCCAAAAGTAGCTAAGAAATTTGTATCACGATCTGAAACAATAGTATTTGCTCATGGTATAAAGTGTGCCATTTTAGAATCTATCCACGACAACAAATATGCTATCCCTCCCCTTCTTTGTTTCATGGTGTCCGTTCAATCCTCCTCCATAGCCTCTGCAACAACAAAAAGACGAGCAGGCTAGCAGCGGAATGCATAGCTTATCATCATGCACATATTGATCTTTGATGGTCTCCAAACCAAATATTTTGAAGTCAAGTTGTGAAAGCATAGTATATTTCAATAAACCTCTTGTGTTTAATGACATAAGAAAGCTCACCCATTTAGCATGTCTACGATTCAGTTTAGCCTTGACTTTTAATATTGATCAGAATGTATAACAAATTCTTTGGGCCATAAATAATGTTGCCATGTCTCTAAAGTCCAGAACAAGAGCATATAATTCTTTGTCATAAGTAGAATAGTTCAGACTAGGCTACCTCAATTTTCGAAAAAGTATTTGCCATCTTGTCTAATCCATTCCACTAGCATCACATTCAAGCTCAAAAGTCTTATTAAAGTCAGTTGGAGTAAGGGGCATGTGTCAACTTATCCAATAACCGTGAGGCTTCTTCCAGTTGGGTGCCATGGTGCTAAAGTCTCTCAGGCGCCTATAGAACCAGCTAGTCCTCACTTGTGTTTGAAAACAACTCAGCCAAGAAAAGATCTCAGCATTGTTACCAAACAAGCGTGCATCAATGAGCATTAAAAACAACACGTAAATGGTTCTTCTCAGTATATCATCAAAGTAAACCAAATGTCAATGAAAGCCGTAAAAATTAATTGCATTAGTTAACCAAAGGCACACCATAACTCAAACTTAGTTTTAAATGCTGTTTTCATTCATCTCTCATCTTCTTGTCCTCAATTCATCAAGCATCATCTAGCCTTTGGCGCCCAAATTCAAATGACGTACCATCCTTTTTAGGCACTAGTATAATAGGATCAACATCTTGCGTTGGGTAGTGATGCAGCGAATAAGTCAATTTGATGCTCAATCCCTCAGGTGGTAACACGTCTTGTGGAAAGTCGTGAACTCTCAACAGATTTGCTAGAATCTAGCTCATCATCAGATTTGGTGGCAAATAAACATGCACTTTCCATTAGATGGTTTATTAAATTTGTTGCTCAAATTCTTTGCCACAATCATTTTCACTCTTATTTTCTCCTGTTTTGCTTTTATAGCTCTATTAATATCATCTTTCAAAATGGAATCAGAGTCATAGGAATTATTTTTATCCTTGTGAACAAGAGTATCTGATTGTTTCTACCTGAATTTTTATCAAATTACCTTGGTCTTGCAACTAAGGAACATGCTTGCATAGGTACCACATCACAATCAACATAATTAGCATATGTAGAGACTTACTAAAATACACTGAGCAATCGTGTTATAACTTTGCTTCGCTGTTGTTGAACGATTGGATGTAGTAAGGATGTGGATGTTAGCTTCTCCAATCCATGCTAGCCAAGTTGTTCACCCCTCCATCTGATGGCCCTGAATAGAACGTTCCTTCACAACTCCTTGTATGGAACATGTTAATTTTGCTCCTTGTATCTGCACTCAAAACACGTTTTGTCTAAACATTCATACCTGCCGATCACCTGTATTGCGTCAGGATCGAGAATCATCTCATCGTGTTCTTCATATGTAATAAGAGCCAAAAAGTCTCTCTTCATCATAGTCACAAAGTCACTCCACTCTGGTCATGATCTCGCACCTGAAGGGAGCCAGAACATTGCCATTATTTGCATGTCTTCTGGCACATGTAGTTCGATGTTGATCAACCTTACATAATCATCCTCTCCCAGCAAGCGGGAAGCCACGTAGAATTGAGCTTGGCTGTGTTGAAGAGGAACGGGGAGGCTTCGGCGGATCGATGGAGGTAGTCCAGAGGTCGTTAGGTGCAGTAGGTGTGGTGGTAGGTGGTGAGCTTGAGCCCCATTCTTGTTATCGAGCTTTGTTTCACCGCCTTCTCAATGCCATCTATCTTCTCCATGGCCTCCACTCATCATTTGTTGAAACTTATCATGTAGCGCTTTGTTTCGAAATGGTTAGCGCAATAGAAACACACACGAAAACAACGAAAAGCACACTGAATAAATTTTTTCGCCTTTTTTTTTTTGCGCTTTTTTTTTTTTTTTTTTTATGCTAGAGGCGAATCTTTTTTCGATAAGAAATTTGATTGAACGGTCAGTTTTGAACGGTCTTAGAACATTTGTAATAGATAAATAGGTTGTAGAAAATTTTTGACAGTAGTGCTGAAAAATTTGGGCCTAAACGAGGGTGGTTTCTAAGTGCTTCGCTTAGGCCCAAAATTTTCCGAAAACGCACTTGTAAAAAAATTTCTCGCTATCCTATTTTAGGTGTTTCTAAGTTTATTGAGACAACGCCATTATAGAAAGTTTTTTTGACCTGCTTCAGCTTTTGGGTCCGGCAAATAAAAAAAATTTTTTGGTCGAAAAATTTCGTGCCCATCCCGTCGCTTTGACTGGAAGAGTTTTGAGACACTCGCCATTATAGTGATTTTTCAAAAAAAAAAAGAGCGGAAAAAATTATTCCAGAGTGTGCTTTTCCGTTGTTTCCGCAGCAGCGCGTGATTTTGTTAGTGTTCTAGGCTCGCCTCTAGCACGGTTCAGCCTAGGACCAAAGACAAGATCACTGCTGAGCGCTTATTCAACTTTTGCATCTCTCAATTGATTATTGCTGACCCTTTTGCTACCATATTATAAGCCTTCCCAGCTCCACATACATCTACATCGTATGCTTGACTCTCCCCGTAATCGCTTCTATCCAAGCTTTGAGAGTTTTGACTACATCGGTTGCCGATCACCGCCGCTGCTGGGTAAGAACTGTAAGAATTTGAGATTTGCTTGACGGATTTAGATCGCCCACCACACCACCACCACCACTTCCTAGTAGTCCGTCAATCATATTCTTGTGTGTTTCTATTGTCTGCTAACCATGGCAGGATCAAGTCGATTTAGACCGATCGAGAACATGACAAACAAAGCGCTACATGATAAGTTTCAACAAATGATGAGTGGGCAGGTGGACGATGTGCTAAATAGATTTGAAGAGGCCATGGAGAAGATAGATGGCATTGAGAAGGCGTCAAACAAAGCTCGATAACAAGTTTAATGAATTGCTCGCAAGGCCTACCACCACCACCACCGCTGCACCTAACGCACTCTACTACAACAACATGGACTACCTCCACATCGCTAAACAGCCCTCCGCCGAAGCTTCCCGTGTCCCTCTTCACCGCCAAGCTGCTGGTGTCTGCTGATACTTCGTGCTCTCCCGCCAGGTGGGGAGGATGATTATGTGAGAGATTACGAGGATGAGGTTGATCAACATCGTAACTACACGCAACCACCAAGACCACAACCACCAGTGTCGCCCACATGCAAATAATGGCAATGTTCGGCTCCCCTTCAGTATTTAGATCATGACCATCTCCCTAAACTGAAATTGAATATTCCACCATTTGAGGGTAGATATGTTCCCGATATATATCTTACTTGGGAGTTAGAAACTGAACAACGATTTACATGTTTACAATATCCCGAGGAGAGACGTGTTCCCGCCGCCGCTTGTGCTTTCACTAGCTTTGCATGTGTTTTGTGGTCCTAACATTGTAGATTATATCCTGTTCCAGCTACTTGGGCTGCTTTGAAAACTGCTATGCGCATCGCTGGGTTCCACCATATTATCAACGTGAATTACTTCAAAATTGCAGCGCTTAAGACAAGGAAAAATTCGTAGAAGAATATTATCAGAATTACAAACTGGCTTGATTAGATGTGGTATTGTTGAGGAGAATGAAGCTATGCTTGCACGCTTTCTGGGTGGATTAAATAGAGAGATTCAGACCATTCTAGACTACAAGGATTATAATAATATCACCGATTATTCCATCTTGCTTGTAAAGCTGAACGTGAAGTGCAGGATCGATGTGCCTTGGCGCGACTAACTTTTCTCGCAGGTCGACCTTCATCATGGACACCACGGCATCATCTACTTCCACACGCTCTACTACACCGGCACCTCCGCCGGCTGCCACCTCCAACCGTGATACAAGAAAGTGCACAACCACCACTATCTCGCAAAGAGTACACCGCTGGGCCTACACAGAGCTCTTCTTCTTCCATGGCGCCAACAGGCACACAAGTGATATTATTTGTCGTCGTTGTAAGGGAAGAGGACATTTTATGAGAGAATGCACATCTCAGCGTGTGATGATTGCTACCGAGGATGGTGGGTATGAGTCTGCTAGTGACTATGATGAAGAGACTTTGGCTCTTATTACACATGAAGAACACGGTGGAGATGATTCTGATCCCGAGACGCAATACATGGCTGTCAAGTGCCGACAGTGTATGAATGTTTAGTTGCTCAACGTGTTTTGAGTGTGCAGGTTACACAAGCTGAGCAAAATCAGAGGCATAACTTGTTTCATACAAAGGAGTTGTGAAGGAACGCTCTATTCAAGGCCATCATAGATGGAGGGAGCTGCAACAACTTGGCTAGCATGGATATGGTGGAGAAGCTTTTCTCACCACAAGACCACATCCACATCCTTACTACATCCAATGGTTCAACAACAGCGGCAAGGTTAAGGTAACACGATCTGCTCGTGTGTATTTTAGTATATCTACATATGCTGATTATGTTGATTGTGATGTGGTACCTATGCAAGCATGTTCCTTATTACTTGGTAGACCATGGCAATTTGATAAAATTTGTACACCATGGTAGAAACAATCAAGATACTCTTGTTCACAAGGATAAAATATTACTTTGCTTCCTATGACTCTGATTCCATTTTGAAAGATGATATTAATAGAGCTAATAAAGCAAAACAGAGAAAATAAGAGTGAAAATCAGATTGTGGTAAAAGAATTTGAGCAACAAATGAAGCCTAATAATAAACCATCTAATGTTGCTTCTGAAATTAAACCTGAAAAGTGCATGTTTATTTGCCACCAAATCTGATATTGATGAGCTAGATTCTAGTAAATCTGTTTGCTATGCTTTTGTGTGCAAAGAGGCATTATTTTCATTCGAGGACGGCCTTCCTCTTTGCCCCCGCTGTCACTAACATTTTGCAGAGTTCACGACGCCTTCCCACAAGACGTGCCACCGGATTACCACCTATTCGAGGGATTGAGCATCAAATTGACTTAATTCCCGTGCATCGCTACCCAACCGCGCACCATACCGCATCAATCCAGAGGAGACGAAGGAGATTATGCGCCAAGCATGTGAGCTGCTCGACAAAGGTTATATACGCCGAATCTCTTAGTCCTTGTGCTGTTCCTATTATACTAGTGCCTAAAAAGGATGGTACGTCATGATGTGTGTTGATTGTAGAGGCATTAATAATATTACTATTCGTTATCGCCATCCTATTCCTAGGCTAGATGATATGCTTGATGAATTGAGTGGCTCTACAATATTCTCCAAAGTTGATTTATGAGTGGATACCATCAAATTCGTATGAAATTGGGAGATGAATGGAAAACAGCATTTAAAACTAAGTTTGGATTATATGAGTGGTTAGTCATGCCTTTTGGGTTAACTAATGCACCTAGTACTTTCATGAGATTAATGAACGAAGTTTTACGTGCTTTCATTGGACGATTTGTGGTAGTTTACTTTGATGATATACTGATTTATAGCAAATCTTTGGAAGAACATTTGGAACATTTACGTGTTGTTTTTAATGCTCTATGTGATGCACGCTTGTTTGGTAACCTTGGGAAGTGCACTTTTGCACCGAATTTAGTATCTTTCTTGGCTATGTTGTTACTCCACAGGAATTGAAGTTGATAAAGCCAAGATTGAAGCTATTGAGAGTTGGCCGCAGCCCAAAACGGTCACACAAGTGAGGAGTTTTCTTGGACTCGCTGGTTTCTATAGGCGCTTTGTGAGAGACTTTAGCACCATTGCTGCACCTCTCAATGAGCTTACAAAGAAGGATGTGCCTTTTGTTTGGGGTACCGCATGACAGAAGAAGCCTTCACGGTATTGAAAGATAAGTTGACACATGCCCTTTACTCCAACTTCCCGATTATAATAAGACTTTTGAGCTTGAATGTGATGCTAGTGGAATTGGATTAGAGGTGTGTTATTACAAGATGGCAAACCTGTTGCATACTTTTCTCGAAAAATTGAGGGCCTAGTCTGAACTATTCTACTTATGACAAAGAATTATATGCTCTTGTTCGACTTTAGAGACATGGCAACATTATTTATGGCCCAAAGAATTTGTTATACATTCTCGATCATGAATCTTTGAAACATATTAAAAGTCAAGCTAAACTGAATCGTAGACATGCTAAATGGGTTGAATTCATTGAGACTTTCCTTATGTCATTAAACACAAGAAGGGTAAAGAAAATGTTATTGTTGATGCTTTGTCTCGTCGCTATACTATGCTTTCACAACTTGACTTCAAAATATTTGGTTTGGAGACCATCAAAGATCAATATGTGCATGATGCTGATTTTAAAGATGTAATGCAGAATTGTAAAGAAGGAAGAACATGGAACAAGTTCGTTATTAATGATGGTTTTGTGTTCCGTGCTAACAAGCTATGCATTCCTCGCTAGCTCGTTCGCCTTTTGTTGTTGCAGGAGGCGATGGAGGAGGATTAATGGTACACTTTGGCGCCAAGAAGACGGAGGATATACTTGCTACACATTTCTTTTGGCCAAAGATGAGACGGATGTTGAGCGCTTTGTTGCTCGCTGCACTACATGTCAAAAAGCTAAGTCACGACTCAATCCTCATGGTTTATATATGCCTTTGCTCGTGCTTAGTGTTCCTTGGGAGGATATATCTATGGACTTTGTTTTAGGTTTACCTCTAACAAAGAAGGGAGGGATAGCATATTTGTTGTCGTGGATAGATTTCTAAAATGGCACACTTTATACCATGTCATAAAAGCGATGATGTCTGTTAATGTTGCTGATTTGTTCTTTCGTGAAATTATTCGCTTGCATGGTGTGCCAAATACTATTGTTTCAGATCGTGATACTAAATTTCTTAGCCACTTTTGGAGATGTTTATGGGCTGTTGGGGACTAAACTGCTTTTTAGTACTACTTATCACCCCCAAACCGATGGATAAACCAAGTAGTCAATAGAACATTGTCTACTATGCTTAGGGCTGTTTTGAAGAATAATAAGAAAATGTGGGAAGAATGCTTGCCTCATATTGAATTTGCTTATAATCGCTCATTGCATTCTACAACTAAGATGTGCCCTTTGAAATTGTGTATGGCTTCCTACCCTGGCACCTATTGATTTGTTGCCTCTTCCATCTTCGGAGAAGGTTAATTTTGATGCTAAAGAACGTTGAATTGATTTTAAAATGCATGAGATAACTAAGGAAAACATTGAGCGATGAATGCTAAATATAAACTTGTTGGAGATAAGGGTAGAAAACATGTTGTCTTTGCACCGGAGATCTTGTTTGGTTACATTTATGTAAGGATAGGTTTCTAATTTGCGCAAATCAAAGCTAATGCCACGTGATGATGGTCCATTTAAGGTGTTAGAGAAAATAAATGATAATGCATATAAACTTGAGCTGCCTCGCAGATTTTGGGGTTAGTCCCACTTTAACATTGCAGATTTGAAGCCTTATTTGGGTGAGGAATATGAGCTCACGAGGACGACTTCATTTCAAGAAGGGAGGATGATGAGGACATCAATACCATTGTTACACCCACAGCCCCTACTGCTACATATATCGGACCAATTACTAGAGCTCACAAGACGCCAATTAAATTATCGTGTACTTTCGCTTCTTGGTAATGATTCTAATGTTCATGAGAATATGATGCTGCTTAAATTGGATACATTTGTTTTGCTTACAAATGAAGGCCCTAGCTTGGAGAAGGATGGACATTGAGCAAGAACAAGCATGGAGATAATGCCATGCTAAGGGGAACAAGAACGGAGTTACAAGTGATGATTTCAGGACTTTGAAGCCACCATAATGGGTGCATGAAGCCTTGGACGAAATATACAAGATGCTACTTCACAAATGTCGTCCCGAGGCTATTCTAGGTGCTGCGTCACCTTATTAGTGGGCCAGGCCCATGTAATTTCGAAATACTTAAGTATAGGCTGTTTTAGAGTCCATATGTGGGGAACAAGAGTTAGGGTTGATTTCGACCCTCCACCAAGGGCCACGAAATTTCTTCCTCCATATATACAGCCCTTAGGGCACCGCTTAGACCTTGGGTTTTGTTTAGATTAAAAGTTCGCCATAGCTGCAACTTCGCATTTCGCTTGTGTTCAACGACTGCATAAAGGCGCCACAGTAACCCCACCTTGATCAATAAAGCTTTCATCTTATATTCGCAATATCCAGATTGCAATCTCAGTTTCTTGCTTGTTCTTCGCTTGCTCGCAGGAAACCGACTCGTGGTCGTTGATCGTGTTCGCGTGGTCAATAACCTCTCGGAGTTGGTTTAGCGATTGCTAAGGCGCGACGCCCTCAAGACGCTCAGAGTCGGATCGCCAAAGTCGACTTCCTCCAAAGCGAAAACCAACATCTCATCGAAAGACGGACACCTTTGCCTCTATCACTCCATCACCGATTAAGGCCCGAAGACTTCGCCAGCCCGGACATCCGCCCCTAGCCCGGACATCCGGCGCCTCGAAAGCTCCGGACATCCGCCCGACGCCCGACATCCGCCTCCCCGCTCTGCGGCAGTGCATCCAGGCCGAGGCCCTTGTACCCCTTCGCCCCTAGACTATATATACTCCATCCCCTTCCTCTTTCGAGGGTTAGCGTTGATTTAGCTCATCCATACCGGATCTACTCCACGAGAGAGACCGCGCCCTCTTCAAGAAGATCCACCTTGGATTCAAGACCCCTCTTGGGTGGCCCCCATCAAGACCTCCTCACGGAGAAGAACGGCTACCGCTTGTATCGTCCTTTGTTGACCTTGAATCATGTATCTCTTTGTGTTCTTTGATCTAGCATTTGTGTGACCGATTCCTTGTTGGTTGAGTGTTTCCCCTCGTTCCTCCCCGTGATTTCCTCGTGTTCTTCCGCTCGTTCTTCATGTCTCCCCGTAGGATCCACTCCAAACGTGAAAGATCGACGCTATAGGGTTCCACCCTACATCATCATGGATCAGAGCTTAGGTTGATCACATTTTTGGAGCCCCTACCCCTCTTTTTCTAGCTTGATTTTGTTGATTTCGTCCTAAATCCGAAAATCCCCACCAAAAATAGCCCCAATTTTTTTTTGTGATTTGTTAGTTTTGATGATATTTTGTTGATTTTGATCAGTGGATTTGCTTGCTTTCAAGTGGATCTAGCATTCCCCCAAGTTTTCCCATCTTTCCTCCACGAAATCCATCAAATTTTGCCCCCGAAATCATCAATTTCTGCCCCCAATTCAAAAATTTCCGCCCCAAACAAGATCGGGATTCGTCGGGCCGGACATCCGGGCCTCAGGCCGGACATCCGGGCCATCCGGCCGGACATCCGGGCCCCAAGCCGGACAACCGGCCCCTGGAGCACCAAATCCGCTCGGTTCTGGACATCAGGTCCCGGAAATCCGGCCCGACCCCCGGATGTCCGGCCCCTGAGATTTCTGTTTTTTCCGTTTCACCGTTTCGGCCATAACTAATTCATCCGGAGTCCAATTTTGACGTTCTTTAGCTCGTTTTGAAGCTATTGACATCCCTTATCCCACAAAAATACCACCAACACCATTTGACTCAATCAAAGTTTCCAAAATTTGGCAAGTTTGCCTAGGCCCTCCACCATATCATCCGCATAGCCACCACCGACTTCCGCAACCTAACCCATTTTGTTCCCCATAGCATTAGTGGTTGCTTGAGTAGTGATTCGAGTCTCCTAAGGTGTTTCGGCTACTTAGGGACGATTGCTTCTTCATCAACCACCACCACCACTTCCACATAACCTTGCCCACCATACACTTCAACCACCCCCAACTTAACCCAATAGTTGTTTGAGCTTGTTTGAGTTGTGGCTTGTGTCTCCTAAGGTGTTTCGCTACTTAGGGACGGCAACTTCAACTCCGACACGTGTATAGCCCATCATTCCACTTCCGCTTTGCCAAGTGCAAACCACCACCGCATTCCCGCTACCACCATTTGACATTTGACGCTTGAGATTTTGAGTTCGCGGTTTTCCGCTTCCTAAGGTGTTTCGGCTACTTAGGGACGAATCTCCATCATCTTGGTATCTACATCAAGAACACCGCTACTCATCATCACCGGACGGTAACCTCCATATCATCTTGGTATCGTGGTATCCCTCCATTGTATATTCCCCTTGCCATTGCATTGTTAACCCCTAGCCTTACTTTTGTGTTACTTGCCTATCGAGACTAGCCATTTGAGTATTGCCGGCAACGTTACTTGTGCACATTAGAGATCTACACCATCCATTGCATACATACCATATCATATTGGTATCATATCATCCATTGTGTCACAATATTGTTCCCGCCATATACACAATTGCTATCTTGGTTTGTGCATTGTGCAAAGTGGCCATAGAAAAAAAGAGAATAAGCTTTTAAGCAAAGAAAGAAAGAGAGCAAAGAGCTTGTAAGCAAGTGCCATAGCATCATACCATATTGCATATAAGATTGTCATATCCGATCATCGTGGATCATCTTGAGAGAAACACCGGGAACCATACATACATAGCATACTTGGGATAGAAGTTTATCCATTTTGCATCTTATAGGTTGTGCACAAGTGTCGATTCGCCTATTGAGCAATCGTGCTAGCATCTCTCTTGAGTTGTGCAACACGAAGCGCTTTCCGTGGATTCCACATTTTGTGCTCATTCCTTGGTTGCACGACCCCATTTATCTATCCGTGTGTGTGTTTCCGTGTGCCATTCTTTGCTATTGGTCCATTTGTTTCACTTGCTAATTTGTGAATCTCTTTCAACATTATTGACTCTTGCTAACATTTTGCATTAAATTTTGTGACACTATCCTCACCGAGCTCCTCCATAAGCTTTACTTGTGTAGGTGTGAGAACCGACAAGGATTGGTACCAATAGTGCTATTTCATTGTCCGCATTTGAGTGAACTTGATTCATTTTCAACATCGGTCAAGGTACATTGGTATAAGTTCTTCTCTTCTCCCACTCATATTTGCTCGAGTCTTGTGATGGATAGGCAAGGCATTTCATCTCCGGTCTTCGACAACAACGACGGCGTGAACAACTACATCACCAAAGCGTCCCTCTTCGATCTACAACGACAAGTGCAAGGCACACAATCAAGATTGCAAGAGCGCATCGAGAACATCTCCATCGACATTCGTCACTCCGAAGCAAGGAGAAGGGACTATTTCGACAAGAAGCTTGCCGCACATAAAGAGGAGCAAGATGCAAGGATGGAGGAGATTCGGGCCTTGATCAAGTCTTCTTCCCCTTCGTCATCTTCAAGGCGGCGACATTCAAGCCACAAGTCTTCGGAGCACGGAAACGACGCAAGTGCAAATCGTCCTCGTCCACATCTACATGGCGACCACCATCACGCTCATGATCAACATCGCCATGAAGGGCAAGTCACCTCCAAGCATCATGTGCACGCATTTACCATTTAACGACATCTACTACGAGCTCAAGCACGACAACGACATCATCATCATGAAGATGCTCCACAAGTTTAAATGCACAAGTCCCAACAAGCCCTACTTCACGCCAAGTCGAAGCTTCATAAGCACAAGAGAAGACCGCGAGACGACCACCACCAAGACGGCGCTACGGCTACATCAACCACTTCGGCATCTTCGCCAAGTGTTCTCAAGGCATCTTCGCCTTTGGACGTACGGCATCTTCGCCTACTTCCCACGAGTACGCCTACAACAACTTCTTCAAGTCCAAGGCGACCACCTACGAGCGAGGGCGACACTTCCATCTTCGGAAGCCCCTCAAGGAAGATGGCCGAGCATGGGACATTCCCTTCGGTCATGGAGACGAGCTATGAGGTGCCACATCATATGGGCCTCCAACAACAAGACGGCGACAAGAAGGTCGAGCAAGGGCCATCCCCTTCGACCACGGCGACCAGCGCGAACCTCTTCAACAACATGAAGACGACGCCCATAATGGACTCATACTCCGAGTCAAGCTACAAGACCGCGCATGGAGACATTTGCACCTACACCTCTCCGACACCCACAAATCATGAGATGACCCAATTGCCATGTGTGGAGAGCCACCACCCCATGAGTGACATGAGTGACTCCACCATACGTGACATTGAGAGCATTTCCTATGAGAGGATGAGTGTGACCACCACTAGCCCCACACATGAGAGCATGCCACACATCCTATGTGAGGTTGAGCGCCATTTGAGTGACTCCACCCACCATACGAGTGAGAGCATCCTTGAGGGAGTGAGGTGAGCCACAACACTTAGTGAGTGAGGTAGTTGAGACGGCATGTGAGGCCACTATGATTTCTAACGACTTAACCTCTACTCCTAGTGTGTTTTCTTCTTTGGTGCTAGGTCTCCTACATGACGACATGCCTATCCTTGATGAGTCTATGCCTCCATTGGAGATGACGATGGCCATGGTGGACGATGATTCACCCCCCACATGGTTCCATCAACATGAAGATGACAACGAATGGATCGTTGACACCTCACCTACAACACATGAGCGACGCTCCAAAGGTAACATAGGTGATGGTGCTTCTCTTGTCCCACTAGTGGACTCTCTTGACTTCGATTGCTCCCATGATGTTGACCCACCTATTACCATGCTTCATGCTAGTGAAACTTCTTCATGCCTTGACTTACCTATTTATGATGAATATGATGATGAGCATGTTGAGTTGCCTAGTTGTGATGCTATGCTCCATAGGACATCTTGTGAAAATTCTATTGGTCACTTCATGTTTGACAATCCTTTGAACTTGTCATATGCTATGAGTGAGATCTCCCATATTGCCTCATTTCAATCTCAACATAGTAACTATGCATGCCCCATTAAAATCAATCCCATTTGCACTTATGGCATAGATGACGAGATGATGGTCATTGGCTTTTGCTTCTCTTGTGATGATATTGCCATGCTTCCTTTACATGATTTTTATGCACTGCCTACTATATCATGCCATGATCACATTGTTCCGAATATGCATTGTTTTGGATGTTGTCAATATTCTCCATGTGATGTTTCTACTCTTGCTCATGAGGAGACCCCCATAGTTTCCTCATACATATTAGGAGATTTTGATGCATCCCATCCTTTGCATGATTCCCATAATTGCGTGAACCATATGCATTCCATGAATAACAATGCTCTAGATATTGCTCATGATGCATTTCACAATTTGAGTCTCCATTATGCCATACATAATAACAAACCTATCATGATGGATGACATGTTTCTATATCACGCATCTCCTTTATTTGAGCATTGGCTATTTTGTGCTAACCAACACAAGCACGTATGCATCATGATGGATGATGCGTACATCTACCACACACACACAATTTTTCCTTTGTCTTTGTTTTGTGTAGGTACCCACATACACTCGTCAACATCTCAATCCCATGAGTTGACGAAACGAGCTCTTGAGAGCAATGATGCTTTGGGATCCCATGGACTATACTCACCAACGTCCCCTTCGCGCAAGGACTACGTGCAACTCCTCTACTTGGCTCTCACACGGCTATGGGCTATTTACCACTTGTCACCTTATGCTCATTTTACCGTGTTCACATTGCATGTGATGAGGACATCAATACCATTGTTACACCCACAGCCCCTGCTGCTATACATACTGGACCAATTACTAGAGCTCGCGCACGCCAATTGAATTATCAGGTACTTTCATTTCTTGGTAACGATTCCAATGTTCATGAGAATATGATGCTGCCTAAATTGGATACATTTGTTTTGCTTACAAATGAAGGGCCTACCATGGACAAGAAAGATGAACCTTGGAGCAAGTTCAAGCATGGAGATGTTGGCATCCGCAAGGGGAACAAGAACGGAGTTACAAGTGATGATTCCAGGACTTTGAAGCCACCCTAATGAGTGCATAAGGCCTTGGACGAAATATACAAGATGCCACTTCATAATATTCGTCCATAGGCTATTCTAGGTGCTGCGTCACCTTATTATTGGGCCAGGCCCATGTAATTTCGAAATACTTAAGTATAGGCTGTTTTAGAGTCCGTATGTGTGGGGAAACAAGAGTTAGGGTTGATTTCGACCCTCCACCAAGGGCCACGAAATTCCCCCTCTTCCTCCATATATACAGCCCTTAGGGCACCGCTTAGACCTTGGGTTTTGTTTAGATTAAAAGTTCGCCATAGCTGCAACTTCGCAGATTTCGCTTGTGTTCAACGACCGACAAAGGCGCCAGTAACCCCACCTTGATCAATAAAGCTTTCATCTTATATTCGCAATATCCAGATTGCAATCTCAGTTTCTTGCTTGTTCTTCGCTTGCTCGCAGGAAACAGCCCTCGTGGTCGTTGATCGTGCTCGGCGTGGTCAATAACCCTCGGAAGTTGGTTTAGCGATTGCTAAGGCGCGACGCCTCGCGACGCTCGTAGTCGGATCGTCAAGGTCGGCTCCCACAGAAACGATAGCCACCATCTCATCGAAACATCGGGACACCTTTGCCTCTATCAAGTGGTATCAGATTTTCAGGTTGCTCGGTGAGATTTTACAGTTTTTCAGAGATTAGATCGAGTCTGTTCTTCCTACCTAAAGTCCACGAAAAAGCCAAAAAAAAATTAGGGTTAGTTCATCATATCCGAACCAATCTGAGCCTTTGCATAATCTTTTTAGGGTTTTTGCTTTGTTGAATTTGCGGTTGCATCGTCGTGTCAAGTTGCTGGTCTTAGAGTCTAGTCTTTTAGAGTTTCGAGTTATGGTCATAAGTTGTCACGCCCGCCGCACCATCATCATCGCCTTGCCATCTACCACCATTGCTTATCCGCCACCGCTCTGAATCCGTATCCATATACCACCACCAATCCGTATCCATATACCACCACCAATCCGTATCCATATTCCACCACCGCTGCCATATACCACCACCATATATCCACCACCAATCCGAGTTCTTCTCATATTAGGTTTGTTTTCGAGATCCATCTAGTTTCCGATTCGTGTTTCCTTGCCGGAGTAGGTTTCGAAAAAAAAACTGGAAACCACCCTCCGTTTAGGCCCAAAATTTTCCGAAAACGCACTTGTCGAAAAATTTTCTGGCTATCCTATTTTTAGGTGTTTCTAAGTGGATTGAGACAGTCGCCGTTATAGAAAGTTTTTTGACCCGCTTCAGCTTTTTGGGTCCGGCAATGAAAAAAAAAATTTTGGTCGAAAAAATTTCGTGCCCATCCTGTCAGTTTGACCTGGAAGAGTTTTGAGACACTCGCCATTATAGTGATTTTTCGCAAAAAAAAAAGCAGCGCAAAAAAAAAAAGAGCGAAAAAAATTCCAGAGTGTGCTTTTCCGTTGTTTCCGTGCAGCGCCGTGATTTTGTTAGTGTTCTAGGCTCGCCTCTAGCACGGTTCAGCCTAGGACCAGACAAGAGATCGTCGTTGAGCGCTTATTCAACTTTGCATCTCTGAATTGATTATTGCTAACCATTTTGCTACCATATTATAAGCCTTCCCAGCTCCACATACATCTACATCGTGTGTTTGACTCTCCCTCGTAATCGCTCTATCCAAGCTTTGAGAGTTTTGACTACATCGGTTGCCGATCACCTTTCTTTGCTGGGTAAGAACTGGTAAGAATTTGAGATTTGCTTGACGGATTTGTGATCGCCCACCACACCACCACCACCACTTCCTAGTAGTCCGTCAATCATATTCTTGTGTGTTTCTATTGCTGCTAACCATGGCAGGATCACAAGTCGATTTAGACCGACCGGGAGAACATGACAAACAAAGCGCTACATGATAAGTTTCAACAAAGGATGAGTGGGCAGGTGGACGATGTGCTAAATAGATTTGAAGAGGCCATGGAGAAGATAGATGGCATTGAGAAGGCGTCAAACAAAGCTCGATAACAAGTTTAATGAATTGCTCGCTGCGTCTACCACCACCACCACCGGCTGCACCTAACGCACCTCTACTACAACAACATGGACTACCTCCACATCGCGAAACAGCCCTCCGCCGAGCTTCCGTGTCCCTCTTCACCTGGCCAAGCTGCGGGTGCTGCTGTTGATACTTCTGTGGCTCCTGCTGCTGCGGTGGGGGAGGATGATTATGTGAGAGCTTACGAGGATGAGGTTGATCAACATCGAACTACGTGCAACCACCAGCACCACAACCACCGTGTCGCCCACATGCTAATAATGGCAATGTTGGGCTCCCCTTCAGTACGAGATCATGACCATCTCCCTAAACTGAAATTGAATATTCCACCATTTGAGGGTAGATATGTTCCTGATATATATCTTACTTGGGAATTAGAAACTGAACAACGATTTACATGTTTACAATATCCCGAGGAGAGACGTGTTCTCGCTGCTGTTTGTGCTTTCACTAGCTTTGCATGTGTTTGGTGGTCTAAACATTGTAGATTATATCCTGTTCCATTACTTGGGCTGCTTTGAAAACTGCTATGCGTACTCGTTGGGTTCCACCATATTATCAGCGTGAATTACTTCAAAATTGCAGCGCTTAAGACAAGGAAAAATTCGTAGAAGAATATTATCGGAATTACAAACTGGCTTGATTAGATGTGATATTGTTGAGGAGAATGAAGCTATGCTTGCACGCTTTCGGGTGGATTAAATAGAGAGATTCAGACCATTCTAGACTACAAGGATTATAATAATATCACCGATTATTCCATCTTGCTTGTAAAGCTGAACGTGAAGTGCAGGATCGATGTGCCTTGGCGCGGACTAACTTTTCTCGCAGGTCGACCTTCATCATGGACACCACGTGCATCATCTACTTCCACACGCTCTACTACACGGCACCTCCGCCGGCTGCCACCTCCAACCGTGATACAAGAAAGCAAGCACAACCACCACTATCCGCCAAGAGTACACCTGCTGGGCCTACAGAGCTTTTCTTCTTCCATGGCGTCAACAGGCACACAAGTGATATTATTTGTCGTCGTTGTAAGGGAAGAGGACATTTTATGAGAGAATGCCAATCTCAGCGTGTGATGATTGCTACCGAGGATGGTGGGTATGAGTCTGCTAGTGACTATGATGAAGAGACTTTGGCTCTTATTACACATGAAGAACACGGTGGAGATGATTCTGATCCCGAGACGCAATACATGGCTGTCAAGATGCCGACAGGTATGAATGTTTAGTTGCTCAACGTGTTTTGAGTGTGCAGGTTACACAAGCTGAGCAAAATCAGAGGCATAACTTGTTCCATACAAAGGAGTTGTGAAGGAACGTTCTATTCAAGGCCATCATAGATGGAGGGAGCTGCAACAACTTGGCTAGCATGGATATGGTGGAGAAGCTTTCTCTCACCACAAGACCACATCCACATCCTTACTACATCCAATGGTTCAACAACAGCGGCAAGGTTAAGGTAACACGATCGTTCGTGTGCATTTTAGTATCTCTACATATGCTGATTATGTTGATTGTGATGTGGTACCTATGCAAGCATGTTCCTTATTACTTGGTAGACCATGGCAATTTGATAAAATTTGTACACCATGGTAGAAACAATCAGTATAATCTTGTTCACAAGGATAAAAATATTACTTTGCTTCCTATGACTCCTGATTCCATTTTGAAAGATGATATTAATAGAGCTAATAAAGCAAAACAGAGAAAATAAGAGTGAAAATCAGATTGTGGCAAAAGAATTTGAGCAACAAATGAAGCCTAATAATAAACCATCTAATGTTGCTTCTGAAATTAAACTGAAAAGTGCATGTTTATTTGCCACCAAATCTGATATTGATGAGCTAGATTCTAGCAAATCTGTTTGCTATGCTTTTGTGTGCAAAGAGGCATTATTTTCATTCGAGGACGTGCCTTCCTCTTTGCCCCCGCTGTCACTAACATTTTGCGGGGAGTTCGCCGACGCCTTCCCACAAGACGTGCCACCGGATTACCACCTATTCGAGGGATTGAGCATCAAATTGACTTAATTCCGTGCATCGCTACCCAACCGCGCACCATACCGCATCAATCCAGAGGAGACGAAGGAGATTATGCGTCAAGTATGTGAGCTGCTCGACAAAGGTTATATACGCGAATCTCTTAGTCCTTGTGCTGTTCCTATTATACTAGTGCCTAAAAAGGATGGTACGTCGGCGTATGTGTGTTGATTGTAGAGGCATTAATAATATTACTATTCGTTATCGCCATCCTATTCCTAGGCTAGATGATATGCTTGATGAATTGAGTGGCTCTACAATATTCTCCAAAGTTGATTTATGAGTGGATACCATCAAATTCGTATGAAATTGGGAGATGAATGGAAAACAGCATTTAAAACTAAGTTTGGATTATATGAGTGGTTAGTCATGCCTTTTGGGTTAACTAATGCACCTAGTACTTTCATGAGATTAATGAACGAAGTTTTACGTGCTTTCATTGGACGATTTGTGGTAGTTTACTTTGATGATATACTGATTTATAGCAAATCTTTGGAAGAACATTTGGAACATTTACGTGATGTTTTTAATGCTCTACGTGATGCACGCTTGTTTGGTAACCTTGGGAAGTGCACCTTTTGCACCGAATCGAGTATCTTTTCTTGGCTATGTTGTTACTCCACAGGAATTGAAGTTGATAAAGCCAAGATTGAAGCTATTGAGAGTTGGCCGCAGCCCAAAACGGTCACACAAGTGAGGAGTTTTCTTGGACTCGCTGGTTTCTATAGGCGTTTTGTGAGAGACTTTAGCACCATTGCTGCACCTCTCAATGAGCTTACAAAGAAGGATGTGCCTTTTGTTTGGGGTACCGCATGGGAAGAAGCCTTCACGGTATTGAAAGATAAGTTGACACATGCCCTTTACTCCAACTTCCCGACTTTAATAAGACTTTTGAGCTTGAATGTGATGCTAGTGGAATTGGATTAGAGGTGTGTTATTACAAGATGGCAAACCTGTTGCATACTTTTCTCGAAAAATTGAGTGGGCCTAGTCTGAACTATTCTACTTATGACAAAGAATTATATGCTCTTGTTCGGACTTTAGAGACATGGCAACATTATTTATGGCCCAAAGAATTTGTTATACATTCTGATCATGAATCTTTGAAACATATTAAAAGTCAAGCTAAACTGAATCGTAGACATGCTAAATGGGTTGAATTCATTGAGACTTTCCTTATGTCATTAAACACAAGAAGGGTAAAGAAAATGTTATTGCTGATGCTTTGTCTCGTCGCTATACTATGCTTTCACAACTTGACTTCAAAATATTTGGTTTGGAGACCATCAAAGATCAATATGTGCATGATGCTGATTTTAAAGATGTAATGCAGAATTGTAAAGAAGGAAGAACATGGAACAAGTTCGTTATTAATGATGGTTTTGTGTTCGTGCTAACAAGCTATGCATTCCTGCTAGCTCTGTTCGTCTTTTGTTGTTGCAGGAGGCGATGGAGGAGGATTAATGGGACACTTTGGCGCCAAGAAGACGGAGGATATACTTGCTACACATTTCTTTTGGCCAAAGATGAGACGGATGTTGAGCGTTTTGTTGCTCGCTGCACTACATGTCAAAAAGCTAAGTCACGACTCAATCCTCATGGGTTATATATGCCTTTGCTCGTGCCTAGTGTTCCTTGGGAGGATATATCTATGGACTTTGTTTTAGGTTTACCTCGAACAAAGAAGGGAGGGATAGCATATTTGTTGTCGTGGATAGATTCTCGAAAATGGCACACTTTATACCATGTCATAAAAGCGATGATCTTTGTTAATGTTGCTGATTTGTTCTTTCGTGAAATTATTCGCTTGCATGGTGTGCCAAATACTATTGTTTCAGATCGTGATACTAAATTTCTTAGCCACTTTTGGAGATGTTTATGGGCTAAGTTGGGGACTAAACTGCTTTTAGTACTACTTGTCACCCCCAAACCGATGGATAAACTGAAGTAGTCAATAGAACATTGTCTACTATGCTTAGGGCTGTTTTGAAGAATAATAAGAAAATGTGGGAAGAATGCTTGCCTCATATTGAATTTGCTTATAATCGTTCATTGCATTCTACAACTAAGATGTGCCCTTTTGAAATTGTGTATGGCTTCCTACCTCGTGCACCTATTGATTTGCTGCCTCTTCCATCTTCGGAGAAGAATTGATTTTAAAAATGCATGAGTTAACCAAGGAAAACATTGAGCGTATGAATGCTAAATATAAACTTGTTGGAGATAAGGGTAGAAAACATGTTGTCTTTGCACCTGGAGATCTTGTTTGGTTACATTTGCGTAAGGATAGGTTTCCTAATTTGCGCAAATCAAAGCTAATGCCACGTGCTGCTGGTCCATTTAAGGTGTTAGAGAAAATAAATGATAATGCATATAAACTTGAGCTGCCTGCAGATTTTGGGGTTAGTCCCACTTTTAACATTGCAGATTTGAAGCCTTATTTGGGTGAGGAAGATGAGCTCCGTCGAGGACGACTTCATTTCAAGAAGGGAGGATGATGAGGACATCAATACCATTGTTACACCCACAGCCCTGCTGCTATACATCTTGGACCAATTACTAGAGCTCTCAAGACGCCAATTGAATTATCGTACTTTCGTTTCTTGGTAACGATTCCAATGTTCATGAGAATATGATTCTGCCTAAATTGGATACATTTGTTTTGCTTACAAATGAAGGGCCTACCATGGACAAGAAAGATGAACCTTGGAGCAAGTTCAAGCATGGAGATGTTGGCATCCGCAAGGGGAACAAGAACGGAGTTACAAGTGATGATTCCAGGACTTTGAAGCCACCCTAATGAGTGCATAAGGCCTTGGACGAAATATACAAGATGCCACTTCATAATATTCGTCCATAGGCTATTCTAGGTGCTGCGTCACCTTATTATTGGGCCAGGCCCATGTAATTTCGAAATACTTAAGTATAGGCTGTTTTAGAGTCCGTATGTGTGGGGAAACAAGAGTTAGGGTTGATTTCGGACCCTCCACCAAGGGCCACGAAATTCCCCCTCTTCCTCCATATATACAGCCCGTAGGGCACCGCTTAGACCTTGGGTTTTGTTTAGATTAAAGTTCGCCATAGCTGCAACTTCGCGTGCATTTCGCTTGTGTTCAACGACCGACAAAGGCGCCACAGAACCCCACCTTGATCAATAAAGCTTTCATCTTATATTCGCAATATCCAGATTGCAATCTCAGTTTCTTGCTTGTTCTTCGCTTGCTCGCAGGAAACAGGCCCTCGTGGTCGTTGATCGTGCTCGGCGTGGTCAATAACCCTCGGAAGTTGGTTTAGCGATTGCTAAGGCGCGACGTCTCGCACGTTCGTAGTCGGATCGTCAAGGTCGGCTCCCACAGAAACGATAGCCACCATCTCATCGAAACATCGGGACACCTTTGCCTCTATCAGCATGCTATACTTGCTTCTATGCCTTTGCCATGCAATTGTGACCCTTGCTTGCTTCTACCCATGATTCATCATTATGCTACTTCTATGTGCATTTGCATGCTTGGTGGAGATCCTTGTTGCTATTGCCATGTTTATCATGTGCCCCATGCTATTGATGCTTGTTGTGTTGGAACAGTCATGATGTCCCATCACTATTTACATATGGTCTCTCGCCAATACATTGATGATAATTTTCTCATATCTTGCTTTCATGTTTGTGCTATGCCATGTGAATTATTCATGCCCACTATTTGCACACATGACATGCTTGCCATGATTCCTTCTAGTACGTTGCATCTTCGCACTACTAGCTTGCTTGACTTGATCTCTATGATTGCTAGCTATGTTGCATCACCCATGTTCCACTATCACTTGCTTTCTTGGGTTGATGACATATATGTTCATGCCTCTCACATGATATATCTTGTGTATTGTCGCTTGCCTCCTATAGTTGCCTCTATGCTTAATGACCTTGGAGACTTGGACACTATACTTGTGATGCATGCTTGCTTGATTGAGCCTCTTGTATTTGGTTGTTATCGCATCACATGCTTACATACCATGCAAAATTCCCTTGTCCTTTCTTATGATGAGCATGTTGCATACACTTGTTGGGTATCTTACCACACAAATGATAGGTTTTGCATTTCCGCTAACCTCATTTGTTTTTCCGAGTGTTTGTCATGTCCTTTCATTTTGAAGGATTCACAAGGCATTAACGTCATGAGACATATTGGTTGTGTGAAGGCATACATGATGTGCAACTCCAACATCTTCGAGAACCTCCTAAAGGTGACCTCCTTCCCTTTGAGCCATCCTCAAATACGCATATTGGATGGGTCACTCTTTCATTGTTGTTTCCTTCTTGTTGTCTACATGATACATCTCGTGAACGGAGGAGCGACATTGGAGCGTGGCTACATGGACCTTCACATTGAGGAGCGCTCACACTTAGTGGATGCACCTTCGGAACTCCACTCATGCCTCGACATCGAGCTTTGGTACACCAACACCTCCATATTTGTTGATTGTGCTCATACATGTCATGCTCGATGGACATATCATACTCACCACAAATTTGCACCCTATGCATGGATTGACACACATTATGATTGTCTTGTTGCACCTCTTCCCATGTCATCCATGATATATGAACTTGTGCATTTTCTTAGCAAATTTGTTGTGATCTTCCTTGATGGCATATTCATACATCATGATCATATTGCCAATCATCAATTGCATGATAACATACACATGTTGAGCATCCATTGCCATATTCATGCTATTGATAAACCGTCTCACTATGACATCATTTTGCACCGTGGTTGCATTCATCATATTCACAACACCTTTGTGTGCACAATGATTGCATTTCCTCCCATGAATGCTTTGCATCTCATTCTAGATCATCTTGATAAGCTTCATGCGCTTTGTCACGACCAATCTTGCCGCACGGACTCATTCTTGCATGATGGACACTTTGTGTGCGCTAACCATTCTATTTCCGAGTGTTGCTTGTGTTTGCTCTTTTTGCATGTCTATCACTCCGGCGACACCTTGGACTACTTGGATTGCGCCATATCTTCAACTTCGTCCAACTACAAGTCCTTCTACGACAACCGTTTCCATGGTGATGAGGATCACGATCCGAGGTCGGATCTTTCCCAAGGGAGGGGAGATGATGCGGAGCATCCCACGTTCATCCCCATGTACACTCCATCTACTCTCCAAGCCCCAAGGATACATAAGATGAGACCTCGACTTTGCGCCATTGGACCTAAGGTGAACTCGCTCCTTTCCGAATCTTCCCTTTCCGCATGTAAGACATGGATGCTACTTCAAGCGCGGACCTTGTGCATACTCAGGTACACCCGAGGAGACCATTGAGAGCCCAAGGACCAAGGCCAAGCGTGCAAGGAAGGAGAAGGAAGAAGAGCCAGCTGCTACTAATGCCGGACATCCGCCCCAGCCCGACATTCGCCCTTGCCCGGACATCCGGCTCTTCCGGAAGCCCGGATATCCGCCCTTCGCCCGAAATCCGCCCTCCATCACCGATTAAGGCCTGAAGACCTCGCCAGCCGGACATCCGCCCCTAGCCCGGACATCCGGCGTCTCTCGAAAGCCGGACATCCGCCCGATGCCCGGACATCCGCCTCCCCGCTGCGTGCAGATGCATCCGGGCCGAGGCCCTTGTACCCCTTCGCCCCTAGACTATATATACTCCATCCCTTCCGCTTTCGAGGGTTAGCATTGATTTAGCTCATTAGATAGAGTCATTATCCATACCGGATCTACTCCACGAGAGACCGCGGCCCTCTTCGGAGAAGATCCACCTTGGATTCAAGACCCCCTCTTGGGTGGCCCCCATCAAGACCTCCTCACGGAGAAGAACGGCTACCGTTTGTATCGTCCTTTGTTGACCTTGAATCATGTATCTCTTTGTGTTCTTTGATCTAGCATTTGTGTGACCGATTCCTTGTTGGTTGAGTGTTTCCCCTCGTTCCTCCCCGTGATTTCCTCGTGTTCTTCCGCTCGTTCTTCGTGTCTCCCCGTAGGATCCACTCCAAACGTGAAAGATCGACGCTATAGGGTTCCACCCTACATCAAACAAGTGCGTAGTTTTCTTGGTCTTGCGGTTTTTACCGTTGCTTTGTGAGAGATTTTAGCACTATTGCCGCTCCTTTGCATGCATTGAGTAAGAAGAATGCTCCTTTCGTTTGGGGATCTTTGCAATCCACCGCTTTTGATGAGCTTAAGTCTTTGCTTACTCATGCTCCGATTCTTGCTTTGCCCAATTTTGACAAAACTATTGAGGTTCATTGTGATGCAAGTGGTACCGGAATTGGAGGAGTTTTGATGCAAGAAAAACGAGCCATTGCATATTTTAGTGAAAAACTCTCCGGTGCTCAACTTAACTATCCCATATATGACAAAGAATTGTATGCTTTAGTATGTGTTCTACATGTTTGGGAACATTATCTTAGACCTCATGAGTTTGTCATACATGCCGATCATGAAACGCTTAAGTACTTAAAAGGTCAAACTAAGTTGAACAAGCGTCATGCCAAATGGAGTGAATTTATTGAATCTTTCCCCTATGTGATCAAGTACATTAAGGGTAAGGAAAATGTAGTTGTGGATGCACTTTCACGCATATGCACGCTTGTCACTAAACTTGAGTTGAATGTTATTGGTTTTGAGCACATCAAAGACTTGTATGCTAATGATCCATTTTTTGCTATCCCTTATGCTAAATGTTTGACGCATACTTCTCGGGAACAATATTATATGAAGGATGCTTATCTTATGAAAGCTAATAAACTATGCATTCCCGAGTCTTCTCTTCGTTTGCTCCTTTTGCAAGAGGCTCATGGAGGCGGACTCATGGGACATTTTGGACGAGATAAGACATTCGCCACGCTCTCCAAGAACTACTTTTGGCCCAAGATGTTTCGAGATGTCTCATGCTTCACCACCCGATGCTCTACATGTCGCAAAGCTAAGTCTAAAGCTCAATCTCATTGTCTTTACATGCCTCTTCCTATTCCTTATCAACCTTGGGAAGACATTAGCATGGATTTTGTACTTGGTTTGCCTAGAACTCAAAATGGAAAGGATTCCGTGTTTGTTGTCGTGTATAGATTTTCTAAGATGGCACATTTCATTCCTGGCAACAAGATAGACGATGCTTCACACATTGCAAATCTCTTTTGTAGGGAAATCTTGCGACTCCATGGAGTACCAAAGACAATCGTCTCCGATCGTGACGTCAAGTTCTTGAGTTACTTTTGGAAGACCCTATGCGCCAAGCTCGGAATCAAGCTCTTGTTCTCATCCGCATACCATCCTCAAACCGACGGCCAGACGGAGGTGACGAGCCGGACACTCTCCACTCTACTTCGCGTGTTGATCAAGAAGAACATCAAGGAGTGGGAAGCATATCTACCCATCGCCGAGTACACCTACAACCGTGCACGACATTCGACTATCGGCAAGTCCCCCTTCGAGGTCGTCTACGGCTTCAACCCGTTGTCCCCATTGGACATTCTACCTCTTCCTCTACAAGAGCGCATCAACATGGATGCGAGTGCTCGGGCAAGCTACATCAAGAAGATGCATGAGGATACAAGGCACACCATCGAGCGCCAAGTACAACGACTAGCGACCAAGCTCAACGTCAACAAGCAACCCATGGTCTTCAACATTGGTGATCTAGTGTGGCCACACCTTCGCAAGGACCGCTTCCCCAACGAACGCAAGTCCAAGCTTCTCCCTCGAGCTGATGGACCTTTCAAGGTGCTAGCACGCTACAACGACAACGCCTACAAGATCGACCTACCACGAGACAAGTACAATGTGAGCGACATCTTCAACGTCAAGGACCTCGCGCCATACCATGGAGATGAAGCTTTTGATCCGAGGTCGGATCTCTCCCAAGGGGGGGGGGGAGATGATGCGGAGCATCCCTCGCTCATCCCCATGGACGCACCTACATCTTCCTCAACACCACTTGGACCCATGACTCGAGCCCGAGCTAAGGCAATTGAAGATAAGGTGAACTCGCTCCTCTCCGAACTCCCTCTTCCTACTCACGAGACATGGCTACTACCTCATTCGGAAACTCTGTGTGTGATCAGGTGCATGGAGGAGAGCCACGGTACAGCTACATACAAGAGCCAAGACGATGAGGACCCCAAGCGTGATGGAGAAGAAGAAGAGCTGCTTTGGAAGCTACAGGCATCGGACGACCGACCACGTCCAGACGTCCGGACGTCCGGTACCTGACCACCCAAGCCAAATCTACGGACGTCCGAGGCGGACCGGACGACCGGGCGACAAGCAACCGAGCCGAATCTATGGACGACCGACCCTCCCCGGACGTCCGACACACCCACGACAGAGCCGAATCTACGGACGTCCGAGCCCTGCCGGATGTCCGGACCGTCACGAGCCTCCGGACGTCCGACGTCTTCTGGACGTCCGGCACCTGAGTGACCGCGCCCGCGGCTGGAGCCCTTGTACCCCTTCACTTTGACTTCCATTTCCACTACGACTATAAATAGGTCTCTCCCACCTCCTAGCTAGGGTTAGCAATGGTTTAGCTCATATTTTGTGTGAGAGCCTTCCTCATCCACTTGGTTACTTCTCCTCGGAGCTCACAACCTCTTCGGAGAAGATCCCCCAAGCGGATTCAAGACCGCTTCAAGGGAAGACAATCAAGACCTCCTCATGGAGAAGAACGGCTACCTTTGTATCTTTCCTTTGTTGATTTTGAATCTTGTGCTACCTTATGTGTTCGGTGATCTAGCCCTTGTGTGATCAATTACTTGTCGGTTGAGTTTCTCTCGTTCCTCCCCATGTTTTTCCTTGTGTTCTTCCGCTCGTTCATCGTGTTCCCCGTAGGATCCACTCCAAACGTGAAAGATCGTCACCATAGGGTTCCGTCGTACATCATTTCAGAGAGTGGTAGAGGGTGGAAGAGTATACCTCAAGCATAAAATCGTTTGGAACTCAATTTTACAAGCCGGATCTTGCCTCCGAAATGTTGTCGAAGCCCGAGAGTGGGTTACGGGTGCAAAAGCATCAATTCTTGGGTTTCGATGCGACGAAGAGCCTCCTCCTTGTGTCGTGATTGAACATGTAATCTTCCTAGTTTGTAATGGAAGGATGGTGCATTGTTCTATATGTTATTGTCCATATATCAGTCTGTAGGTGAGCTCACGGAAGGGTGGTAGAGGGTGGCAGATTATACCTCAAGCATAAAATCGTCTGGAACTCAATTTTACCAGCCGGTTCTTGCCTCCGAAATGTTGTCGAAGCCCGAGAGTGGGTGATGCGGAGCATCCTATGGACATCACCATGTCAAGAGTCCGTTTGTCAAGTGACACGTGCGACCGCTACTTCTCATACATAAAGGTGAATCTTCTCCTTTACACATGTTCACTTGAGCCCTTCGAGGATGGTATATGATGCGGAGCATCCTTCGGTCATCCCCATGGATCTTCCATCGACTATTCAAGCTCCAAGTGGACCCATGATGATGCGGAGCATCCCTCACTCATCCCCATGGACGCACCTACATCTTCCTCAACACCACGTGGACCCAGGACTCGAGCTCGAGCTAAAGCTATTGATGATAAGGTGAAGTCGCTCCTCTCCGAACTCCCTCTTCCTAATCATGAGACATGGCTACTACCTCATTCGGAAACTCTATGTGTAATCAGGTACTTGGGAACGAGTTAAGGAACAGCTACTTGCAAGAGCCAAGACGACGTGGACCTCAAGTGTGATGGAGAAGAAAAGCTGCTGAAGCTACAGGCGTCGGACGACCGACCAAGTCCGGACGTCCGACGACTCCCAGGCCACGGACGACCGACGCCCTCCGGACGTCCGGCAGCTGGGCACCCGAATGGAAACTCATGGAAGACCGAAGCCACCGGACGACCGGACGACCCGTACAAGAGCCGAATCTACGGACGTCCGACGATCCACGGACGTCCGGGCCTTCCCGAAGCTCCGGACGACCGGCCCTCTCCGGACGACCGACGCACCCGAGTCCGAGCCGTATCTACGGACATCCGAGCCCTGCCGGACGTCCGGACCGTCACGAGCCTCCAGACGTCCGACGCCTTCCGGACGTCCGGCCCCTGAGTGATCGCGCCCGCGGGCTAGAGCCCTTGTACCCCTTCACTTCGCCCCCATTTGCACTAAGACTATAAATAGACCTCCTCCTCCTCCTAGTTAGGGTTAGCAAAGTATTAGCTCATATTTGTGTGAGAGCTTTGCTCATCCACTTGGTTACCTTCTCCTCGGAGATCGCGCCTCCTTGGAGAAGATCCTTCCTAGAGGATTCAAGACCCCCTTCTAGGGTGGACCCCCATCAAGACCTCCTCACGGAGAAGAACGGCTACTCGTGTATCTTTCCTTTGTTGATTTTGAATCTTGTGCTACCTTATGTGTTCGGTGATCTAGCCCTTGTGTGATCGATACTTGTCGGTCTAGTGTTCCTCTTGTGTGTTTTTCCTTGTGTTCTTCCGCTTGTTCATCGTGTTCTACTCGTAGGATCCTCTCCAAACGTGAAAGGTCTCCGACTAGGGCTCCGCCCTACATCACATGACAAGAGCAAGAGCTCGTGCTATTCAATCCGAGGTGACATCTCTCCTACTTGAGTTTCCCTCCTCTTCAAGTGAGACATGGTTACTGCCTAAGTCTGAGATGCTATGTGTGATCAGGTACAACACTCAAGACCCGGAACCGAGGACTGAGGAAGAAGAGACATGCGCCAACACTCTGAACAGCCCGGACCTTCTGGCCAGAGCACGGAACTTCCGGCCCCCAGACCCTCGGGCCGACCCGGAACTTCCGGCCTACGGCGTCTTCGACCAGACCGGACCTGCCTACTTTCTGGTTATCCCGAAACCAGGCCTGGACATTCCAGCCCCCGGAACCTCCGGCCAGCCCTGACCTTCCGACCCCCGGAAGCCAGGCCAGCTCCTCTCGCGCCCACACTCTGGTTAGGCCGGACCTTCCCTGGAACCTCCGATGCCCGGAACTTCCGGCCTCGCCCGGAACTTCCGGCCCTGCCTGCGCGCAGCGACTTGGGCCGAGGCCTATGTACCCTTTCACCCCGTAAACTATATATATTCCCTCACCTCCTCCTAGTTACGGTTAGCATTGGTTTAGCTCATATTTTGTGTGAGAGCCTTGCTCATCCACTTGGTTACTTCTCCTCGGAGCTCAGGACCTCTTCGGAGAAGATCCCCCAAGCGAATTCAAGACCCCTTCAAGGGAAGACAATCAAGACCTCCTCACGGAGAAGAAGGGCTACTCGTGTATCTTTCCTTTGTTGATTTTGAATCTTGTGCTACCTTATGTGTTCGGTGATATAGCCCTTGTGTGATCGATTACTTGTCGGTTTAGTGATTCTCTCGTGTCTTTTCCCTTGTGTTCTTCCGCTCGTTCGTCGTGTTTCCCCGTAGGATCCCCTCCAAACGTGAAAGATCCCCTCTTAGGGTTCCACCCTAAATCATCTATGGTATCATGAGTCACGTTGATCACGAATTTGGAGCCCCTACCCCTCTTTTTCTAGCTTGATTTTGTTGTGTTCTTCCCCAAATTCGAAAATTCCCCACCAAAAATAGCCCCAAATTGTTTTGTGATTTGTTGGTTTGATGAAGTTTTGTTGGATTTGATCCATGGATCTGCTTTGCTTCGAGTGGATCTAGCTTCCCTACCCTTCTTACCCTCTAATTTCTTCTTTTTCCCCTTCGGATTAGGGTTTTTCCCAAGTTTTTCCGCCCAAATCCGCGATCCCGCAGTCTCTGTAATTGGCAGTAGCGCGACCACCGGAACTTCCGGCCCCCGGACCTTCTGGCCTTCCCTGGAACCTCCGGACCCCGAACCTTCCGTCTCGCCCGGAACTTCCGGCCTAGACAGAAAGGTTGCGCATCTTCGATGACTCCCGCTACTTCGGCAACTCTGACCACGGTGCAGCGGCATCTTCGCCAACGTACTAAAGACCGTGTATCACATCATCATCCACATTCGCATCCGTTTGGAACCTTCAACCGTAAGCAAGGACGGTAATCTCGACGACATCTTTGTCCAAACCTTGCCATTGCATTGATAAACATCATAGCCATCTTTTGCGTTGCTTACCCACCGAGACTAGCCATTGAGTATTGCCGGCAACGTGACTTGTGCATATTAGTGATCATACTCCATAGCATACATACCATACCACAGTGGTGCATATCTTGGCATCAACTTGTGTGTCACAAATTTGTCATCACATACACAATTGCTATCTTGGTTCGTGAAGTTTTGCATGAGAAAAGAGCTCAAAAGTGAAAGAGCCACCCAAGCTTTTAAGCAACGAGGAAAGATAAGCAAAGAGCTTATGAGCAAGAACCATAGCATCATACTACATTAAGATTGTCATATAAGATCATCTTGGATCATAGCACTGAAATACCATACTTATAGCATACATGGGATAGAGATCGTTGCATTTTTGCCTAGTAGGTTGTGCACAAGTTCCGTATCTGCCTATTGTGCAATCGTGCTGGCGTCTCTCTAGTATTGTGCAACAAGAGCATTTTCGTGGATTCCACATTTTGGCTCACTTTTGGTTTGCACAATCCCACTTATCTATTTGCTTGTGTGTTTCCATGTACCATTATTTGCTTGGTCTACTTGTTGCATTTGCAAATTTGTGAATCTTTTCCAACATTATTGAATCCCACTTTCAATTGCATCAAATTTTATACCACCATCCAAACCAAGCTCCACCATAAGCTTTTACTTGTGTAGGTGTGAGAACCGACAAGAATTGGTACCAATAGTGCTATTTCATTGTCCGCATTTGAGTGAACTTGATTCATCATCAACATCGGTCAAGGTACATTGGTATAAGTTCTTCTCCTTCTACCACTCACATTTTTGCTTGAAATGATGGATAGGCCTAGTACTTCTACCAACCCACTCTTCTTGGAGCAAGACGACGACATGTCATCATACGTCACCAAGAGACACCTCTTTGGTGCACAACGAGTGTTGCACCAATAGCAACAAGCAATGAGCGACCGCATCGACAACCTCGCCACCGACTTGCGACTCTCCGAGCAACGTACAAGAGACTATTTCGATAACAAGTTCGACGCTCACAAACAAGAGAATGATGCAAGAATGGACGAGATCCGCGCCTTGATGAGGAACCGGCATCATTCCACTTATTCATCCTCAAGACGGAGCCGCTCGAGTCGACACTCCGACGACACCTTCTATGACTCAAGTACACCGTCATCGAACACTCTTCGACGAGCCGCACGTCAAGACCGTCATGCATCTTGCAACCCGCTACATGACAAGCATTCACAAGAGCAAGTCGATGAGCAAGTCCCTCGTCTTCAATCAAACCAAGCCGCTTTTGCCCAAGCTCAAGAACGACAACGACTACGGCGCCAAGAGGAAGAACGAGCGCGTCTACACCAAGAAGAACAAGACGTCGAGGCGGAACGTCTTCAACAACAACAACGAGAAGCGCAAGCTCTTGAGGCGCAACGTGCCCTTCAAGAATCAAGTCGAGCCATCGCCAACCGCAATCGCAAACGGCGCAATCAAGAGGAAGCCCTTCGAGAAGAAATCCAAGTGAGGAATTACCAACCACGTGTGCAACGTCAAGTTCCTCAAGCTCCTCCACAAGCTCGTCAAGCCCCACCTCAACCTCAAGTTCAACAAGAACAAGTTGATCATGGACTTCATCCACGCCAAGAGCAACATGAAGATGATTGCCATCCACGTCAAGGGCGTCATCATCACCATCGCCAACAACACAATGAAGAGCAACGCTATGGAAAGCTCAAATTCACCATGCCCAAGTTCAATGGAAGCAATGACCCCGAAGAGTACCTTTAATGGGCATTGAAGGTCGATAAAATCTTTCGGTTGCACAACTATGAGGAAGAGAAGAAGATCGTTATGGCATCACTTGAGTTCCAAGACTATGTGCTCATATGGTGGGAACAAATCCTTGAGCGCCGACAAGCAAGAGGTGAACCTCCAATCATCACTTGGGCTCAAATGAAGGATGTCATGCGAGCACGTTTTGTGCCCACCTACTACAACCGCGACCTCTTCAAGAAACTCCAACTCCTCAAGCAAGGAACAAAGAGTGTTGAAGAATACTACAAGGAAATGGAGATAGCCATGATTCGAGCCAATGTGAAGTAAGATGATGAGCAAACAATGGCACGTTTCTTGAATGGACTCGATCATCCCATCAAGAAGATCGCCGACTTCCAACCCTACTCCAACCTCATTGAGCTCGTGCATCAAGCTACAAAGGCGGAACGTCAAGTGCAAGATAACTTCAAGTACGCCAAGTACTCATCCGAGACCTACGGCTTCTCCAACAACCAAGATTCAACAATTACTCCAACATCTACTTCAACCAAGCCTTCTCCAAGCAATGACGACAAGTCAAGTTACAACAAAACTTCGACAAGTTCAAGTCGTCCTCCTACTACAAGCAACTTCAAGCCGCGTGCTTCATCATCTACTACGACCGATGAGACCATCAAGACAAGCTCCTTCTAGTGTTCGGCCGAGGCCACAAGTCCTATGAATGCACAAACAAGTGCACCATGATCCTCAACGATGATGGCACCTATGACTCAATGAGTGATGAGGAGATGGAAGCTCTTGAGCAAGTGGCCATGCACCGGCGAGTGAACGAGGATGAAGATGATCGAGTCTTTTGTGATGAAGATTCGACCCCGCTCTAGTCGTCTCCAAGGTCTTGACTCTTCAACATCAACAAGAAGAAGACCAACGATGCCACATCTTCCACACAAAGGCCGGCATCAATGGAAGGTCCGTCAAGGTCATCCTCGTTGGAGGTAGTTGCCACAACTTGGCAAGTGAAGAACTATGCTCCAAGCTTCAATTGGTCAAGAAGAAGCACCCACACCCCTACAAGATTCAATGGCTAAGTGACTCCGGCAATATACGAGTCGAGCATACGGTCCAAGTCTCCTTCCAAATTGGTGCATATGAGGACACTTTGGAGTGCGATGTGGTCCCAATGACCGTTTGCCACCTCCTTCTTGGTCGACCATGGCAATTCGACCGTTGTGTCTTACACAACGGGCGTACCAATCACTATAGCTTCAAAATGAAAGGGAAGGAATATGTGCTATAACCTATGTCTCCTAGTCAAGTGCTAGCCGACAAGCAAGCCACCCATCATGGAGAGAAGAGTGAGAAAGTGATCCACCAAAAAGTAAGTGAGAGCCACAAGCCAAACGTGAGCACCTCTTCGCCTAAAGAGAAAAACCTAATTCTATTTGCCACCAAAAGTGAGATGAGAGAAGTGTGTGAGAACCCATCGATTGTGATGCACTTTGTCCTTGTGTGCAAGGATGGAGAGCCAACAACTAACATCTCTCATGAACTACCTTTAGTGTTTCAATCTCTTTTGCAGGAATTCCAAGATGTTTTCCCCGATGAGCTACCTCCGGGTCTACCTCCTCTTCGAGGCATTGAGCATCGAATCGACCTCATCCCCGGAGCGCCTCTCCCAAACAAAGCTCCATACCGAGTCAATCCCGAAGAAACCAAGGAGATTCAATGGCAAGTACAACAACTCATCAATAACGGTCATGTACGTGAAAGCTTAAGCCCATGTGCCGTTCCCGTTATACTTGTGCCTAAGCCCGATGAAGTTTCTGCTTGTGTTCCGATTGTAGACCTATAAATGCTATTACCGTTCGCTATAGGCATCCCATTCCTCGCTTAGATGATATGCTTGATGAACTTAGTGGAGCCAACTTTTTCTCAAATATTGATCTTAAAAGTGGCTCTTATCAAATCCGCATTCAGGAGGGTGTTGAATGGAAAACGGCTTTCAGAACCAAATCTGGCTTATATGAGTGGTTAGTGATGTCTATGGGTCTATCGGAGGCTCCCGGTACTCTCGTGTGCCTTATGCATTATGTGCTTCGCCCTTATATTGGAATCTTTGTTGTGGTTTACTTTGATGATATCCTTGTGTTTACCAAAACCATGAAAGAGCATCTTCATCATGTTAGGGCTGTTTTGCAAACCCTTCGCAAGGAACGTCTTTATGCAAACATGAAAAAATGCACATTTGGTGTTGACAAAGTGGTTTTCTTGGGTTTTGTTGTATCCTGAAAGGGTGTCCATGTTGATGAATCAAAAATTGAAGCAATTAAAACTTGGCCCCAACCCACCAATTTGCAACAAGTGCGTAGTTTTCTTGGTCTTGCGGGTTTTTATCGTCACTTTGTGAAAGACTTTAGCACAATTGCCGCTCCTTTGCATGCTTTGAGTAAGAAGAATACTCCTTTTGTTTGGGGATCTTTGCAATCCACCGCTTTTGATGAACTCAAGTCTTTGCTTACTCATGCTCCGATTCTTGCTTTGCCCAATTTTGACAAAACTTTTGAGGTTCATTGTGATGCAAGTGGTACCGGAATTGGCGGAGTTTTGATGCAAGAAAAATGAGCCATTGCATATTTTAGTGAAAAACTCTCCGGTGCTCAACTTAACTATCCCATATATGACAAAGAATTATATGCTTTAGTACGTGTGCTACATGTTTGGGAACTTTATCTTAGACCTCATGAGTTTGTCATACATACCGATCATGAAACACTAAGTACTTAAAAGGTCAAACTAAGTAGAACAAGCGTCATGCCAAAGGAAGTGAATTTATTGAATCTTTCCCCTATGTGATCAAGTACATTAAGGGTAAGGAAAATGTAGTTGCGGATGCACTTTCACGCATATGCACGCTTGTCACTAAACTTGAGTTGAATGTTATTGGCTTTGAGCACATAAAAGACTTGTATGCTAAAGATCCATCTTTTGCTATTCCTTATGCTAAGTGTTTGACTCATACTTCTTGGGAACAATATTATATCAAGGATGCTTATCTTATGAAAGCTAACAAACTATGCATTCCCGAGTCTTCTCTTCATTTGCTTCTTTTGCAAGAGGCTCATGGAGGCGGACTCATGGGACATTTTGGACGTGACAAGACATTCGCCACACTCTCCAAGAACTACTTTTGGCCCAAGATGTTTCGAGACGTCTCACGCTTCACCACCCGATGCTCTACATGTCGCAAAGCTAAGACTAAAGCTCAATCTCATGGTATTTACATGCCTCTTCCTATACCTTATCAACCTTGGGAAGACATTAGCATGGATTTTGTACTTGGTTTGCCTAGAACTCAAAATGGAAAGGATTCCGTGTTTGTTGTTGTGGATAGATTTTCTAAGATGGCACATTTCATTCCTTGCAACAAGATAGACGATGCTTCACACATTGCAAATCTCTTTTGTAGGGAAATCTTGCCACTCCATGGAGTACCAAAGACAATCGTCTCTGATCGTGATGTCAAGTTCTTGAGTTACTTTTGGAAGACCCTATGCGCCAAGCTCGGAATCAAGCTCTTGTTCTCATCCGCATACCATCCTCAAACCGACGGCCAAACGGAGGTGACGAACCGGACCCTCTCCACTCTACTTCGCGTGTTGATCAAGAAGAACATCAAGGAGTGGGAAGCATGTCTACCCATCACCGAGTACGCCTACAATCGTGCAAGACACTCTGATGTAGGGTGGAACCCTATGGGGAGATCTTTCACGAATTGGAGGGGGAATCCCCAAGAACAAGATGAACACATGAGGGAAAACAAGAGGAACACTCAAGAAGGGGGTCTTGAATCCGCTTGGGGGATCTTCTCCGAAGTGGTCCTGAGCTCCGAGGAGAAGTAACCAAGTGGATGAGCAAGGCTCTCACACAAACATGAGCTAAACCAATGCTGACCATAGAAAGGTGGGGAAGAAAGAGTATATATAGTCTAGGGGCGAAGGGGTACAAGGGCCGCGGCCCCAAACTAAGTCAACACACAGGCGTCGGATGTCCGGAGGTCACCGGTCGTCCAGAGGCTCGAGAGGGTCCTGACGTCCGGAGGTCTTCGGACGTCCTTAAATTCGGCTCGGGCGCACATCGGTCGGACGTCCGGAGGCTTTTGAACGTCCGTAGATTCGGTTCGGGCGTGCGTCAATCGGACGTCCGGAGGCTTTCGGACGTCCGTAGATTCCATTCGGGTGCCCAGCTGCCGGACGTCCGGAGGGCATCGGTCGTCCGTGGCCTGGGAGTACGCCGGACGTCCGGACGTGGTCGGACGTCCGATGCCTGTAGCTGCAGCATCCTTTCTTCTTCTTCTTCAACATGCTTGGAGTCCTCGTTGTCTTGGCTCTTGGAAGTAGTTGTTCCTTGGCTTATCTCCATGTACCTGATTACACATAGAGTTTCCGAATGAGGTAGTAGCCATGTCTCGTGAGTAGGAGGAGGGAGTTCGGAGAGGAGCGAGTTCACCTTATCTTCGATAGCCTTAGCTCGGGCTCGAGTCATGGGTCCACGTGGTGTTGAGGAAGATGTAGGTGCGTCCATGGGGATGAGTGAGGGATGCTCCGCATCATCTTCCCCCCCCTTGAGAGAGACCCGACCTCAGATCAAAAGCTTCATCTCCATGGTATGGTGCGAGGTCCTTGACGTTGAAGATGTCGCTCACGTTGTACTTGTCTCGAGGTAGGTCGATCTTGTAGGCGTTGTCGTTGTAGCGTGCTAGCACCTTGAAAGGTCCATCGGCTCTAGGAAGAAGCTTGGACTTGTGTTCTTTGGGGAAGCGGTCCTTGCGAAGGTGTAGCCACACTAGATCACCAATGTTGAAGACCACGGGTTGCTTGTTGACGTTGAGCTTGGTCGCTAGTCGTTGTACTTGGCGCTCGATGGTTTGTCTTGTATACTCATGCATCTTCTTGATGTAGCTTGCCCATGCACTCGCATCCATGTTGGTGCGCTCTTGTAGAGGAAGAGGTAGAATGTCCAATGGGGACAACGGGTTGAAGCTGTAGACGACCTCGAAGGGGGACTTGCCGGTAGTCGAATGTCTTGCACGGTTGTAGGCGTACTCGGCGATGGGTAGACATGCTTCCCACTCCTTGATGTTCTTCTTGATCAAGACACGAAGTAGAGTGGTAGTGTGCGGTTCGTCACCTCCGTTTGGCCGTCGGTTTGAGGATGGTATGCGGATGAGAACAAGAGCTTGATTCCGAGCTTGGCGCATAGGGTCTTCCAAAAGTAACTCAAGAACTTGACGTCACGATCGGAGACGATTGTCTTTGGTACTCCATGGAGTCGCAAGATTTCCCTACAAAAGAGATTTGCAATATGTGAAGCATCGTCTATCTTATTGCAAGGAATGAAATGTGCCATCTTAGAAAACCTATCCACAACAACAAACACGGAATCCTTTCCATTTTGAGTTCTAGGCAAACCAAGTACAAAATCCATGCTAATGTCTTCCCAAGGTTGATAAGGAATAGGAAGGGGCATGTAAAGACCATGAGATTAAGCTTTAGACTTAGCTTTGCGACATGTAGAGCATCGGTTGGTGAAGCGTGAGACATCTCGAAACATCTTGGGCCAAAAGTAGTTCTTGGAGAGCGTGGCGAATGTCTTGTCGCGTCCAAAGTGTCCCATGAGTCCGCCTCCTTGAGCCTCTTACAAAAGGAGCAAACAAAGAGAAAACTCGGGAATGCATAATTTGTTAGCTCTCATAAGATAAGCATCCTTGATGTAATATTGTTCCCAAGAAGTATGCGTCAAACACTTCGCATAAGGAATAGCAAAAGATGGGTCGTTAGCATACAAGTCTTTTATGTGCTCAAAGCCAATAACATTCAACTCAAGTCGACTATTCAAGCTCCAAGTGGACCCATGACAAGAGCAAGAGCTCGTGCTATTCAATCCGAGGTGACATCTCTCCTACTTGAGTTTCCCTCCTCTTCAAGTGAGACATGGTTACTGCCTAAGTCCGAGATGCTATGCGTGATCAGGTACAACACTCAAGACCCGGAACCGAGGAATGAGGAAGAAGACACAGGTGTCAACACTCTGAACACCCGGACCTTCTGGCCAGAGCCCAGAACTTCCGGCCCCCGGACCCTCTGGCCGACCCGGAACTTCCGGCCTACGGCGTCTTCGACCAGACCGGACCTGCCTACTTTCTGGTTAGCCCGGAACCAGGCCCGGACCTTCCGGCCCCCGGAACCTCCGGCCAGCCCGGACCTTCCGGCCCCCGGAAGCCAGGCCAGCTCCTCTCGCGCCCACACTCTGGTTAGGCCGGACCTTCCCCGGAACCTCCGGCGCTCGGAACTTCCGGCCCTGCCTGCGCGCAGCGACTTGGGCCGAGGCCTGTGTACCCTTTCGCCCCGTAAACTATATATACTCCCCCACCTCCTCCTAGTTAGTGTTAGCATTGGTTTAGCTCATATTTTGTGTGAGAGCCTTGCTCATCCACTTGGTTACTTCTCCTCGGAGCTCAGGACGTCTTCGGAGAAGATCCCCCAAGCGGATTCAAGACCCCTTCAAGGGAAGACAATCAGGACCTCCTCACGGAGAAGAACGGCTACTCGTGTATCTTTCCTTTGTTGATTTTGAATCTTGTGCTACCTTATGTGTTCGATGATCTAGCCCTTGTGTGATCGATTACTTGTCGGTTTAGTGATTCTCTCGTGTGTTTTCCCTTGTGTTCTTCCGCTCATTCGTCGTGTTTCCCCGTAGGATCCCCTCCAAACGTGAAAGATCCCCTCTTAGGGTTCCACCCTACATCAGTATACTACTTGACACTCCACCCGTGTGCATGCATAGGTATCGCCGGAGCTTCACGGACGACGAGGAGGAGTGCAAGCGCCAAGGAACAACTACACCATCCGCGAGGGAAGTATGGAAGAGAAGACGGAAGAAACAGAGTTGCTGCAAGTCATAGCCACCGGACGACCGGCCCATACCGGACGTTCGACGCGTGGAGGTTTAGCCTGCCAGAACAACTACAGCCGAGGGACTCTACAACGCCCGGACGACCGCCAGATATCGGACGTTCGACAAGTCCCAGCGCGCGGACAACCAACGCGGACCGGATGACCGGTGCCACCTTCACAGAAGGGAAATAGCGGAAGTCCGAAGACTTCCGGATGTCCGGTCCGTCCTGAGTCACCGGACGTCCGACCCCCACCGGTCCTCCGGTAAGTGCCTGTGTGCACCCGTGGCCTTTGGCCTTGTATCCTCTCCCACTTATCCCTTCGTGGCTAAGACTATAAATAGACCACCTCCTCATCCTTTCTAGGGTCACCAAAGTGACAGCTCATTTGTGTGTGAGCTTTGCTCCTACCTACCTCTACTCTTGAGAGAGAGAGAGAGACTACTACTCCTTTTGGAGGCCAAGACCTCCATCTAGGAGAAGATCCTGTGGGATATATCATCAAGAGCCCCTCTTGGGCGGCCCCCTTCAAGACATCCTCATGGAGATGAACCTTACCTTGTATCTTTCCCTTTGTTGTTCACGTACCTTGTGGATCTTGTGTGTTTGATTGTCTAGTGGATGTGTGATTGGACTTGTTCTTGAGTGTTTCCTCTCGTGTTTTCCTCCGTTTCTCCCTCGTGTTCTTCGTGTTCATCGTCGGGATTCGCTCCTTTCATGAAATATCGGCCGTATGGAGTTCCACTCCACATCATCTTGGTATCATGAGCCACGTTGATCACGATTTCGGAGCCTCCCTCTTTGTTTTCTAGCTTGATTTTGTTGTGTTCTTACCCAATTTCGGAAATCCCCACCAAAAATAGCCCCAAATTTTTTTGTGATTTGTTGGTCTGATGAAGTTTTGTTGATTTTGATCCATGGATTCGCTTGGTTTCGAGTGGATCTAGCATTTCCCCAAGTTTTCCCATCTTTCATCCACAAAATCTCGTCAATTTTGACCCCAAAATCTCCATTTTCCGCCCGAAATCGCGTCCCGAAACTCGCATCTCGCGTTGACCCCGACCCACCGAACGTCCGGAGCCCCTGGAACGACCGGACGACCGGAACCACCCAACAGAACGAAATTAGCGGATTTCCGACCCGACCGGACATCCGTCCTTTTCCGGACGTCCGCTACCTGTAGATATTGACTTCGGCTGATTTTTATTTTGTCCATAACTAATTCATCCGAACTCCGATTTTGACGTTCTTTAGATCGTTTTGTAGCTATTGACACCCCCTTTCTCACAAAAATACCACCAACATCATTTGACTCCATCAAATTTTGTGAACTTTGACATCTTTGCCTAGGGTTTCCACCACATCATCCGCTACACCACCGCCGACTTCCGCAACCTAACCCTTTTTGTTCCATATCGCATTAGTGGTTGCTTGAGTAGTGATTCGAGTCTACTAAGGTGTTTCGTCTACTTAGGGACGGTTCCTTCTTCATCAACCACCACCACCACTTCCGCATAGGCTTACCCAACATACACTTCCACCCCAACTTAACCCAATTTTGTTTGAGTTGTGACTTGTGTCTCCTAAGGTGTTTCGGCTACTTAGGGACGACAACTTCAATTTCGACAAGCATAATCCATCATCCCACTTCTGCATTGCCTAGTGCAACCACCACCATTTTCCGCTACCACCATTTGACATTTGTAATTTGAGATTTTGAGTTCGCGGTTTTTTCGTTTCCTAAGGTGTTTCGGCTACTTAGTGACGAGTCTCCATCATCTTGGTATCTACATCAAGAACACCGTTACTTGTCAGCCTCAAGGTCGTCATCGACTTTGACCACCTCACCATCGTCCGTCCTTGGCGTACAAACGAGAAACCCTCGACGGTAACCTCGACGACACCATTGTACATTCCCTTCCAATTGCATTGATAACCCCTAGCCATTTTGCGTTACTTGCCTATCGAGACTATCCATTTGAGTATTATCGGGGAACGTTACTTGTGCACATTAGAGATCATTGGTCCATACCTTCCATTACATACAAACCATATCATCTTGGTATCATATCATCTCTTGTGTCACAAAGATTGTTCCCACATATACACAATTGCTATCTTGGTTTGTGCATTTCGCATTGTGGCCACATTCAAACAAAAAAAAGAATAAGCTTTTAAGCAAAGGAAAAGAGAGCAAAGAGCTTATAAGAAAGTGCCATAGCATCATAGTGCATTATAATATATCATACTCGATCATCTTAGATCATCTTGTGCTAAAGCACCGGAAGATACATACATAGCATACTTGGGATAGAAAGTTTATCCATTTTGCATCTTATAGGTTGTGCACAAGTGTCGTATCCGCCTATTGAGAAATCGTGCTAGCGTCTCTCTTGAGTTGTGCAACACGAGCGTTTTCCGTGGATTCCACATTTTGTGCTCATTCCTTGGTTGCACGACCCCATTTATCTATCCGTGTGTGCGCTTCCCTGTACCATTCATTGCTATTGGTCTACTTGTTTCACTTGCGAATTTGTGAATCTCTTTCAACTTTATTGACTCTTGCTAACATTTTGCATCAAATTTTTGTGCCACTATCCTCACCGAGATCCACCATAAGCTTTATTTGATAGGTGTGAATGAACAAGTCCGGTACCAATTCCACTATTCTTTCATCTCACATTGAGTGAAACGGGATACATCCTCAACTTTGGGAAAAGGTAACTTGGTATTGTTTATCTCATTTCCTACTCACCTCTACTCGAGTCTTGTGATGGATAGGCAAGGCATTTCACCTTCGGTCTACAACAACAATGAAGAGCTCGATGCCATGAATAACTCCACCGATGCCAAGATGCAAGCTCAAATGGAGGAGATCAAAGCCCTCATCAAGTCCTACAAGCGATCTTCCTCATCTTCGAGAAGACGCTCAAGTACACATGCTTCCGAGCTACCATCTCCGGCAAGGTCACATCAGCATCGACACCATCAGCAGCAAGAACGTGAAGGTCAAGAGCTCAACACCAACAACCGCTAAACGACTTCACCATCTCCCTTGGAATCTTCAACAAGCGATTTCAAGGCATCTTCACCTACGGACATGGTGTAGGGCGGAACCCTATGTGGACGATCTTTCACGTTTGGAGATGATCCCTACGAGGACCACGAAGAACGAGCGGAAGAGCACGAGGGAAATCACGGGGGAAAACACAAGAGAGTCACTCAAACCAACAAGATTTGATTACACATGCGCTAGATCGATGAACACAAAGAGAGATACATCATCCACGATCAACAAAGGACGATACAAGAGGTAACCGGGTTCTTCTCCGAGAGGAGGTCTTGATGGGGGCCACCCAAGAGTGGGTCTTGAATCCTCTTGGGGGATCTTCTCCGAAGAGGTCCTGAGCTCCGAGGAGAAGTAACCAAGTGGATGAGCAAGGCTCTCACACAAAATATGAGCTAAACCATTGCTAACCCTAACTAGGAGGAGGAGGAGGTCTATTTATAGTCTTAGTGCAAATGGGGGCGAAGTGAAGGGGTACATGGGCCTCAGCCCGAAACTGGATGCAGCCAGGGTCCGGACGTCCGTGGGGCCCCGGTCGTCCGGAGGCTCGCGGGGTCCCGGACGTCCGGAGTTCTTCGGATGTTCGCAGATTCGGTACGGTGGTCAATGGCATGGTCGTCCGGAGGGGGCCGGTCGTCCGGAGCCTGGGAGTCGTTGGACGTCCGGTCCTGGTCGGACGTCCGGCCGTTGTAGCTTCTACTGGCCTGTCTTCCTGGGGCTGTAGCGACCTCCAGGGGTCGGACGTCCGGGCTGGGCCGGTCGTCCGGATCCTGTAGCTTCCGAAGCAGCTCTTCTTCTTGATCCTTTTACTTGGCGTCCTCACTAGCTCGTCCGTTGGGTGTGGTGGCTCTGTGGCTTTCCTCCAAGTTCCTGATCATGCATAGGACACACGTTGGAGGTAGTAGCCATATCTCACATGTAGAAAGTGATGGTTCGGAGAGGAGCGAGTTCACCTTGTGTCCAATGGCATATGTTCGAGGTCTCGTCGTATGTATCCTTGGGGCCTGGAGAGTAGTTGGAGTGTGCATGGGGATGAACATGGGATGCTCCGCATCATCTCCCCCCCCCCCCTTGGGAAAGATCCGAGCTCGGATCGTGATCCTCGTCACCATGGAAATGGTTGTCGTAGAAAAACTTGTAGTTGGACGAAGTTGAAGACATGGCGCAATCCAAGTAGTCCAAGGTGTCGCCGGAGTGATAAACATGCAAAAACAGCAAACACAAGCAACACTCGGAAATACAATGGTTAGCGTACACAAAGAGTCCATCATGTAAGAATGAGTCCGTGCGGCAAGATTGGTCGTGACAAAACGCATGAAGCTTATCAAGATGATCTAGAATGAGATGCAAAGCATTCATGGGAGGAAATGCAATCATTGAGCACACAAATGTGTTGTAAATATGACCGATGCAACCACGGTGCAAAATGATGTCATAGTGAGACGGTTTATCAATAGCATGAATATGGCAATGGATGCTCAATATGATTATGTTATCATGCAATTGATGGTAGGCAATATGATCACGATGTATGAATATGCCATCAAGAAAGATCACAACAAATTTGCTAAGAAAATGCACAAGCTCATATATCAAGGATGACATGGGAATAGGTGCAACAAGGCAATCATAATGTGTGTCAATCCATGCATAGGGTGCAAATTTTTCATGGGTGGTGTTGTACCATAGCTCGATGTCGTGGCACTCCTCAACTTGAAGGTCCATAGGGGCCATCTCCAATGTCGGTCCTCCATCCAATATATGTATCAAGTAGACAAGAAGAAGGAAACAACAATGAAAGTATGGCCCATCCAATATGCATATTTGAAGATGGCTCAAAGGGAAGGAGTTCAGCTTTAGGAGATTCTCGCAAATGTTAGTGTTGCACATCATGTACGCCTTCATGATGTAGGGCGGAACCCTATGTGGACGATCTTTCACGTTTGGAGAGGATCCCTACGAGGAACACGAAGAACGAGCGGAAGAGCACGAGGGAAATCACGGGGAAAACACAAGAGAATCACTCAAACCAACAAGATCAATCACACATGTGCTAGATCGATAAACACAAAGGGAGATACATGATTCAAGGTCAACAAAGGACGATACAAACAGTAGCTGTTCTTCTCCGTGAGGAGGTCTTGATGGGGGCCACCCAAGAGGGGTCTTGAATCCAAGGTGGATCTTCTTCAAGAGGGGCGCGGTCTCTCGTGGAGTAGATCCGGTATGGATGAGCAAGCTCTATCTAACAATGAGCTAAATCAACGCTAACCTAGAAAGAGGAAGGGATGGAGTATATATAGTCTAGGGGCGAAGAGGTACATGGGTCTCGGCCCTTTATTGTCGCAGACAAAGGAGCCGGATGTCGGCGTCGGCCCGGATGTCCGGGCTTCAGGAGGCGCGGATGTCCGGCTGGCTGGGTCTTCCAGACGATTGGTGCTGGGCGCGGATTTCGGGCGAGGGCCGGATATCCGGGGCCGTGGGAGGCCGGATGTCCGGGGCTGGGGCGGATGTCCGGCCCAGAGGGTTCGGCGGTGTGATGGGCGCGGATGTCCGGCTGGGGGCGGATGTCCGGCTTATGGAAGGGCGGATGTCCGGCCGACGCCGGATGTCCGGGCTCTGCAGGCTTTCTCCGGTTCCTCTCGTCGTGTTCCTTCATCCTTGTACTTGGGGACTTGTCCATCATTCCGAGCATCTCCGAGAGGGTCTCCTTGGTACCTAGGCATGCATAGAGTCCTCGCCTTAGGTAGCAACCGTGTCTCACACGAATGGAAAGGGGAAGCATTTAGGAACGGGTTCATCTTGTGTCCAATGGCGAATGGTCGAGGTCTCATCTTGTGTGTCCTTGGGGCTTGGAGAGTAGTTGGAGTGTATATGGGGATGAACGTGGTATGCTCCGCATCACTTCACATAACTAAAATGTCTTTTTATGGTACCGCCTTGTGAATCCTTCAAAATGAAAGAACATGACAAACACTCAGAAAAACAAATGAGGTTAGTGCAAATGCAAGGCCTATAATTCGAGGGGCGAGATACCCAACAAGTGTATGCATCATTCTCATCATAAGAAAGGACAAGGGAGCATTTCATGGTATCGAGGCATATGATGCAATAACAACCAAATACAATAGGCTCAAGTAAACAAGCATGCATCACAAGTAAGTTGTCAAAGTCTCCAAGAGCAATAAGCATAGTATGGTTGCACTCAATACAAGGTGATATAAGAGATGCAACTAATGGAGACAAGAGACAATGATCATGGCAAATCAAGTGAGAGGCATGAACATATATGTCATCAACCCAAGAAAGCGAGTAAGAGTGGAACATGGGTGATGCATCAAAGCAAGCAATCATAGTGATCAAGTCAAGCAAGATAGTAGTGCGAAGATGCAACATACTAGATGTAATCACGGTAATCATGTCATGTGTGCAAATAGTGGGCATATAAAATGCACATGACATTTCACAAGCATAAAGGCTAGATATGAGCAAAATAGCATCAATAGCATGAGGCACATGATAAACATGGCAATAGCAACAAGGATCTCCACCGAGCATGTAAATACACATAGGAGTAGCATAATGGTGAATCATGGGTAGATGCAAACAAGGATCACAATTGCATGGCAAAGTCATGTAAAGAGGCATAACGTGCAAAGTGAATACGATAGAATGGGCATAATGTGACAATTGGTAAATAGCCCATAGCCATGTGAGAGACAAGTAAAAGAGATGCGCGTAGTCCTTGCGTGAAGGGAATGGTGGTAAGGATAGTCCACGGGATCCCAAGTCATCATTGCTCTCAAGAGCTCGTTTCGTCAACCCATGGGATTGAGAAGTTGATGAGTATACGTGAGTACCTACACAAAACAAAGACAAGGGGAAAAATGTGTGTGCGTGGTAGATGTACACATCATCCATCATGATGCGCACGTGCATGTGTTGGTTAGCACAAAATAACCAATGCTCAAATAAATGGGATGCGTGATATAGAAACATGTCATCCATCATGAGAGGTTTGTTGTTATGTATAGCATAATGGAGACTCAAATTGTGTAATGCATCATGAGAAATATGTAGAGCATTGTTATTCATGGAATGCATATGGTGCAAGCAATTATGGGAAGCATGCAAAGTATGGAATGCATCAAGATCTCCTAATATGTATGAGGAAACTATGGGGGTCTCCTCATGAGCATTAATGGAAACATCACATGGAGAATATTGACAACATCCAAAACAATGCATATTTGGAACAATGTGATCATGGCATGACATAGTAGATGAATTGCGCAAATCATGTAAAGGAAGCATGGCAATATTATCACAAGAGAAACAAAAGCCAATAATCGTCATCTCGTCATCTATGCCATAAGTGCAAATAGGATTGATTTTAATGGGGCATGCATAGTTACTATGTTGAGATTGAAATGATGCAATATGGGAGATCTCACTCATAGCATATGACAAGTTCAATGGATTGTCAAACATGATGTGACCAAAAGAATTTTCACATGATATCCTATGGAGCATAGCATCACAACTAGGCAACTCAACATGCTTATCATCATATTCATCATAAATAGGTAAGTCAAGGCATGAAGAAGTTTCACAAGCATGAAGCATGGTAATAGGTGGGTCAACATCATGGGAGCAATCAATGTCAAGAGAGTCCACTAGTGGAACAAGAGAAGCACCATCACCTATGTTACCGTTGGAGCATCGCTCATGTGTTGTAGGTGAGGTGTCGAAGATTCAATCATCGTCATCTTCATATTGATGGTACCATGTGGGGGGTGCATCATTGTCCACCATGGCCATCTGTTTTCCCTTTGGAGGGATGGACTCGTCGAGGATAGGCATGTCCTCATGTAGGAGACCTAGCACCAAAGAAGAAAACACACTAGGAGTAGAGGTTAAGTCATTAGAAATCATAGTGGCCTCACATGCCGTGTCAACTACCTCACTCACTAAGTGTTGTGGCTCACTCACTCCCTCAAGGATGTTCTCACTCATATGGTTGGTGGAGTCACTCAAATGGCGCTCAACCTCACATAGGATGTGTGGCATGCTCTCATGTGTGGGGCTAGTGGTGGTCACACTCATCCTCTCATAGGAAATGCTCTCAATGTCACGTATGGTGGAGTCACTCATGTCACTTATGTGGTGGTGGCTCTCCTCACATGGCACTTGGGGCATCTCAACATATGTGGGTGTCGGAGAGATGTAGGTGCAAATGTCTCCATGCTCAACTCCTATCGTCGTGGTCGAAGGGGATGTCCCTTGCTCGACCTTCTTGTCGCTGTCTTGTTGTTGGAGGCCCATATGATGTGGCACCTCGTAGCTCGTCTCCATGACCGAAGGGAGTTTCCGATGCTCGGCCATCTTCCTTGGGAGACTTCCGAAGATGGAAGTGTCGCCCTCGCTTGTAGGTGGTCGCCCTGTTGTTGAGGATGTCGATGTAGGCGAACTCATGGGAAGTAGGCGAAGATGTCGTACGTCCAAAGGCGAAGATGCCTTGATAGCACATGGCGAAGATGCCGAAGTGGTGGGTGTAGCCGTAGCTCCATCTTGTTGGTGCTCGTCTCGCGGCCTTCTCTTTTCTTCATGAAGCTTGGACTTGGCGTGAAGTAGGGCTTGTTGGGACTTGTGCATTTGTGCTTGGCGAGCATCTTCATGATGATGGTGTCGTTGTCGCACTTGAGCTCGTAGTAGATGTCGTTTGTCATCGTCGTGCACATGATGCTTGGAGGTGACTTGCCCTTCATGACGATGTGGATCACAAACGTGATGGTGGTCGCCATTGAGATGTGGACGTGGACGACTGCGCTTGCATCGCTTGGGCGCTCCAAAGACTTGTGGCTTTGATGAGGACATCAATACCATTGTTACACCCACAGCCCCTACTACTACATATACTGGACCAATTACTAGAGCTCGCGCACGCCAATTAAATTATCAGGTACTTTCGTTTCTTGGTAATGATTCTAATGTTCATGAGAATATGATGCTGCCTAAATTGGTTACATTTGTTTTGCTTACAAATGAAGGCCCTAGCTTGGAGAAGGATGGACATTGGAGCAAGAACAAGCATGGAGATAATGCCATGCGCAAGGGGAACAAGAACGGAGTTACAAGTGATGATTTCAGGACTTTGAAGCCACCATAATGGGTGCATGAAGCCTTGGACGAAATATACAAGAGGCTACTTCATAAATGTCGTCCCGAGGCTATTCTAGGTGCTGCGTCACCTTATTAGTGGGCCAGGCCCTTGTAATTTCAAAATACACAAGTATAGGCTATTTTTAGAGTCCGTATGTGTGGGGAAACAAGAGATAGGGTTGATTTGGACCCTCCACCAAGGGCCACGAAATTCCCCCTCTTCCTCCATATATACAGCCCTTAGGGCACCGTTTAGACCTTGGGTTTTGTTTAGATTAAAGTTCGCCATAGCTGCAACTTCACAGATGCCGTTTGTGTTCAACGACGAGACAAAGGCGCCAGAACCCCACCTTGATCAATAAAGCTTTCATCTTATATTCGCAATATCCAGATTGCAATCTCAGTTTCTTGCTTGTTCTTCGTTTGCTCGCAGGAAACAGGCCCTCGTGGTCGAGTTGATCGTGCTCGGCGTGGTCAATAACCCTCGGAAGTTGGTTTAGCGATTGCTAAGGCGCGACGTCTCGCACGTTCGTAGTCGGATCGTCAAGGTCGACTCCCATAGAAATGATAGCCACCATCTCATCGAAACATCGGGACACCTTTGCCTCTATCAAGTGGTATCAGATTTTCAGGTTGCTCGGTGAGATTTTACAGTTTTTCGTAGATTAGATCGAATCTGTTCTTCATACCTAAAGTCCACGAAAAAGCCACAAAAACAAGGGTTAGTTCATCATATCCGAACCAATCTGAGCCTTTGCATAATCTTTTTAGGGTTTTTGCTTTGTTGAATTTGCGGTTGCATCGTCGTGTCAAGTTGCTGGTCTTAGAGTCTAGTCTTTTAGAGTTTCGAGTTCTGATCATGTTGATATAGTCCCTTTTCCTTGCTTCGGAGTGACGAATGTCGATGGAGATGTTCTCGATGCGCTCTTGCAATCTCGATTGTGCGCCTTGCATTTGTCGTTGTAGATCGAAGATTGACGCTTTGGTGATGTAGTTGTTCACGCTGTCGTCGTTGTCGAAGACCGGAGATGAAATGCCTTGCCTATCCATCACAAGACTCGAGCAAATATGAGTGGGAGGAAGAGAAGAACTTATACCAAATGTACCTTGACCGATGTTGAAAATGGATCAATGATCACTCAATGATGGAACAAGGAAATAGCACAATTGGTACCAATTCTTGTCGGTTTCTCACACCTACACAAGTAAAGCTTATGGTGGAGCTCGGTGAGGATAGTGGAACAAAAATTTGATGCAAAATGTTAGCAAGAGTTAATAATGTTGAAAGAGATTCACAAATTCGCAAGAGAAACAAGTAGACCAATAGCAAAGAATGGCACACGGAAACACACACACGTATAGATAAATGGGGTCGTGCAACCAAGGAATGAGCTCAAAATGTGGAATCCACCAAAACGCTCATGTTGCACAACTCAAGAGAGACGCTAGCACGAGTGCTCAATAGGCGGATACGACACTTGTGCACAACCTATAAGATGCCAAATGGATAAACTTTCTATCCCAAGTATGCTATGTATGTATGGTTCCCGGTGTTTCTCAAGATGATCCAAGATGATCAGATATGACAATCTTATATGCAATGTGGTATGATGCTATGGCTATTGTTTACAAGCTTCTTTGCTCTCTTTCTTTTGCTTACAAGCTTTATTTCTCTTTTTTTCTTTCTATGGCCACTTTTGCACAATGCACAAACCAAGATAGCTATTGTGTATATGCGGGAACGATATTGTGACACAATGGATGATATGATACCAATATGATATGGTATGTATGCAATGGATGGTGTAGATCAATGATCACTAATGTGCACAAGTAACATTGCCGGCAATACTCAAATGGCTAGTCTCGATAGGCAAGTGACGCAAAATGGGCTAGAGGTTATCAATGCAATTGCAAGGGGAATGTACAATGGCGTCGTCGAGGTTACCGTCCTTGGCGAAGATGAGTGGCGGTGTTCTTGATGTAAATACCAAGATGATGGAGACTCGTCCCTAAGTAGCCGAAACACCTTAGGAAACGGAAAAACCGCGAACTCAAAATCTCAAATGACAAATGTCAAATGGTGGTAGCGGAAAGCGGTGGTGGTTGAGGAAGCTCAAAGGGATTGCGGAAATGCAATGGTGGTTTTGGAGTACGCAATGCGGAAGTGGGGTGTAAGGTGGTGAACTATACACGGTGTCGGAGTTGGAAGCACGGTCCCTAAGTAGCCGAAACACCTTAGGAGACACAACTCACAACACAAAGAAAATTGGGTTAAGTTGAGGTGGAAGTGTATGTTGGTCAAGCCTATGTGGAAGTGGCGAGGGTGGTTGATGAAGAAGCAACCTTCCCTAAGTAGCCGAAATACCTTAGGAGACTCGAATCACAACTCAAACAACCATGAGGAACAAAATTGGTTAGCTTGCGGAAGTCGGTGGTGGAGTAGCGGAGAATGTGGTGGAAGCCCTAGGCGAAGATGCCAAAGTTCCAAAATTTTATGGAGTCAAATGGTTTTGGTGGTATTTTTGTTGGAAGGGGGATGTCAAGATCTTTTCAACGAGCTAAAGAACACGAAAATCGGAGTCCGGATGAATTAGTTATGGACAAAACAAAAATCAGCCGAAATCTGAAACTACAGGTTACGGACGTCCGGGAAGGTCGGATGTCCGGGGGCCGGACGTCCGGGAGGGCTCGAAAATCCATGATTTCGGTTCGGGTTAGGTGTTCCGGTCATCCGGGAAAGGTTGGACGTCCGGTGGTCGTGGGTCAACGCGGGATTTGAGCTCCGGGACGCGATTTTGGGCGGAATTTTGGGATTTGGGGGTCAAAATTGAGGAGATTTCGTGGATGGAAAGTGGGGAAACTTGGGGAAATGCTAGATCCATTCGAAACCAAGCAAATCCATGGATCAAATCCAACAAAACTTCATCACACTAACAAATCACAAAAAAATTTGGGGCTATTTTTGGTGGGAAATTTTCGGATTTAGGAAGAAAACAACAAAATCAAGCTAAAAAATTTTGGGGCTATTTTTGGTGGGGAATTTTCGCACGACGTAGATGTATGTGGAGCTGGGAAGGCTTATAATATGGTAGCAAAAAGGGTCAGCAATAATCAATTCAGAGATGCAAAGTTGAATAAACGCTCAACGACGGTACTATGCTGGTCCTAGGCTAGACTGTGCTAGAGACGCGAGCCTAGAACACTAACAAAATCACTGCGCGGCACGTAAACAAGGGAGGAGCACACTCTGAATTTTTTTCTCTTTTTTTTGCTCCGCAACAAATTTTTTTCGAAAAAGTCTACAAATGGTCTAAAAACTGCCTAGCCAGAATTTTCCAGACTTAGTTTTTTTTTAAACTGGAACTATTTTTCTTCTGCGGATGGCTCGGAAGTTGGGGAGTCCTCCGCTGTCACGACTCAGATTATCGCGTGATCTGGAAATCGAGAACAAAGCAACAATTACTGGACTCGGACTAGGACTGTTGGCGGAGTTGAATCTGGTGGAAACTCGGACTGGTGGCGGATATATACAGGGCGGTGGAACACGGACTGGTGGCGAATCTGTGATGGAGGTGGACTCGGATTAGCGTGATGGCGGCGGATATGTGGTATATGGTAGCGGCGATGACGATGGTGGTATATGGCAGCGGTGATGACGATGGTGGTATATGGCAACGGTGATGATGATGGTGGTGGTATATGGCAGCGGTGATGACAATGGTGGTATATGGCAGCGGTGATGACGATGGTGCAGCGGCGGCATGACAACTTGTGAACAGAACTCGAAACTCTAAAGTACTAGACGCTAGGACCAACAACTTGACACGACGATGCAACCGCAAATTCAACAAAGCAAATACAGAAAAGATTATGCAAAGGCTCAGGTTGGTTCGGATAAGATGAACTAACCCTAATTTTTTTTGGCTTTTTCATGGACTATAGATATGAAGAACAGACTCGATCTAAACTACGAAAAACTGTAAAATCTCACCGAGCAACCTGGAAATCTGATACCACTTGATAGAGGCTAAGGTGTCCCGTCTTTCGATGAGATGGTGGCTATCGTAGGATGAAGTCGACTTTGACGATCCGACTACGAACGTGCAAGGACGTCGCGCCTCAGTGATCGCTAAACCAATTCCGAGAGGTTATTGACCACACTGGAGCACGATCAACCTAACCACGAAGGTCTGTTTCCTGCAAGCAAACGAAGAACAATCAAGGTGGGGTTCTGTGCAGCTATGGCGAACTTTTAATCTAAAAAAAACCCAAAGTCTAAAACGACGCCCTAAGGGCTGTATATATGGAGGAAGAGGAGGGAATTTCGTGGCCCTTGAGGGAGGGGTCCGAAACCAACCCTAACTCTTGTTTCCCCACACATACGGACTCTCAAAATAGCCTATACTTAAGTATTTCGAAATTACATGGGCCTGGCCCAATAATAAGGTGACACAGCACCTAGAATAGCCTATGGACGAATATCATGAAGTGGCATCTTGTATATTTTGTCCAAGGCTTCATGCACTCATTATGGGGGCCTCAAAGTCCTGAAATCATCACTTGTAACTCCGTTCTTGTTCCCCTCGCGCATGCCATCATCTCTATGCTTGGTCTTGCTCCAGTGTTCATCCCTCTTATCCACGACAGGCCCTTCATTTGTAAGCAAAACAAATGTATCCAATTTAGGCAGCATCATATTCTCATTAACATTAGAATCATTACCAAGAAACGAAAGTACCTGATAATTTAATTGGCGTGCGCGAGCTCTAGTAATTGGTCCAGTATGTATAGCAGCAGGGGCTGCGGGTGTAACAATGGTATTGATGTCCTCATCACTGAGCCTTTGCAATTTTCTTTTCATTTTTTGCATTATTGAATTATCGGTTGCATCGTCGTGTCGAGTTGCTGGTCTTAGTGTCTAGTTCGTTTAGAGTTTCGAGTTCTGTTCACATTAGTCACGCCGCCGCTGCATCATTATCCCTTCCGCTGTCCACCACCCCATCCATCAATTTCCACCACGTGCTACCCATCTTTCTTTACAATAATCATAGTTGAAGATCGTTCACATCTTCGCTTGATCCAATCTGCATCTTATCTAGTTTGTTTTGGAAAGAGGGAGAGAAAAAAAGTAAAAAAAAAGAGAGAAAAAAAGTTAGAGAAAAAAAAGTCAGAGAAAAAAAGGAGAGAAAGAAAAAGAAAAAAGTGTGAGGAAAAAAAAGAGAAGAAAAAAAACAAAATTCGGATCTATCTAGACTCAATCTCGTAGCTGATTCGGATTGGAATCTGTTTTGTGCACTGTTAGGTAAAACAGGCATAACTTCCTCATACGAAGTCCATTTTGTCTCCGCGAGTACTCAAATTAAAGCTAGCGATGAGTCGCATCTAAATAGTTGCAGAAGCTTGTTCATTATTTTGCACCTCAAAATCGGCTTCTAAATAGGTCTTTTTGCCCTCCGAAGTTGGCGAACACAGCTTATTCCAGTTCTTCAGGCCAGTTTTAGAATTCTTTGACTCCTCATATCAATTCGGAATTGAGTGATTCTTTTTGCATTGGAAAGCTTGAGTTAGTAGCATTCTTTGAAAAAAGTTATCAGAAAATTGGCTCAAACTTTTCAAGAGGAAAGTTGGAGAGAGAGTTGTTGTATATCCTGCTTGGCAGTTGTTTTTCATCATTATCTTTACTGTCGTTGTGATCTTCACTTATATCTTGCTGTCCAGAGCTACTTAGTATCCTTCATTGATGCTACTTGTGCTACGCCGTGACCTCATTAGTATTCCAGGCACGCGTCTCTCGTCCGGTCTAGCCTAGGACCAGCACAGTACCGTCGTTGAGCGTTTATTCAACATTACATCTCTAAATTTGATTATTGCTAATATTTTGCTACCATATATAGCCAACCCAGCTCCACATATTTCTGCACCGTGTATACGTACGTTCCCCTGGCAATCGCTTTACACAATCTTCAGAGTTATTTGACACCGCTGGTTGCCTGTCACCACCTGCTGCTTGGTAAGAATTTGTAAGATATTGATATTTGCTTTACTGTGAGCGCTTTACCACCACATCCTATTAGTTCATAGGAACATTATTCTTGAATTTTTTCTTGTTTCTACTAATCATGACAGGATCTAGAGTCAATTCATGGGGTTTGTCGATCGTGGGAGACGTGCCATCACCTATGCAAATACCACAACCGTCACGAGAGGTGCACAAACATCCAAATGCACATGATCAGGTTAATGTTTCTATACCACCATTTAATGGTTGTTTTTGACCTGCTTTATATATTGAATGGGAGTTTGACATAAATAATATATTTGCTTCCAATAATTTTGATGTACGTAAAAAAGTTAAGGTTGCGGTTGGTTCTTTCACTGGTTATGCCGTAGTTTGGTGGAGTGAATATTGTCGGTTACACCCTAATGATATACCTACTACTTGGGATGATTTGAAACTTGCCATGCGACATACATTCGTTCCCGCTTATTATACTCGTGACATGATTACAAAGTTGCAAAATTTAAAACAAGGTAGTGACACCGTAACGAAATATTATGATACTTTATAGACTACCTTATTGCATTCCTCTTTAGAAGAAAGTGAAGAAGATTTTATGGATAGATTTTGGGGAGGATTAAATCGTGACATTCAGGAGATACTAATTCATGAAGAGTGTTATCCTATGGACAATTTGTTTCATCTTGCTTGCAAAGCTGAACAGGAAATAAAACGACGTGTTGCCCACAAGGAGAACAAGCGCGAGATGCACATTCCAAGAGTTGATACAGTTGTCCCTTCAACTACTAGGCATACTATGACAACCACATCCGTTGTTGTGAGGACTACATCACCTCCACCATGTGACACATCATCACCGAGAGTGCCTACATCATCTAAGTTGATCATAAGAGGTAATGACAAAGGTACTAATCTTCCACCTCCACATGAGTATGATGAATGTCTTGTCAATTTAAGTGCAACATGTGGTGAGCTACCCACTACTTTGATCACACCAGCTACTTTAGAGGACTACATTGATGATTTGACTTTGCCATGTGATCAAACAATTTTGAGTGAACCCATTGAATTAACTATCGATGCAAAAGAATCAAGTGAATCTGGGAATAAATCAGATTTGGATCAAATATGTTTGAAAATAATTGTGCCAATGTTTAATCATTTTGATATGACCTCTAATCTTGGTGATGGTTCATCAATGTTGGGATGGTTTAATGATAAGCATTGTCAATCTTTTGATATGAAAAAGAGCTTCACTTATATGTGCAAACTGAGTTGCAGTATTTTCATGCCTTTGACTTCTTGTGAAAATATATTGGCTTTACATTTCATGACTTTTGAAGGTTGCTCTTGTATAACTGTGTCACATGTGCACACAATGAGATCAGTAAAAACAAATGACATATACATATACAACGTGTACACCTTGTCTCTTTTGTTAGCCAAATTTCAGATTAAGCAACACCGAGAAAGGCTTTGTTTTCAAGAAGGGGAGGATGATGAGGACATGACTACCTTGGATACGACCAAAAATATTGCATACATGCATATTTGTCAGGTGATCTCTAGTGCAAACTATTCAATAACCTATTTATGTTATCCAGAACAAAAATACTTCACACACTTTTGTGTTTTGTCTAATTGCAGGTGTATGCGACATTTGTACAATCCACATATGAAGATAAGGCAAAAGGTGAAGTTTAGGTTCTGTTCAAAAAGTCCCCTCACGTCAATTTTGGGCCAAGAGAAGATAGAGTCCAAGTCTCTCACGTTCTTGATTCAGATTCGGACTACACAGACATACCTGACTCAAAACGCCAACAACTTTTTCATACGGACTCACATCATGGAGCTCCAATGGAGTTTTTGTGGCAAAATTGTTGCCGGTTTATGGATACAACATCGCGGGACAGACCGTGAATACAACTTTCAAGGTAAGTTGATCGCACCGACGAGCCATCTTGCACAAATCGGAATGACCTATAATTTTTGGGTGCATAAATGGAGTGAGGATGAACTGTTATGTACTTTATGCTCCAAGAATAATGCATCCGCTGGTGAAAACGTGAGGGTGGTAGCGAGATGGGTGATTGGCCATGTAAAGCATCAATTATTGGGTTTCGATGCGATGAAGAGCCTCCTCCTTGTGTCGTGACTGAACATGTAGTCTTCCTAGTTTGTAATGGAAGGATGGTGGATTGTACTATATGTTATTGTCCATATATCAGGCTGTAGGTGAGCTCACGGAAGGGTGGTAGAGGGTGGCAGATTATACCTTAAGCATAAAATCATCTGCAACTCAATTTTACAAGCCGGATCTTGCCTCCGAAATGTTGTCGAAGCCGAGAGTGGGTTCGGCGATAAAACTTTTGGTTATGATAGTATTGGCGGGTCATGGAGCTCCAATGGAGTTTTGTGGCAAAATTGTTTCCGATTTATGGATACAACATCGCGGGACAGACCGTGAATACAACTTCCAAGGTGAGTTGATCGTACCGACGAGCCATCATGCACAACTCGGAATGACCTATGATTTTTCAGGTGCATAAATGGAGTGAGGATGAACTGTTATGTACTTTATGCTCCAAGAAGAATGCATCCGCTGGTGAAAACGTGAGGGTGGTAGCGAGATGGGTGATTGACCATGTAAAGCATCAATTCTTGGGTTTCCATGCGACGAAGAGCCTCCTCCTTGTGTCGTGACTAAAGATGTAGTCTTCCTAGTTTGTAATGGAAGGATGGTGGATTGTACTATATGTTATTGTCCATATATCAGTCCGTAGGTGAGCTCACGGAAGGGTGGTAGAGGGTGGCAGATTATACCTTAAGCATAACATCGTCTGCAACTCAATTTTACAAGCCGGATCTTGCCTCCGAAATGTTGTCGAAGCCCGAGATTGGGTTACGGGCGCATAAAACTTTTGGTTGTGATAGTATTGGCGGGTCATGGAGCTCCAATGGAGTTTTTGTGGCAAAATTATTTCCGGTTTATGGATACAACATCGCGGGACAGACCGTGAATACAACTTCCAAGGTCAGTTGATCGTACCGACGAGCCATCATGCACAACTCGGAATGACCTATAATTTTTCAGGTGCATAAATGGAGTGAGGAAGAACTGTTATGTACTTTATGCTCCAAGAATAATGCATCCGCTGGTGAAAGCGTGAGGGTGGTAGCGAGATGGGTGATTGGCCATGTAAAGCATCAATTCTTGGGTTTCGATGCGATGAAGAGCCTCCTCCTTGTGTCGTGACTGAACATGTAGTCTTCCTAGTTTGTAATGGAAGGATGGTGGATTGTACTATATGTTATTATCCATATATCAGTCCGTAGGTGAGCTCACGGAAGGGTGGTAGAGGGTGGCAGATTATACCTTAAGCATAAAATCGTCTGCAACTCAATTTTACAAGCCGGATCTTGCCTCCGAAATGTTGTCGAAGCCCGAGAGTGGGTTACGGGCGCATAAAACTTTTGGTTATGATAGTATTGGCGGGTCATGGAGCTCCAATGGAGTTTTTGTGGCAAAATTGTTTCCGATTTATGGATACAACATCGCGGGACAGACCGTGAATACAACTTCCAAGGTGAGTTGATCGTACCGACGAGCCATCATGCACAACTCGGAATGACCTATAATTCTTCACGTGCACAAATGGAGTGAGGATGAACTGTTATGTACTTTATGCTCCAAGAATAATGCATCCGCTGGTGAAAACGTGAGGGTGGTAGCGAGATGGGTGACTGACCATGTAAAGCATCAATTCTTGGGTTTCCATGCGATGAAGAGCCTCCTCCTTGTGTCGTGACTGAACCTGTAGTCTTCCTAGTTTGTAATGGAAGGATGGTGCATTGATCTATATGTTATTGTCCATATATTAGTCCGTAGCTGAGCTCACGGAAGGGTGGTAGAGGGTGGCAGATTATACCTTAAGCATAAAATCGTCTGGAACTCAATTTTACAAGCCAGATCTTGCCTCCGAAATGTTGTCGAAGCCCGAGAGTGGGTTACGGGTGCATAAAACTTTTGGTTATGATAGTATTGGCGGGTCATGGAGCTCCAATGGAGTTTTTGTGGCAAAATTGTTTCCGATTTATGGATACAACATCGCGGGACAGACCGTGAATACAACTTCCAAGGTCAGTTGATCGTACCGACGAGCCATCATGCACAACTCGGAATGACCTATAATTTTTCAGGTGCATAAATGGAGTGAGGATGAACTGTTATGTACTTTATGCTCCAAGAATAATGCATCCGCTGGTGAAAGCGTGAGGGTGGTAGCGAGATGGGTGATTGGCCATGTAAAGCATCAATTCTTGGGTTTCGATGCGATGAAGAGCCTCCTCCTTGTGTCGTGACTGAACATGTAGTCTTCCTAGTTTGTAATGGAAGGATGGTGGATTGTACTATATGTTATTGTCCATATATCAGTCCGTAGGTGAGCACACGGAAGGGTGGTAGAGGGTGGCAGATTATACCTTAAGCATAAAATCGTCTGCAACTCAATTTTACAAGCCGGATCTTGCCTCCGAAATGTTGTCGAAGCCCGAGAGTGGGTTACGGGCGCATAAAACTTTTGGTTATGATAGTATTGGCGGGTCATGGAGCTCCAATGGAGTTTTGTGGCAAAATTGTTTCCGATATATGGATACAACATCGCGGGACAGACCGTGAATACAACTTCCAAGGTGAGTTGATCGTACCGACGAGCCATCATGCACAACTCGGAATGACCTATAATTCTTCACGTGCACAAATGGAGTGAGGATGAACTGTTATGTACTTTATGCTCCAAGAAGAATGCATCCGCTGGTGAAAACGTGAGGGTGGTAGCGAGATGGGTGATTGACCATGTAAAGCATCAATTCTTGGGTTTCCATGCGATGAAGAGCCTCCTCCTTGTGTCGTGGATCGAACGTGTAGTCTTCCTAGTTTGTAATGGAAGGATGGTGCTTTGTTCTATATGTTATTATCCATATATCAGTCCGTAGCTGAGTTCACGGAAGGGTGGTAGAGGGTGGCAGATTATACCTTAAGCATAAAATAAATCGCAATTCAATTTTACAAGCGGATCTTGCCTCCGAAATGTTGTCGAAGCCCGAGAGTGGGTTATGGGCGATTATAACTTTTGGTTGTGATAGTATTGGCGGGTCATGGAGCTCAAATGGAGTTTTGTAGCAAAATTGTTTCCGGTTTATGGATACAAAATCGCAGGACAGACCGTGAATACAACTTTCAAGGTAAGTTGATCGCACCGACGAGCCATCTTGCACAACTCGAATGACCTATATTTTTCAGGTTGCATAAATGGAGTGTGGATGAACTGTTATGTACTTTATACTCCAAGAATAATGCATCCATTGGTGAAAGCGTGAGGGTGGTAGTGAGATGGGTGATTGGCCATGTAAAGCATCAATTATTGGGTTTCGATGCGACGAAGAGCCTCCTCCTTGTGTCGTGACTGAACATGTAGTCTTCCTAGTTTGTAATGGAAGGATGGTGCATTGTTATATATGTTATTGCCCATATATCAGTCCGTAGGTGAGCTTGGTAGAGGGTGGCAGATTATACCTCAAGCATAAAATCATCTGGAACTCAATTTTACAAGCCGGATCTTGCCTCCGAAATGTTGTCAAAGCCCGAGAGTGGGTTACGGGCGCATAAAACTTTTGGTTGTGATAGTATTGGCGGGTCATGGAGCTCCAATGGAGTTTTTGTGGCAAAATTGTTGCCGGTTTATAGATACAACATCGCGGGACAGACCGTGAATACAACTTTCAAGGTAAGTTGATCGCACCGACAAGCCATCTTGCACAACTCGGAATGACCTTTAATTTTTCGGTGCATAAATGGAGTGAGGATGAACTATTATGTACTTTATGCTCCAAGAATAATGCATCCGCTGGTGAAAACGAGAGGGTGGTAGCGGATGGGTGATTGACCATTTAAAGGATCAATTCTTGGGTTTCGATAAATCGCAACTCAATTTTACAAGCCGGATCTTGCCTCCGAAATGTTGTCGAAGCCCGAGAGTGGGTTACGGGCGCATAAAACTTTTGGTTATGATAGTATTGGCGGGTCATGGAGCTCCAATGGAGTTTTTGTGGCAAAATTGTTTCCGATATATGGATACAACATCGCGGGACAGACCGTGAATACAACTTCCAAGGTGAGTTGATCGTACCGACGAGCCATCATGCACAACTCAGAATGACCTATAATTCTTCAGGTGCACAAATGGAGTGAGGATGAACTGTTATGTACTTTATGCTCCAAGAAGAATGCATCCGCTGGTGAAAACGTGAGGGTGGTAGCGAGATGGGTGATTGACCATGTAAAGCATCAATTCTTGGGTTTCCATGCGACGAAGAGCCTCCTCCTTGTGTCGTGACTGAACGTGTAGTCTTCCTAGTTTGTAATGGAAGGATGGTGCTTTGTTCAGTATGTTATTATCCATATATCAGTCCGTAGCTGAGTTCACGGAAGGGTGGTAGAGGGTGGCAGATTATACCTTAAGCATAAAATCGTCTGCAATTCAATTTTACAAGCCGGATCTTGCCTCCGAAATGTTGTCGAAGCCCGAGAGTGGGTTATGGGCGATTATAACTTTTGGTTGTGATAGTATTGGCGGGTCATGGAGCTCAAATGGAGTTTTTGTAGCAAAATTGTTGCCGGTTTATGGATACAAAATCGCAGGACAGACCCTGAATACAACTTTCCAGGTAAGTTGAACGCACCGACGAGCCATCTTGCACAACTCAGAATGACCTATATTTTTCGGTTGCATAAATGGAGTGTGGATGAACTGTTATGTACTTTATACTCGAAGAATAATGCATCCGCTGGTGAAAACGTGAGGGTGGTAGTGAGATGGGTGATTGGCCATGTAAAGCATCAATTATTGGGTTTCGATGCGACGAAGAGCCTCCTCCTTGTGTCGTGACTGAACATGTAGTCTTCCTAGTTTGTAATGGAAGGATGGTGCATTGTTATATATGTTATTGCCCATATATCAGTCCGTAGGTGAGCTTGGTAGAGGGTGGCAGATTATACCTCAAGCATAAAATCATCTGGAACTCAATTTTACAAGCCGGATCTTGCCTCCGAAATGTTGTCAAAGCCCGAGAGTGGGTTACGGGCGCATAAAACTTTTGGTTGTGATAGTATTGGCGGGTCATGGAGCTCCAATGGAGTTTTTGTGGCAAAATTGTTGCCGGTTTATAGATACAACATCGCGGGACAGACCGTGAATACAACTTTCAAGGTAAGTTGATCGCACCGACAAGCCATCTTGCACAACTCGGAATGACCTTTAATTTTTCGGGTGCATAAATGGAGTGAGGATGAACTATTATGTACTTTATGCTCCAAGAATAATGCATCCGCTGGTGAAAACGAGAGGGTGGTAGCGGGATGGGTGATTGACCATTTAAAGGATCAATTCTTGGGTTTCGATGCGACAAAGAGTGATGCCGAGCATCCCAAGGTCATCCCCATGGACCTACCATCGTCTCACCAAGTGCCTAGTGGACCCATGACTCGATCACATGCAAGAGCTCTCGAGACCGAAGTGACATCTCTCCTCTCACAATTCAACTTCGATGAACATGAGACATGGCTACTACCTCAAATGGAGACATTGTGCATACTCAGGTATCAAGGAGCTAGCCATGGAGACGTCAAGGAGCAAGGAGAATCCGGAGACGAAGATGGACATGAAGACGGAGAAGGAAAAGGGCTAAGTCAGCAGAAGCCCGGATGATCCGGACCGCCGTCCGGACGATCCGGCCTCGACCCGGATGATCCGGACACCGGCCCGGACGATCCAGCTAAGATGCCCAACGACACCCGAAGCTTCAACATGAAGCCGGATCATCCGGACCCAGGCCCGGATCATCCGGCCACACTCGGACGTCCGGACCAGGACCCGGACATCCGGCCCTCCCGCAGCTCCTCCCACACTACCGGATCATCTGGACGCCGACCCGGATCATCCGGACCACCGAAGCCCGGATCATCCGGACGAACTCCCGGATCATCCCGCCACCGCCTGCGTGCGTGACTTGGGCCGAGGCCCGTGTACCCGTTTCGTACCCTCACTTACCCCTTCGCCCCTTGGGCTATAAATAGACCTCCTCCTCCCCCTTTTTATGGTTAGCAAAGTAGTAGCTCATATGTGAGGATAGCCTTTGCTCATCCATATCGGATCGTCTCCTCGAGAGTAACCGCGGCCCCTCTACGGAGAAGATCCCCTTGGATTCAAGACCCCCTCTTGGGTGGCCCCATCAAGACCTCCTATACGGAGAAGAACCGGTTACCGTTTGTATCGTCCGTTGTTGACTTTGGATCTTGTATCTCACCTTTGTGTTCATCGATCTAGCGCATGTGTGACTATATTCTCGTTGGTTGAGTGTTTCCTCTTGTGTTATCCCTTGTGTTTTCCCGTGTGTTCATCGTGTTCTTAGTTGGGATCCGCTCCTTTCGTGAAAGATCGGCCGAACGGAGTTCCACTCCACATCATCTTGGTATCATGAGCCACGTTGATCACAATTTCGGAGCCTCCCCTCTTTGCTAGCGTGATTTTGTTGTTTTTCGTCCTAATCTGAAAATCCCCACAAAAATAACCCAAAATTTTTTCTTGTGATTTGTGAGTTTTGATGATGTTTTGTTGGTTTTTATCCGTGAGTTTGTTGTGTTGCAAGTGGATCTAGCCTTCCCCCACCATTTCCACCTCGCAATCCCTCCAAAATCCACGAAATCCCCGAATTTGTGGCCATTTTCGAGTTCATCCCGAACTATCCCCGAGCGAGTTTGACCCGCCCGGATCATCCGGCTGTTCGCCCGGATCATCGGATCCGCCCGGATCAACCGGCTCCTGGCCCGGATCATCCGGCTTCCACTGACCAAACTGCATTTCCTGTAGTTTTTGACCACCGCCGCCTACGCCTCCGCATACCCACTTCGACCATCACCACCTAACTTCCGCAAACCCCTCCGCAAACCCTTCCAATACCCAAACCCATACACCACTTGACCGCTACCTACTCCGACACTTTTTTTTGTCGCACTTGGTTTTGAGAATTTGAGTTGTGGCTCACCCTTTCCTCTCGTGTTTCGGCTACCTAGGGACGGTTCGACATCAACATCACCACCGCTCATTTTCGCCAAGAACTACTACGAACGTCTACACCCTTGTGGTATCAACTTCCCATTTGTATCATCTTGGTATTGTGATATCATCATACTCTCTTGCATTTGCATTGATAACCCCATAGCCTTACTTTTGCGTAGCTTACCCATCGAGACTAGCCTTTGAGTATTGCCGGCAACGTGACTTGTGCACATTAGTGATCATATATCCCATAGCATACATACTATCATCGTGTTGCATATCTTGGAATCATCTCTTGTGTCACAAAGTTGTCATTGCATACACAATTGCTATCTTGGTTCGTGAAGCATGGCATGAGAAAAGAGCTCAAACAACAAATAGCCAAACAAGCTTTTAAGCAAAAGGGAAAGATAAGCAACGAGCTTATAAGCAAGAACCATAGCATCATACAACATTAAGATTGTCATACTCGATCATCTTGGATCTCATCATCGGTAAATCATACATAGAGCATACTTGGGATAGAAGTCATTGCATTTTTGCTTAGTAGGTTGTGCACAAGTTCGTATCCGCCTATTGTGCAATCATGCTAGCGTCTCCCTAGTGTGGTGCAACAAGAGCATTTTCGTGGATTCCACATTTTGGCTCACCCTTGGTTGCACGACCCCATTTATCTTTCTGTGTGTTGTGTTCCCGTGTACCATATCTTGCTATTGGTCTACTTGTTGCATTTACAAGTCGCGAATCTTCTCCAACATTATTGAATCTTGCTTACATTCACATCAAAAAATTGTGCCACTATCCTAACCAAGCTCCACCATAAGCTTTTACCTGTGTAGGTGAGAGGAACTGACGAGAATTGGTACCAATTGTGCTATTTCCTTGTTACACACTGGAGTGATCATTGATCCATCTTCAACATCGGTCAAGGTACATTTGGTATTGGTTCTTCTTTTGCTCCCACTCACATATCTTTGTTTGGAATGATGGATAGGCCAAGTACTTTTACCAACCCACTCTTAGTGGAGCAAGACGACGTCATGTCTTCCTTCATCACCAAAAGGCAACTATTCGGCGCACACCAAGCTTTGCATCAAGAAAAACTTGCTTTGGGCGACCGCATCGACAACCTCGCCACCGACCTACGACAATCCGAGCAACGTACAAGAGACTACTTCGACACATCCATGAGTTCCCTCAAAGAAGATATCCGAACCATGATGGTCCGCTCTTCTACAACTTCGTCCTCTTCAAGACGGAGCCGCTCAAGTCAACACTCCAATGACACCATCTTTGGTTCAAGTACACCGACATCGAACACTCTTCGTCGTGCCGCGCATCAAGACCGTCAAGCTAACCACAATCCTCTACACGACATTGACTCTCAAGGGCTTCGACATCGTGAAAACCAAGCTACATTCGCGCAAGCACAAGAACGGCAACGCCAACGACAACAAGAACAAGAGGAGCGAGCGCGACAACATCAAGATGCACAAGACGCCGAGGCGCAACATCACGGACAACAACTTCGTGAAGCTCAAGCACTTGAGGTGCAACGTTCCCTTTGAGATTCAACTCGAGCCATAGCCAACCGAGGCTGACAAGCTCGTCTCCATCAAGAAGCACTTCGCGACGAAGCTCACGAAAGGATTTACCAAGAACGTGTGCATCGACAAGCACCTCCTCAAGATCGACAAGCTCCTACTCAAGCTCGACAAGTTCCTCGACAACCTCGTCAAGACCATCAAGTTCATCGAGAGCATGAATACAATGGAAATCCTCCACGCCAAGAGCAACATGAGGAAGAAAACCCTCCTCGTCAAGATCAACATGAGGAAGACATCCCTCCTCGCCAAGAGCAACATGAGATCTTCAATCCTCAACGACATGGGCGTCATCATCCCCGACCCCAACACAATGAAGAGCAACGATATGGCAAGCTAAAGTTCACCATGCCCAAGTTCACAGGAAGCAATGACCCCGAATAGTACATCTCATGGGCATTGAAGGTTGACAAAATCTTCCGCTTGCACAACTACGAAGAAGAGAAGAAGATCGTAATGGCATCCCTTGAATTCCAAGACTACGTCCTCATTTGGTGGGAACAAGTCATTGAATGCCGAGCGGCAAGAGGTGAATCACCCGACACTACTTGGGCGCAAATGAAAGATGTCTTGAGAGCACGATTCGTGCCAAACTACTACAACCGCGACCTCTTCAAGAAACTCCAACAACTCAAGCAAGGAACCAAGAGCGTTGAAGAGTACTACAAGGAAATGGAGATTGCCATGATACGAGCTAATGTTAAAGAAGATGATGAGCAAACTATGGCACATTTTTTGAATGGACTCAATCATCCTATCAAGAAGATAGCCGACTTCCAACCATACTCGAACCTCATCGAGCTAGTGCACCAAGCTACCAAAGCAGAACGCCAAGTGCAAGACGATTTCAAGTATGCCAAGTTCTCATCCAAGTCCTACGGCCTCTCCAACACCCAAGCTTCAACGACTCCAACACCTTCTACCTCTACCAAGCCATCTACAAGCAATGGAGACAAGTCAAGTTACAAGAAAGCTTCGACAAGCTCAAGTCGTCCTCTTACTACAAGCAACTCCAAGCCGAGAGCTTCATCATCCTCTACCCCAACCGATGAGACCATCAAGACAAGTTCCTTCAAATGCTTCACATGCGGTGGCCGAGGCCACAAGTCCTTCGAGTGCACAAACAAGCGCACCTTGATCCTCAACGACGACGGAACCTATGACTCGATGAGTGAAGGAGAAATGGAAGCCCATGAGAAAGTGGTCAAGCACCGCCAAGTGGACAACGAAGATGAAGATGATCAAATCTTTTGTGATGAAGATTCAAGTCCCGCTCTTGTTGTCTCCAAGGTCTTGACTCTTCAACATCAACAAGACGAAGATCAAAGATGCCATATTTTCCACACCAAGGCCGGAATCAATGGAAGGTCCGTCAAGGTCATCATCGATGGAGGGAGTTGTCATAACCTCGCAAGTGAAGAACTATGCTCCAAAATCCAATTGGTCAAGATAAAGCACCCGCACCCCTACAAGGTCAATGGCTAAGCGACACGGGCACCATACAAGTGAGCATATGGTACAAGTCTCTTTCAAGATCGGCGCCTATGAAGACACTTTGGGGTGTGATGTCCTCCCGATGACCGTGTGCCATCTCCTTCTTGGACGGCCATGGCAATTTGACCGAGGTGTCATCCACAATGGGCATACAAACCACTATAGCTTCAAGATGAAAGGGAAGGAGTTTGTGCTACGACCTATGTCTCCAAGCCAAGTGCTCGCCGACAAACAAAACACCCATCGTGGAGAGAATAGTGAGCGAGCGAACCACCAAAAAGAGAGTGAGCGCCACAAGCCCAAATTGAGTGCCTCCACGATGAGCGACAAGAAAAACTTAGTTCTCTTTGCCACCAAACGTGAGATGAGAGAAGTGTGTGAGAACCCATCAAGTGTCCTACACTATGTCCTATTGTACAAGGACGAGGCACCAAAAACTAACATCTCTCACGATCTACCTTTTGTGTTATCTTCTCTATTGCAGGAATTCCAAGATGTTTTCCCCGACGAGCTACCCCCGGGTCTACCTCCACTACAAGGCATTGAGCACCGAATCGACCTCAACCCCGGAGCACCTCTACCTAACGAGGCCCCATACCGCGTCAACCCCGAAGAAACCAAGGAAATACAAAGGCAAGTAAAGCATCTCATAGACCATGGACTTGTGCGCGAAAGTTTGAGTACTTGTGCCGTACCGGTCATTCTTGTACCCAAAAGAGATGGTAGTTTTCGCATGTGTTCTGATTGCAGACCCATCAATGCTATCACCGTTAGATATAGGTACCCCATTCCACGCCTTGATGATATGCTTGATGAACTTAGCGGTGCCACTATCTTTTCAAAAATTGATCTTAAAAGTGGTTACTATCAAATACGCATACAAGAGGGTGATGAATGGAAAACCGCTTTCAAAACAAAATTTGGTTTGTATGAGTGGTTAGTCATGCCTATGGGTTTATCGGAAGCACCGGGTACTTTCATGTGTGTCATGCATTATGTGTTTCGCCCTTACATTGGTGAATTTGTTGTTGTCTACTTTGATGATATCCTTGTTTTTAGCACATCTCTCAATGAACATGTCACCCACCTTCACACCGTGCTACAAACTCTTCGAAAAGAGCAACTTTATGCTAATATGGAAAACTGCCTCTTTGGTGTTGATAAGCTTGTTTTCTTGGGTTTCGTAGTATCTTCTAAGGGTGTTCATGTTGATGAATCTAAGATCAGTGCTATTAAAACTTGGCCCCAACCAACCAATTTACAACAAGTGCGTAGTTTTCTTGGTTTAGCCGGTTTCTACCGTAGATTTGTGAAGGATTTTAGCACCATTGCTTCACCTTTGCATGCTTTGAGTAAGAAAAATGCACCGTTTGTTTGGGGAACTTCCCAAGACATCGCTTTCAATGAGCTTAAGAACTTACTTACTCATGCTCCCGTGCTTGCATTACCCAACTTTGACAAACCTTTTGAAATTCATTGCGATTCTAGTGGTAATGGAAAAGGAGGTGCGTTAACGCAAGAGAAGCGCCCCATTGCATACTTTAGTGAGAAACTTTCTGGAGCGCAACTCAATTATCCCATCTATGACAAAGAGCTATACGCTTTAGTGTGAGTTTTGCGTGAATGGGAACATTACCTTCGCCCTCATGAGTTCATCATCCACACCGATCATGAAACACTTAAATACCTAAAGGGTCAAACTAAGTTGAACCAGCGTCATTCAGGGAGTCCTGGACTAGGGGGTGTCCGGATAGCCGAACTATCATCACGGCCGGACTCCAAGACTATGAAGATACAAGATTGAAGACTTTGTCCCGTGTCCGGATGGGACTTTCCTTGGCGTGGAAGGCAAGCTTGGCGATACGGATATGTAGATCTCCTACCTTTGTAACCGACTCTGTGTAACCCTAACCTATCCGGTGTCTATATAAACCGGAGGGTTTTAGTCCGTAGGACGAACAACAATCATACCATAGGCTAGCTTCTAGGGTTTAGCCTCCTTGATCTCGTGGTAGATCCACTCTTGTACTACCCATATCATCAATATTAATCAAGCAGGAGTAGGGTATTACCTCCATCGAGAGGGCCCGAACCTGGGTAAAACATCGTGTCCCTTGTCTCCTGTTACCATCCGCCTAGACGCACAGTTCGGGACCCCTACCGAGATCCGCCGGTTTTGACACCGACATTGGTGCTTTCATTGAGAGTTCCTCGTGCCGCCACCGATAGGCCCGATGGCTCCTTCGATCATCAACAACGACGCTGTCCAGGTGAGACTTTTCTCCCGGACAGATTTTCAGATTCGGCGGCTTTGCTGCGGGCCAATTCGCTGGCCATCCGGAGCAGATCGAAAGCTACGCCCCTGGCCATCAGGTCAGATTTGGTAGTTTGAACTATACGGCCGAATTCCGCGGAGACTTGATCTTCGACGGATTCGAGCCACAGCCGAGCGTGCCGCACTGTCTCGATGGGTATGATCTAGCTCTGCCGCCGAACAGTGCCCTGGAGGCCGAACCAGCATCCGCTCCGACCCTTAGTCCAGAGCCGGATTCCCCGATCGAGGACGAGTGGTTGGACACCGCCTCGGGGGCTACGATCTCTACGGCGATTGAGCCGAACTCCATCCCTGTCCTTTGCGAAGACCTTCACTCCAGGGTGCTGGACTCCTCTCCGGACTCAACCTCCAGGCCCCGCTAATCGAATTCGATTGGGCGCCATCGTGAGTTCATCGCGCGGACATCTTTCAGCACTCGCCTTTTGGCGATATCCTGATCTCACTAAAGTCTCTCTCTTTATCCAGAGAGCCCTGGCCGGACTACGGACGGGAAGGTTGGGATGCGGACGACGAAGAAATTCAACGCCCACCCACCACCCACTTTGTAGCCACTGTCGTTGATTTAACCGACATGCTCGACTTCGACTCCGAATACATCGACGGTATGGACGACGATGCCGGAGACGACCAAGACCCAGCGCCTACAGGGCACTGGAAGGCCACCTCGTCAAACGACATATACATGGTGGACATCCCAAAAGATGGGAACGGCGATGGAACAACGGAGGATGACCCCTCCAAGAAGCAACCGAAGCGCCGACGTCGGTGGCGCCGCTCTAAATCCCGCCACAAGAATAACGGTGATTCCGCACAGAGATAATAACACCCGGACAAAGGTGCGAAGACAACCCCTCCAGCAGGACTCAGCGCGGAGGAGGAGAAGCAAGTCCGCACGACGGTCGGCAGAAAGAGAGGTAGAGGACGATAATTATCGCCTCCCTCCAAGATGAGCCAAGCCTCAATGATTTACTTAATTCGCCGAGCCCGAGGATCCCGCCAACAGGAGCGTTTCAAACGCGGGCTTATAGCCACGGCAAGCAGCCTCAAGAAAAAGCAGCAACAGCTTAGAGCTGACCAAGACCTGCTAGGCGACAGATGGATCAAGTCCTTGCAGCCAAGAGTATGAACTCGAACGCCCCTCCAAAAGCTACCCCAAACGCAGGTCGTTGCCTCGATCGAGGAGGAAGCACCCAAGTCACCAACAAGACGACATGGCAGACCGCCACCCGTGGCGACAGAGAAGCCTCTTGGCCCTCCGCCAAGCCACACCCGACGCCGCTCAAAAGTACCAAGGCACGGAAAACGTGCGCCTTAGTAGATATATTGAGGATAAGGCAAAACATACAAGATCGATCTCACGGATCGCGTGCGCCCAACGACTCGGGATGATTACGCCGCGCGGATACGACAAACCCGCCGGGCGAACACGATGAGACAAAGCTCATATGAGCTACGCCGTGATATAGCCCAATCTGAGGCGCCAAGACACCCACTATGCTTCACAGATGAAGTAATGGATCATCAAATCCCGAGGGCTTCAAACCCGTAAACATCGAATCATACGATGGTACCACAAATCCTGCGGTGCGGATCGAGGACTATCTCCTCCACATCCACATGGCCCGCGGTGATGATCTACATGCCATCAAATACCTCCCACTCAAGCTTAAAGGACCAGCTCGGCATTGGCTCAACAGCTTGCCGGCCAGAATCAATTGGTTGTTGGGAGGACACGAAGCCGCATTCCTTGATAACTTCCGGGCACATACGTGCGACCACCGACACCGATGACCTTAGCCATATAATTCAGCAGCGGAAGAATCGGCGGACAATTTCGGACACGGTTCCTAACAAAGAAAAATCAAATTGTTGATCAGACGGATGCAGAGGCCCTTGCAGCCTTCAAACATAACATCCGCGATTTAATGGCTTGCCCGGCACCTAGGATGAAAAAGCCGAAATCCATGGCAGCCCTCACCACACTCATGACCCGCTTTTGCGGGAGAGGACAGCTAGCTAGCTCGTAGTAACAACTTGAACAAAAACCCCGTAGTTCGGATACCAAGGACAACAATGGCAGGTCGCGTCGCAGCAAGAACAAGCGCCGCATTAACGGCGACAATGATGAAGATATCGACGATCAATGCCGGATTTAGAGGCTCTAAACCCGGTCACGGAAGAAGCCATTCAAAAGAAATACCCAGGCCCGCCCAACTTGGACCGATTACTCGATCGCAGCGATACATGGCACCCCGAAAACCAGCCAACCACACCAACAGGGATTGTTGGGTGTTCAAGCAAGCGAGCAAGTTAAGTGCCGAACTCAATGACAAGGCTACATAGCGATGACGAGGAAGAGCCCCGGCCGCCGAACAATAGAGGACAGAAGGGCTTTCCCACACAAGTGCGGACGGTGAACATGATATACGCAACCCACATACCCAAAGGGAGCGGAAGCGTGCACTAAGGGACGTATATGCGATGGAGCCAGTCGCCCCAAAGTTCAACCCATGGTCTTCTGCCCGATCACATTTGATCGAAGGACCACCCACTAGCATCCGCCACGGCGGTTTCGCCGCATTGGTTCTTGACCCAATTATTGACGAATTTCACCTCACCGAGTCCCGATGGACGGCGGTAGCAACTGAACCTGCTTTATCGGGATCGGTCGCAAAATGGGCATAGACCCTCAAAGATTAAACCTACAAAGACGACCTTTAAAGGCGTCATACCGGTGTAGAGGCCAATTGTACGGGCTCGTTACACTCAAAGTGGTCTTGGATCCCGGATAACTTCAAGCGAAGAGTTAATCTTGACATAGTCCCGCCCGCAGCGGCTATCATGCATCGCTCGGACGAACCGCACGGTAAAGTTCAATGCGGTGCCGCACCACGCATACCTCAAGCTCAAGATGCCAGGCCCTCGAGGAGTAATCACGGTCAATGGAAACACCGAACGCTCTCTCCGAACGGAGGAGCACACGGCGGCCCTCGCAGCGGAGGTGCAAAGCAGCCTCTCACAGCAATCTCGAGTCCGGCCACTAAACGTCCGGACCGACACTGTCAAGTGCGCCCGGAGTAACCTACAACAAGACCGCCTGGCACGATTCAAGCAAGCGTAGCGATCCAGCCCCAACCCTAGCCCTCGCAAAATTGCGAAACCAGTACTACGCGTACATAACTACGCCCGAGATACCATGGGCATAAGGGAGGGCACGACCACTGCACACCTGCACGCGGCTCAACCGCACTGTGGGCTCCCAATTGTGTCATTCCTTTTTTCTTCTTCTTTTTCTTACTTTCAGACTCCGTTTTGAAGCCCCACATGCACTTGAATTTCCGAACTCACGATGCAACAGCCAGGAAGCGTAAAGCTACCGAGTGTCCGGTGGTCTCTACTACGAGCATTATACCTATTTTACATACCATCCCGCAGCTTACCCCTGGAGGGGGACATGTTAAATAGTCCCATCCCTTGCTTATCGCACAATTTGTATCGTTCTGCTTTTATTTGCAGTTTCTTTTAATAACCAATATATAGCTCTTGCCTATTATTGCACTCCTTTCTATATCTATATATTCATTTCATGACACGTTGCACCCGTACACTTTGGTACGGCCAATACACCAGGGGCTTAAGTACCCCAAAATTATGGTGTGACAAGTCCGAACACTTTCACAAGTGCGGCACCCGAACTTATAGCATTATATGCATCGGCTCAATCATGTCTTGGGTCAATAGTTGGGTTTGCCCGGCTCCGTGTTTTGGTACCTTACGTTCCGTTATATCAGCTAAGGTAGCACCGGAGAACCATCGCGATTGTGCCCAGCTTGAGCTGGGTCGAGCACCTCGATGGAGAAAGCTAAACTGACCGTCATGATAGGGCGAGAGCGATCGCTGTTCGAGAGGTTTTTGGGTCCCTAAAGACTTATGCCGCTTAGAGCGAGGAACCGAATTGTCCGCCAAAGGCGTGGATAGCGCCTCGAACTCGGTCTTCCGAATACTAGGGGCTTCACCGAAATTTAAAATTATAGAATTCTATGGCTAAGTGAGAGTGTTCAAGCATTATAAGTCCGGTTGCCTTGTCCGTTGCGTTGACCGCCTCCCTCGATGGACCCAAGAATGGGAATAAGAGCGCTCAAGTTTATCCCGAACACCCCAGCACTCGTGGCATGGGGGCTGAAGCCAACAACTTGCCATCTCTCAAATTTGATAAACGGCAGCACAGAAGGTAATATTTTAAATTAACAAGCGTTGCTTAGCGCATATGAACAAGTTTTCAGCGTACAGGATAACAAATGCGAGTCTATTAAAAAATTACATCTTTGGAGCACTCATCCGCTATACGGCGAGCACCCTTCAGAGGCCCTCATAGTACATTTCGGGCGTGTGATGCTCCTTGCCCTTGATGGCCGCCCATCACAAGCTTCTCGCGCCCAGCTTGCCCCAGGCACCTTAGCGGGCAAGGCCCGATGGGCACCTTCAATGCAGACGGAGCGCTTGATGACCTCAATCCGTGGACAAAGGCCCACCACCGCCGTGACTAGCCCAAAGTAGCACCTGTGCATGGCTTCAATGGCCACAGCCCAACTATGAGGCCCTCATGGCCTGTTCGGCGACCTTGTGGAGCTCGACCAACCGCTTGATTGGTCGCTTAGGGCACCGGATGTCCGCCTCAGCATACCGAGACCGAACACCTTCTCCGTCGAGCCCTCCTTGGCGCGGTAGAATGCGGCAGCATCGACACACCACGGGCAGATCTGCGAATGCTCTGGAGAGCTCGAATCCGGGTAAGTAATAGGTAATTCACTTTCACATTCTTGCTCGCATAAAGAATGCCTTACCCGCCGCGATCTTCTTTATTGCCTCAATCTCTGGAGGGCTTTTTGGGCCTCGGCCTTAGCAGCTTTGGCACTCTCAAGAGCGAAGCAAGCTCGAACACTCGGGTTTTGAGTCACGCCCAAACCCTCGTGTTTTTCCACGAGCACGGAGCTCTTGCCGCACCTCCGCCAGCTGCGCCTCCCCCTTCTCTCGCTCGGTGCGTTCTGCAGCTGATAGAGGCGAGGGTCCCGATCTTTCGATGAGATGATAACTATCGATTTGGTGGAGACGACTTTGACGATCCGGCTACAAACATGCACGACGTTGCGCCTTAGCAATCGCTAAACCAATCTCCTGAGGTTACTGACGATGCCGGAAGCACGATCAGCCTGACCACGAAGGTCTATTCCTACACGCAATCGAAGAACAAGCAAGAATATGATAATGCAATCTGAATATTGTGAATATATATGAAGTATTGATAAACGTGGGGATCCGTAAGCGGTCTTGGCCTGGTCGTTGGACACAAACGGCACACGGTTGCAATGGCTAACTTTAACTAAACAAATCCCAAGGAAAAAGCTACTAGATGAATCTACTTATATAGGAGCAAGGGGTGTATGCCAAGGAGGTGGGAGGACGCCCCAAGGCAGCCTAAAACTAACCCTAGGTCGTACAAGGCCAATGGGCCCAAGTGGAGGTGACGTAACACCTTTGGACTTGTAGTTTGACTCGGATTCTCGCAGCATCAGATTGTTTCGTCCATAACTCAACGCCCGGACGGATTTTAAGGTGATTCCAATTGGGTTGGAAAATGCACGAAATCTATTTTCCAACAAAAAGAATCAACCAATTTGGAGTCCGCTTTGTTTCGCCACGGACACCGCCTCGTCGTGGTCGCCACCTCGTTAAGTGGGCCCCGCAGCACCAGTTATTCCTGTTATTTTTGCAACCAAACCTTTTATAAGGTATTTCTTTCATAAGGTATTACTTACCTTCCTTGTCCTCGAGCTGCTTCTTGGCAAGGCCGAGCTCGTTCTCGGACCGCCGAGGCTCGCTTCAATGCATTGACCTCCAGTCAAGGCGGCAGAGGTCAGCAGCAGCAGCCTGCATTCCCATATTGACATACTTATGTTAGACTCCAGATATCTTTTAGATCCTTAGTCCGGCTTTTCTTTTGAACACCGAACTAAGCATCAGGGCTACTGTCTATGCGGTAATATTTTTACATATTCTAAACTTACCTCAAAGCCTGTTAGAAGGCTGGTACAGGCTTCAGTCAGCCCGCTCTTGGTGGACTGAACTGTCCGGATCACCGCACTCATAACAGTGCGGTGCTCCTCCTCGATGGAGGCGCTGTTAAGCGCCTCCAGTAAGTTATCCGGTGCCCGCTTACCCTTCTTACGAAGGGCCCGCTTGCCGGACTTCGGAGCCGCTGAAGGTTCCGTTATGGAGTCTGGACAAGGGTCGGGCTTAGAGCCCCTTGGGGTCTCGCCCCCCACGCGCCTGGAGTCCGGGAGGTCGCCTTACGGCGCCTCCTGCGCCACCTCCTCTTGACCAGGCCCCCCTTGGGGCCCCACCTCAGCGTTGTCCGCAGCGTGAGGCGAGGAGGCGGCTGGAAGTGAAGTTCTCTCCATTTCTGACGAACTCAGGGACCCGCTCGATGAAGCGGCGAACTCGCCCTTGGGCGGGCTGCATAATTGTTCGGCATTAGAGAACACTATGCGATGAAAAAACCATGGGTATCCGGACACTTACGATCTCGCCAGGGGCTTGGCCCTTGTTGGCCACTCCTCCTCGTCGTTGTCGACGTTGGTGGAGAAGTCCGGAGGAAGGGTCCTTCCCTTCTTGGACCGTCCGGCCTCCCAGTTGGGGTGGACTTCCTTTTCCTCTCCTCCCCCGCTAGGGGAGAGACTTCTTTTTCCTCCTCCTCGTTCTCAGGAGAGGATTCTGCTTCAGACCGACAAGACCAGCGTCGGGAGCTCCTTCGAGTTCCGTTGCCTCCTTCTTGGCCTTCTTCTCCGGCACCACATGAGGTACAGAGCCAGCAGCCCGTCAATCGGGCGTCCGCTGGTCTTCGGCAAGGAGCCGGACAGTTAACCTGTCCGGACGTCTTCAGCCAATCTGTTAAAGGTTAGGGAGTTTTAGATCCCGATAGAGTCAAACTATGAAAACAAGTCCCATAAAGGGTAAAATAACTCACCTCGCTGGCTTGACGCTGCGAGGTGAATCCGCGATCTTCGGTAGCGGATGTAGAACCTCGGCGCCTTGAACAAGCACCTTCCTGCATCTTCGTGCGTAGTGTCAAGAGCCTTTTAGAGTTGAGTGTCTTGTGCGGATCGAACTCCCACAATTTGAAGGCCCGTTGTTGGCATGGGAGAATCCGCGGATGAGCATCACCTGGATTACGTTGACAAGCCTGAGATTCTTGTCCACCAGTTTTCGGATGCATGTTTGGAGTCCGGATAGCTCATCCGAATTCCCCCATGTCAGGCCCGTCTCTTTCCATGACGAGAGCCGTGTGGGGAAGCCAGATCTGAATTCGGGGGCCGCCACCCATTTGGGGTCGCGCGACTCGGTGATGTAGAACCACCCCGATTGCCACCCCTTTATTGTCTCCACGAAGGAGCCCTCGAGCCATAGGACTTTGGCCATCTTGCCAACCATGGCGCCTCCGCACTCCGCTTGGCGGCCGGCCACTACCTTCGCCCGACATTGAAGATCTTCAGCCATAAGCGAAGTGGGGCTGGATGCAGAGGAAGGCCTCGCACACGATGATGAACGCCGAGATGTTGAGGATGAAATTGGGGCCAGGTCGTGGAAGTCCAGGCCGAAGTTGAACATGAGCCCCGGACAAATGGGTGAAGTGGAAAACCTAGTCCATGGAGGAAGTGGGGAGAAACACCACCCTCTCATGGGGCACAGGGGTTGGAATGAGCTGCCCAGCGTCCAGGCGGTCGGTCTTGTGATGTTGCTGGACAAGTATCCGCCTCCCGCAGCTTTGTGATGTGCCCCACCGTGACGGAGGAGGCCATCCACCGCCTCCTGCTCCGGACATGATTGGAGAAGGTTGAGGGGGGTGTGCGGACTTGGGCGCTGGAGCTCGAAAAGGGAAAATGGATGAGCAAAGGAGGAAGAAGGCGAGGTGAAAAGGTGGATCCTTATCCCTTATATGGACGGACGGCTATGCGCCCCCACCAGCCTGGTAAAACTCGCTATCTCCCAAGCGCCGAATCAATGGCGCGGATGGGTTACCCACGTCCGTATTGATGGGAATCCCGGAATAAGGGGCACGATCTATGCTTTGATAAGACGTGCTGTGGAAACCGCCCGCTAAACGCTACCGAGGTGGAATAGTAAAAAACGATTCATATAAGGGCCTGACCGTGGTGTGATGTCACGCCGCGGAATACGTTAGCAGATCTGTGCAAAAATTATTCTCTCTATGGTGGTATGTGGAACTCGTTTTGCAGAGCTGGACACTATCCTTGTGTTCAAAACCTTCTATGAAGTATTCGGAGGAAGAACCCGCCTTGCAATGACGAAGACAATATGCGCGCCGGACTCGTCGTCATTGAAGCCTGGTTCAGGGGCTACTAAGGGAGTCCTGGACTAGGGGGTGTCCGGATAGCCGAACTATCATCACGGCCGGACTCCAAGACTATGAAGATACAAGATTGAAGACTTCGTCCCGTGTCCGGATGGGACTTTCCTTGGCGTGGAAGGCAAGCTTGGCGATACGGATATGTAGATCTCCTACCTTTGTAACCGACTCTGTGTAACCCTAACCTATCCGGTGTCTATATAAACCGAAGGGTTTTAGTCCGAGGACTAACAACAATCATACCATAGGCTAGCTTCTAGGGTTTAGCCTCCTTGATCTCGTGGTAGATCCACTCTTGTACTACCCATATCATCAATATTAATCAAGCAGGAGTAGGGTATTACCTCCATCGAGAGGGCCCGAACCTGGGTAAAAACATCGTGTCCCTTGTCTCCTGTTACCATCCGCCTAGACGCACAGTTCGGGACCCCCTACCCGAGATCCGCCGGTTTTGACACCGACAGTCATGCTAAGTGGAGTGAATTTATTGAGTCTTTTCCTTATGTCATCAAGTATATTAAGGGTAAGGAAAATGTTGTGGCGGATGCGCTTTCCCGTATATGCATGCTTGTTACTCAACTTGAACTGAATGTAATTGGCTTTGAGCACATAAAAGACTTGTATGAGCATGATCCTACTTTTGCCATTCCTTATGCCAAATGTTTGACGCACAAATCTTGGGAACGCTATTACATCAAAGATGGATATCTTATGAGAGCTAACAAACTTTGCATTCCCGAGTCTTCTCTTCAATTGTTACTTTTGCAAGAATGTCATGGAGGAGGACTAATGGGACATTTTGGACGCAACAAGACATTCGCTACGCTCTCCAAGAACTACTTTTGGCCTAAGATGTTCCGCGACGTCAACCGCTTCACCAACCGATGCTCTACATGCCGCAAAGCTAAGTCTAAAGCTCAATCTCATGGCTTATATATGCCTCTTCCAATTCCATTCCAACCATGGGAAGATATTAGCATGGATTTTGTGCTTGGTTTGCCTAGAACTCGAAATGGCAAGGATTCCGTTTTTGTTGTTGTGGACCAATTCTCTAAAATGGCACATTTCATTCCTTGCAACAAGATAGACGATGCTTCACATGTTGCCAATCTCTTCTGTAGGGAAATGTTGCGACTTCATGGAGTGCCAGAGACGATTGTCTCGGACCGCGACGTCAAGTTCTTGAGTTACTTTTGGAAGACCTTATGCGCCAAGCTCGGAATCAAGCTACTATTCTGTACGGCATATCATCCTCAAACCGACGGCCAAACGGAGGTGACAAACCGTACACTCTCCACCCTTCTTCGCGTGCTAATCAAGAAGAACATCAAGGAGTGGGAAGAGTGCTTACCCATCGCCAAGTACGCCTACAACCGCGCAAGACATTCGACTACCGGCAAGTCCCCCTTCGAGGTCGTCTACGGCTTTAACCCGTTGTCCCCATTGGACATTCTACCTCTACCACTACAAGAGCGTACAAACATGGACGCGAGTGCCCGAGTCAACCACCTCAAGAAGATGCATGAAGATACAAGGCACACCATCGAGCGCCAAGTACAACGACTCGCTACCAAGCTCAACGTCAACAAGCACCCCATGATCTTCAACATTGGCGATCTTGTGTGGCTACACCTCCGCAAGGAACGCTTCCCCAATGAGCGCAAGTCCAAACTCCTGCCACGAGCCGATGGACCCTTCAAGGTCCTTGCACGCTACAACAACAATGCATACAAGATCGACATCCCGCGTGACAAGTACTCCGTGAGCGACATCTTCAACGTCAAAGATCTCTCCCCATACCATGGTGATGAGGATTTTGATCCGAGGTCGGATCTTTCCCAAGGGAGGGGAGATGATGCGGAGCATCCCAAGGTCATCCCCATGGACCTACCATCGTCTCACCAAGTGCCTAGTGGACCCATGACTCGATCACGTGCAAGAGCTCTTGAGACCGAGGTGACATCTCTCCTCTCACAATTCCACTTTGATGAACATGAGACATGGCTACTACCTCAAACGGAGACATTGTGCATACTCAGGTATCAAGGAGCTAGCCTTGGAGACGCCAAGGAACAAGGAGAATCCGGAGACGAAGATGGATGTGAAGACGTTGAAGGAAAAGGGCTAAGTCAGCAGAAGCCCGGACAATCCGGATCGCCGTCCGGACGATCCGGCCTCGACCCGGACGATCCGGACACCGGCCCGGACGATCCGCTAAAGCCGGATCATCCGGACCCAGGCTTGGATCATCCGGCCACACCCGAACGTCCGGACCAGGACCCGGACATCCGGCCCTCCCGCAGCTACTCCCACACTACCGGATCATCCGGACGCCGACCTGGATCATCCGGACCACCGAAGAGCGGATCATCCAGACGAACTCCCGGATCATCCAGCCACCGCCTGCGTGCGTGACTTGGGCCGAGGCCCCTGTACCCGTTTCATACCCTCACTTACCCCTTCGCCCCTTGGGCTATAAATAGACCTCCTCCTCCCCATTTTTAGGGTTAGCAAAGTAGTAGCTCATATGTGAGGATAGATTTTGCTCATCCATATCGGATCGTCTCCTCGAGAGTGACCGCGACCCCTCTACGGAGAAGATCCACTTGGATTCAAGACACCCTCTTGGGTGGCCCCGTCAAGACCTCCTATACGGAGAAGAACCGGTTACCGTTTGTATCGTCCGTTGTTAACTTTGGATCTTGTATCTGATAGAGGCAAAGGTGTCCCGTCTTTCGATGAGATGTTGGTTTTCGCTTTGGAGGAAGTCGACTTTGACGATCCGACCATTTAACGCGGCGAGGACGCCGCGCTTAGCAATCGCTAAACCAACTCCGAGAGGTTATTGACCACGCCGAGCACGATCAACTCGACCACGAGGGTCTGCTTTCGCGAGCAAACGAAGAACAAGCAAGAAACTGAGATTGCAATCTGGATATTGCTAATATAAGATGAAAGCTTTATTGATCAAGGTGGGGTTCTGTGACGCTTTGTCCGGTCGTTGAACACAAACGGCACGCCAAGTTGCAGCTATGGCTAACTTTTAATCTAAACAAAACCCAAGGTCTAAACGGTGCCCTAAGGGCTGTATATATGGAGGAAGAGGGGGAATTTCGTGGCCCTTGGTGGAGGGGTCCAAATCAACCCTAACTCTTGTTTCCCCACACATACGGACTCTAAAACAGCCTATACTTAAGTATTTCGAAATTACATGGGCCTGGCCCACTAATAAGGTGACGCAGCACCTAGAATAGCCTATGGACGACATTTATGAAGTAGCATCTTGTATATTTCGTCCAAGGCTTCATGCACCCATTATGGTGGCTTCAAAGTCCTGAAATCATCACTTGTAACTCCGTTTGTTCCCTTGCGCATGGCATTATCTCCATGCTTGTTCTTGCTCCAATGTCCATCCTTCTCCAAGCTAGGGCCTTCATTTGTAAGCAAAACAAATGTATCCAATTTAGGCAGCATCATATTCTCATGAACATTAGAATCATTACCAAGAAACGAAAGTACCGATAATTTAATTGGCGCATGCGAGCTCTAGTAATTGGTCCAAGATATGTAGCAAGAGGGGCTGTGGGTGTAACAATGGTATTGATGTCCTCATCATCCTCCCTTCTTGAAATGAAGTCGCCCTCGACGGAAGCTCATCTTCCTCACCCAAATAAGGCTTCAAATCTGCAATGTTAAAAGTGGACTAACCCCAAAATCTGCAGCAGCTCAAGTTTATATGCATTATCATTTATTTTCTAACACCTTAAATGGACCATCAAGACGTGGCATTAGCTTTGATTTATGCAAATTAGGAAACCTATCCTTACGCAAATGTAACCAAACAAGATCTCCAGTGCAAAGACAACATGTTTTCTACCCTTATCTCCAAGAAGTTTATATTTAGCATTCATACGCTCAATGTTTTCCTTAGTTATCTCATGCATTTTAAAATCAATTCAGCACGTTCTTTAGCATCAAAATTAACCTTCTCCAAGATGGAAGAGGCAACAAATCAATAGGTGCACGAGGTAGGAAGCCATACACAATTTCAAAAGGGCACATCTTAGTAGTAGAATGCAATGAACGATTATAAGCAAATTCAATATGAGGCAAGCATTCTTCCCACATTTTCTTATTATTCTTCAAAACAGCCCTAAGCATAGTAGACAATGTTCTATTGACTACTTCAGTTTGTCCATCAGTTTGGGGTGACAAGTAGTACTAAAAAGCAGTTTAGTCCCCAACTTAGCCCATAAACATCTCCAAAAGTGGCTAAGAAATTTAGTATCACGATCTGAAACAATAGTATTTGGCACACCATGCAAGTTTAATAATTTCACGAAAGAACAAATCAGCAACATTAACAAAGATCATCGCTTTTATGACATGGTATAAAGTGTGCCATTTTCGAGAATCTATCCACGACAACAAATATGCTATCCTCCCTTCTTTGTTCGAGGTAAACCTAAAACAAAGTCCATAGATATATCCTCCCAAGGAACACTAGGCAAGCAAAGGCATATATAAACCATGAGGATTGAGTCGTGACTTAGCTTTTTGACATGTAGTGCATGAGCAACAAAACGCCAACATCCCGCCTCATCTTTGGCCAAAAGAAATGTGTAGCAAGTATATCCTCCGCCTTCTTCACGCCAAAGTGTCCCATTAATCCTCCTCCATGCGCCTCCCGCAACAACAAAAGACTAACAGAGCTAGCAGGAATGCATAGCTTGTTAGCACGGAACACAAAACCATCATTAATAACGAACTTGTTCCATGTTCTTCCTTCTTTACAATTCTGCATTACATCTTTAAAATCAGCATCATGCACATATTGATCTTTGATGGTCTCCAAACCAAATATTTTGAAGTCAAGTTGTGAAAGCATAGTATAGCGATTTAGACAAAGCATCAAGAATAACATTTTCTTTACCCTTCTTGTGTTTAATGACATAAGGGAAAGTCTCAATGAATTCAACCCATTTAGCATGTCTACGATTCAGTTTAGCTTGACTTTTAATATGTTTCAAAGATTCATGATCAGAATGTATAACAAATTCTTTGGGCCATAAATAATGTTGCCATGTCTCTAAAGTCCCAACAAGAGCATATAATTTTTGTCATAAGTAGAATAGTTCAGACTAGGCCCACTCAATTTTTCGTAAAAGTATGCAACAGGTTTGCCATCTTGTAATAACACACCTCCTAATCCAATTCCACTAGCATCACATTCAAGCTCAAAAGTCTTATTAAAGTCGAAGTTGGAGTAAAGGAGCATGTGTCAACTTATCTTTCAATACCGTGAAGGCTTCTTCCCGTGCGGTACCCCAAACAAAAGGCACATCCTTCTTTGTAAGCTCATTGAGAGGTGCAGCAATGGTGCTAAAGTCTCTCACAAAACGCCTATAGAAACCAGCGAGTCCAAGAAAACTCCTCACTTGTGTGACCGCTTTGGGCTGCGCCAACTCTCAATAGCTTCAATCTTGGCTTTATCAACTTCAATTCCTCGTGGAGTAACAACATAGCCAAGAAAAGATACTCGGTCGGTGCAAAAGGTGCACTTCCCAAGGTTACCAAACAAACGCATCACGAGAGCATTAAAAACAGCACGTAAATGTTCCAAATGTTCTTCCAAAGATTTGCTATAAATCAGTATATCATCAAAGTAAACTACCACAAATCGTCCAATGAAAGCACGAAACTTCGCTCATTAATCTCATGAAAGTACTAGGTGCATTAGTTAACCCAAAAGGCATGACTAACCACTCATATAATCCAAACTTAGTTTTAAATGCTGTTTTCCATTCATCTCCCAATTTCATACGAATTTGATGGTATCCACTACGCAAATCAACTTTGGAGAATATTGTAGAGCCACTCAATTCATCAAGCATATCATCTAGCCTAGGAATAGGATGACGATAACTAATAGTAATATTATTAATGCCTCTACAATCAACACACATACGCCGACGCACCATCCTTTTTAGGCACTAGTATAATAGGAACAGCACAAGGACTAAGAGATTCGCAGATATAACCTTTGTCGAGCAGCTCCTGTGACTTGACGATAATCTCCTTCGCCTCCTCCGGATTGGTACGGTATGGTGCACGGTTGGTAGCGATGCACCGAATTAAGTCAATTTGATGCTCAATCCTCGAATAGGTGGTAATCCGTGGCACGCCTTGTGGGAAGACGCCAACGAACTCCCCGCAAAATGTTAGTGACAGCAGGGGCAAAGAGGAAGGCACGCCTCGAATGAAAATAATGCCTCTTTGCACACAAAAGCATAGCAAACAGATTTGCTAGAATCTAGCTCATCAATATCAGATTTGGTGGCAAATAAACATGCACTTTTCAGTTTAATTTCGAAGCAACATTAGATGGTTTATTATTAGGCTTCATTTGTTGCTCAAATTCTTTTGCCACAATCTGATTTTCACTCTTATTTTTCTCCTGTTTTGCTTTATTAGCTCTATTAATATCATCTTTCAAAATGGAATCAGGAGTCATAGGAAGCAAAGTAATATTTTTATCCTTGTGAACAAGAGTATACTGATTGTTTCTACCATGGTGTACAGAATTTTTATCAAATTGCCATGGTCTACCAAGTAATAAGGAACATGCTTGCATAGGTACCACATCACAATCAACATAATCAGCATATGTAGAGATACTAAAATACACACTAACAAAGACGTGTTACCTTAACCTTGCCGCTGTTGTTGAACCATTGGATGTAGTAAGGATGTGGATGTGGTCTTGTGGTGAGAGAAAGCTTCCACCATATCCATGCTAGCCAAGTTGTTGCAGCTCCCTCCATCTATGATGACGCTAATAGAACGCTCCTTCACAACTCCCTTTGTATGGAACAAGTTATGCCTCTGATTTTGCTCAGCTTGTGTAACCTGCACACTCAAAACACGTTGAGCAACTAAACATTCATACCTGTCAAGATCTTCAAGAGCCATGTATTGCGCCTCATGATCGTAATCATCTCCACCGTGTTCTTCATGTGTAATAAGAGCCAAAGTCTCTTCATCATAGTCACTAGCGGACTCATACCCACCATCCTCAAGAGCAATCATCACACGCTGAGATTGGCATTCTCTCGCAAAATGTCCTCTTCCCTTACAACGATTTACAAATAATATCACTTGTGTGCCCTGCTGACGCCATGGAAGAAGAAGAGCTCTGTAGGCCCAAAGCAGTGTGCTCTTGGCGATAGTGGTGGTTGTGCCTGCTTTCTTGTATCACGGTTGAGGTGGCAGCCACGGAGGTGCCGTGTAGTAGAACGTGGAAGTAGATGATGCACGTGGTGTCCATGATGAAGGTCGACCTGCAGAAAAGTTAGTCCGCCGCCAAGGCCTGCCGATCCTCAAGACTTCACGCTCAGCTTTACAAGCAAGATGGAATAATCGAGTGATATTATTATAATCCTTGTAGTCTAGAATGGTCTGAATCTCTATTTAATCCACCCGTAAAACGTGCAAGCATAGCTTCATTCTCCTCAACAATACCACATCTAATCAAGCCAGTTTGTAATTCCCGATAATATTCTTCACCGAATTTTTTCCTTGTCTTAAGCGCTGCAATTTTTGAAGTAATTCACGCTGATAATATGGTGGAACCCAACGAGTACGCATAGCAGTTTTCAAAGCAGCCCAAGTAGCTGGAACAGGATATAATCTACAATGTTCGACCACCAAACACATGCAAAGCTAGTGAAAGCACAAACAGCAGCAGGAACACGCTCTCCTCGTGATATTGTAAACATGTAAATCGTTGTTCAGTTTCTAACTCCCAAGTAAGATATATATCAGAACATATCTACCCTCAAATGGTGGAATATTCAATTTCAGTTTAGGAGATGGTCATGATCTCGCACTGCAAGGGGAGCCCTAACATTGCCATTATTTGCATGTGGACGACCTGGTGGTTGTGGTGCTGGTGGTTGCACGAGTTCGATGTTGATCAACCTCATCCTCGTAATCTCTCACATAATCATCCTCCCCCCCACATCATGGAGGTAGTCCTTGTTGTTGTGATGAGGACATCAATACCATTGTTACACCCACAGCACCCCAGCCCCTACTCGCTACATATATCGGACCAATTACTAGAGCTCACAAGACGCCAATTAAATTATCGTACTTTCGCTTTCTTGGTAATGATTCTAATGTTCATGAGAATATGATGCTGCTTAAATTGGATACATTTGTTTTGCTTACAAATGAAGGCCCTAGCTTGGAGAAGGATGGACATTGAGCAAGAACAAGCATGGAGATAATGCCATGCTAAGGGGAACAAGAACGGAGTTACAAGTGATGATTTCAGGACTTTGAAGCCACCATAATGGGTGCATGAAGCCTTGGACGAAATATACAAGATGCTACTTCATAAATGTCGCCCCGAGGCTATTCTAGGTGCTGCGTCACCTTATTAGTGGGCCAGGCCCATGTAATTTCGAAATACTTAAGTATAGGCTGTTTTAGAGTCCCGATGTGTGGGGAAACAAGAGTTAGGGTTGATTTCGGACCCTCCACCAAGGGCCACGAAATTCCCCTCTTCCTCCATATATACAGCCCTTAGGGCACCGCTTAGACCTTGGGTTTTGTTTAGATTAAAAGTTCGCCATAGCTGCAACTTCGCAGCATTTCGCTTGTGTTCAACGACTGCATAAAGGCGCCACAGTAACCCCACCTTGATCAATAAAGCTTTCATCTTATATTCGCAATATCCAGATTGCAATCTCAGTTTCTTGCTTGTTCTTCGCTTGCTCGCAGGAAACAGCCCTCGTGGTCGTTGATCGTGTTCGCGTGGTCAATAACCTCTCGGAGTTGGTTTAGCGATTGCTAAGGCGCGACGCCCTCGACGCTCAGTAGTCGGATCGCCAAAGTCGACTTCTCCAAAGCGAAAACCACATCTCATCGAAAGATCGGACACCTTTGCCTCTATCAAGTGGTATCAGATTTTGTGTTGCTCGGTGAGATTTTACAGTTTTTCGAGATTAGATCGAGTCTGTTCTTCATACCTAAAGTCCATGAAAAAGCCACAAAAAAATTAGGTTAGTTCATCATATCCGAACCAATCTGAGCCTTTGCATAATCTTTTTAGGGTTTTTGCTTTGTTGAATTTATGTTGCATCGCCGTGTCAAGTTGCTGGTCTTAGAGTCTAGTCTTTAGAGTTTCGAAGTTCGGTCATAAGTTGTCACGCCGCCGCCGCACCATCATCATCGCCTTGCCATCTACCACCCTTATCCGCCACCGCCTCAATCCGTGATCCATATACCACCACCAATCCGATCCGTATCCATATACCACCACCACCAATCCGTATCCATATACCACCACCACTACCATATACCACCACCGCTGCCATATACCACCACCATATATCCACCACCAATCCGAAGTTCTTCTCATATTAGGTTTGTTTTCGAGATCCATCTAGTTTCCGATTCGTGTTTCCTTGCCGAGTAGGTTTCGAAAAAAAAGAGTCTGAAACCACCTCCGCTTAGGCCCAAAATTTTCCAAAACGCACTTGTCAAAAAATTTTCTCGCTATCCTATTTTTAGGTGTTTCTAAGTGTATTGAGACAACGCCATTATAGAAAGTTTTTTGACCTGCTTCAGCTTTTTGGGTCCGGCAAATAAAAAAAAAAATTTTTGGTCGAAAAAATTTCGTGCCCATCCGTCCGGCTTTGACCTGGAAGAGTTTTGAGACACTCGCCATTATAGTGATTTTTTAAAAAAAAAAAGAGCAAAAAAAAAAAAAGCAGCAAAAAAAAAAAAAAAAGAAAAAAAAAATCCAGAGTGTGCTTTTCCGTTGTTTCCGCAGCGCCGTGATTTTGTTAGTGTTCTAGGCTCGCCTCTAGCACGGTTCAGCCTAGGACCAAAGACAAGATCGCTGCTGAGCGCTTATTCAACTTTGCATCTCTCGAATTGATTATTGCTGAACCTTTTTGCTACCATATTATAAGCCTTCCCAGCTCCACATACATCTACATCGTATGCTTGACTCTCCCCGTAATCGCCTATCCAAGCTTTGAGAGTTTTGACTACATCGGTTGCCGATCACCACCGCCTGGGTAAGAACTGGTAAGAATTTGAGATTTGCTTGACGGATTTGTGATCGCCCACCACACCACCACCACCACTTCCTAGTAGTCCGTCAATCATATTCTTGTGTGTTTCTATTGCTGCTAACCATGGCAGGATCACAAGCCGATTTAGACCGATCGGGAGAACATGACAAACAAAGCGCTACATGATAAGTTTCAACAAATGATGAGTGGGCAGGTGGAAGATGTGCTAAATAGATTTGAAGAGGCCATGGAGAAGATAGATGGCATTGAGAAGGCGTCAAACAAAGCTCGATAACAAGTTTAATGAATTGCTCGCTGCCTACCACCACCACCACCGGCTGCACCTAACGCACCTCTACTACAACAACAAGGACTACCTCCACATCGCGAAACAGCCCTCCGCCGAAGCTTCCCGTGTCCCTCTTCACCGCCAAGCTGCTGGTGTGCTGTTGATACTTCGTGGCTCCCGCTGCTGCGGTGGGGAGGATGATTATGTGAGAGATTACGAGGATGAGGTTGATCAACATCGAACCACGTGCAACCACCAGCACCACAACCACCAGTGTCGCCCACATGCAAATAATGGCAATGTTCGGCTCCCCTTCAGTACGAGATCATGACCATCTCCCTAAACTGAAATTGAATATTCCACCATTTGAGGGTAGATATGTTCCTGATATATATCTTACTTGGGAGTTAGAAACTGAACAACGATTTACATGTTTACAATATCCCGAGGAGAGACGTGTTTCGCCTGCTGTTTGTGCTTTCACTAGCTTTGCATGTGTTTGGTGGTCTGAACATTGTAGATTATATCCTGCTCCAGCTACTTGGGCTGCTTTGAAAACTGCTATGCGATCGCTGGTTCCACCATATTATCAACGTGAATTACTTCAAAATTGCAGCGCTTAAGACAAGGAAAAATTCGTAGAAGAATATTATCGAATTACAAACCTGGCTTGATTAGATGTGGTATTGTTGAGGAGAATGAAGCTATGCTTGCACGCTTTCTCGGTGGATTAAATAGAGAGATTCAGACCATTCTAGACTACAAGGATTATAATAATATCACCGATTATTCCATCTTGCTTGTAAAGCTGAACGTGAAGTGCAGGATCGATGTGCCTTGGCGCGACTAACTTTTCTCGCAGGTCGACCTTCATCATGGACACCACGCATCATCTACTTCCACACGCTCTACTACACCGCACCTCCGCCGGCTGCCACCTCCAACCGTGATACAAGAAAGGTGCACAACCACCACTATCTCGCCAAGAGCACACCGCTGGGCTACACACAGAGCTCTTCTTCTTCCATGGCGCCAACAGGCACACAAGTGATATTATTTGTCGTCGTTGTAAGGGAAGAGGACATTTTGCAGAGAATGCCAATCTCAGCGGTGATGATTGCTACCGAGGATGGTGGGTATGAGTCCGCTAGTGACTATGATGAAGAGACTTTGGCTCTTATTACACATGAAGAACACGGTGGAGATGATTCTGATCATGAGACGCAATACATGGCTGTCAAGATGCCGACAGTATGAATGTTTAGTTGCTCAACGTGTTTTGAGTGTGCAGGTTACACAAGCTGAGCAAAATCAGAGGCATAACTTGTTCCATACAAAGGAGTTGTGAAGGAACGTTCTATTCAAGGCCATCATAGATGGAGGGAGCTGCAACAACTTGGCTAGCATGGATATGGTGGAGAAGCTTTCTCACCACAAGACCACATCCACATCCTTACTACATCCAATGGTTCAACAACATGCAAGGTTAAGGTAACACGACTGCTCGTGTGCATTTTAGTATCTCTACATATGCTGATTATGTTGATTGTGATGTGGTACCTATGCAAGCATGTTCCTTATTACTTGGTAGACCATGGCAATTTGATAAAAATTTGTACACCATGGTAGAAACAATCAGATACTCTTGTTCACAAGGATAAAATATTACTTTGCTTCCTATGACTCCTCGATTCCATTTTGAAAGATGATATTAATAGAGCTAATAAAGCAAAACAGAGAAAATAAGAGTGAAAATCAGATTGTGGCAAAAGAATTTGAGCAACAAATGAAGCCTAATAATAAACCATCTAATGTTGCTTCTGAAATTAAACTGAAAAGTGCATGTTTATTTGCCACCAAATCTGATATTGATGAGCTAGATTCTAGCAAATCTGTTTGCTATGCTTTTGTGTGCAAAGAGGCATTATTTTCATTCGAGGACGTGTTTTCCTCTTTGCCCCCGCTGTCACTAACATTTTGCAGAGTTCACGACGCCTTCCCACAAGACGTGCCACCGGATTACCACCTATTCGAGGGATTGAGCATCAAATTGACTTAATTCCCGTGCATCGCTACCCAACCGTGCACCATACCGCATCAATCCAGAGGAGACGAAGGAGATTATGCGTCAAGTACATGTGAGCTGCTCGACAAAGGTTATATACGCCAATCTCTTAGTCCTTGTGCTGTTCCTATTATACTAGTGCCTAAAAAGGATGGTACGTCACAGATGTGTGTTGATTGTAGAGGCATTAATAATATTACTATTCGTTATCGCCATCCTATTCCTAGGCTAGATGATATGCTTGATGAATTGAGTGGCTCTACAATATTCTCCAAAGTTGATTTATGAGTGGATACCATCAAATTCGTATGAAATTGGGAGATGAATGGAAAACAGCATTTAAAACTAAGTTTGGATTATATGAGTGGTTAGTCATGCCTTTTGGGTTAACTAATGCACCTAGTACTTTCATGAGATTAATGAACTAAGTTTTACGTGCTTTCATTGGACGATTTGTGGTAGTTTACTTTGATGATATACTGATTTATAGCAAATCTTTGGAAGAACATTTGGAACATTTACGTGTTGTTTTTAATGCTCTACGTGATGCACGCTTGTTTGGTAACCTTGGGAAGTGCACCTTTGCACCGATCGAGTATCTTTTCTTGGCTATGTTGTTACTCCACAGGAATTGAAGTTGATAAAGCCAAGATTGAAGCTATTGAGAGTTGGCCGCAGCCCAAAACGGTCACACAAGTGAGGAGTTTTCTTGGACTCGCTGGTTTCTATAGGCGCTTTGTGAGAGACTTTAGCACCATTGCTGCACCTCTCAATGAGCTTACAAAGAAGGATGTGCCTTTTGTTTGGGGTACCGCATGTGAAGAAGCCTTCACGGTATTGAAAGATAAGTTGACACATGCCCTTTACTCCAACTTCCCGACTTTAATAAGACTTTTGAGCTTGAATGTGATGCTAGTGGAATTGGATTAGAGGTGTGTTATTACAAGATGGCAAACCTGTTGCATACTTTTTCGAAAAATTGAGGGCCTAGTCTGAACTATTCTACTTATGACAAAGAATTATATGCTCTTGTTCGACTTTAGAGACATGGCAACATTATTTATGGCCCAAAGAATTTGTTATACATTCTGATCATGAATCTTTGAAACATATTAAAAGTCAAGCTAAACTGAATCGTAGACATGCTAAATGGGTTGAATTCATTGAGACTTTCCTTATGTCATTAAACACAAGAAGGGTAAAGAAAATGTTATTGCCGATGCTTTGTCTCGTCGCTATACTATGCTTTCACAACTTGACTTCAAAATATTTGGTTTGGAGACCATCAAAGATCAATATGTGCATGATGCTGATTTTAAAGATGTAATGCAGAATTGTAAAGAAGGAAGAACATGGAACAAGTTCGTTATTAATGATGGTTTTGTGTTCCGTGCTAACAAGCTATGCATTCCTCGCTAGCTCTGTTCGCCTTTTGTTGTTGCAGGAGGCGATGGAGGAGGATTAATGGGACACTTTGGCGCCAAGAAGACGGAGGATATACTTGCTACACATTTCTTTTGGCCAAAGATGAGACGGATGTTGAGCGCTTTGTTGCTCGCTGCACTACATGTCAAAAAGCTAAGTCACGACTCAATCCTCATGGTTTATATATGCCTTTGCTCGTGCCTAGTGTTCCTTGGGAGGATATATCTATGGACTTTGTTTTAGGTTTACCTCTAACAAAGAAGGGAGGGATAGCATATTTGTTGTCGTGGATAGATTCTCAAAATGGCACACTTTATACCATGTCATAAAAGCGATGATGCTGTTAATGTTGCTGATTTGTTCTTTCGTGAAATTATTCGCTTGCATGGTGTGCCAAATACTATTGTTTCAGATCGTGATACTAAATTTCTTAGCCACTTTTGGAGATGTTTATGGGCTAAGTTGGGGACTAAACTGCTTTTTAGTACTACTTGTCACCCCCAAACCGATGGATAAACTGAAGTAGTCAATAGAACATTGTCTACTATGCTTAGGGCTGTTTTGAAGAATAATAAGAAAATGTGGGAAGAATGCTTGCCTCATATTGAATTTGCTTATAATCGCTCATTGCATTCTACTACTAAGATGTGCCCTTTGAAATTGTGTATGGCTTCCTACCGTGCACCTATTGATTTGTTGCCTCTTCCATCTTCGGAGAAGGTTAATTTTGATGCTAAAGAACGTGCTGAATTGATTTTAAAATGCATGAGATAACTAAGGAAAACATTGAGCGATGAATGCTAAATATAAACTTGCTGGAGATAAGGGTAGAAAACATGTTGTCTTTGCACCGGAGATCTTGTTTGGTTACATTTATGTAAGGATAGGTTTCTAATTTGCGCAAATCAAAGCTAATGCCACGTGTCGATGGTCCATTTAAGGTGTTAGAGAAAATAAATGATAATGCATATAAACTTGAGCTGCCTCGCAGATTTTGGGGTTAGTCCCACTTTTAACATTGCAGATTTGAAGCCTTATTTGGGTGAGGAATATGAGCTCACGAGGACGACTTCATTTCAAGAAGGGAGGATGATGAGGACATCAATACCATTGTTACACCCACAGCCCCTACTGCTACATATATCGGACCAATTACTAGAGCTCACAAGACGCCAATTAAATTATCGTACTTTCGCTTTCTTGGTAATGATTCTAATGTTCATGAGAATATGATGCTGCTTAAATTGGATACATTTGTTTTGCTTACAAATGAAGGCCCTAGCTTGGAGAAGGATGGACATTGAGCAAGAACAAGCATGGAGATAATGCCATGCAAGGGGAACAAGAACGGAGTTACAAGTGATGATTTCAGGACTTTGAAGCCACCATAATGGGTGCATGAAGCCTTGGACGAAATATACAAGATGCTACTTCATAAATGTCGTCCCGAGGCTATTCTAGGTGCTGCGTCACCTTATTAGTGGGCCAGCCCATGTAATTTCGAAATACTTAAGTATAGGCTGTTTTAGAGTCCGTATGTGTGGGGAACAAGAGTTAGGGTTGATTTCGACCCTCCACCAAGGGCCACGAAATTCCCCTCTTCCTCCATATATACAGCCCTTAGGGCACCGCTTAGACCTTGGGTTTTGTTTAGATTAAAAGTTCGCCATAGCTGCAACTTCGCTGCATTTCGCTTGTGTTCAACGACTGCATAAAGGCGCCACAGTAACCCCACCTTGATCAATAAAGCTTTCATCTTATATTCGCAATATCCAGATTGCAATCTCAGTTTCTTGCTTGTTCTTCGCTTGCTCGCAGGAAACAGACCTCGTGGTCGTTGATCGTGTTCGCGTGGTCAATAACCTCTCGGAGTTGGTTTAGCGATTGCTAAGGCGCGACGCCCTCAAGACGCTCGTAGTCGGATCGCCAAAGTCGACTTCCTCCAAAGCGAAAACCACATCTCATCGAAAGACGGACACCTTTGCCTCTATCATCATCAGCAGGAGCCACCTCAGTATCAACAAGACTCACATAATCAGAGCTTGACCAGCTGAAGAGGGACACGGAAGCTCGGCCGGAGGGCTGTTTCAAGCGATGTGGAGGTAGTCCTTGTTGTTGTAGGAGAGGTGCGTTAGGTGCCGCCGGTGGTGGTGGTGGTAGACGCACGAGCAATTCATTAAACTTCTTATCGAGCTTTGTTTCAACGCCTTCTCAATGCCATCTATCTTCTCCATGGCCTCTTCAAATCTATTTAGCACATCTTCCACCTGCCCACTCATCATTTGTTGAAACTTATCATGTAGCGCTTTGTTTGTCATGTTCTCCCAGCCAATCACGCCGGCTTGTGATCCTGCCATGGTTAGCAAGCAATAGAAACACACAAGAATATGATTCGACAGACTACTAGGAAGTGGTGGTGGTGGTGTGGTGGATACCACACAACCGGCAAGCAAATCTCAAATTCTTACCAGTTCTTACCAAAGAAGAAAGCGATGATCGGCAACCGATGTAGTCAAAACTCTCAAAGCTTGATAGAGCGATTACTAGGGAGAGTCAAACGCACGATGTAGATGTATGTGGAGCTGGGAAGGCTTATAATATGGTAGCAAAAAAGAGTCAAGAATAATCAATTCAGAGATGCAAAGTTGAATAAACGCTCAACGACAAGATCAGGTTGGTCCTAGGCTAGACCGTGCTAGAGACGCGAGCCTAGAACACTAACAAAATCACGGCGCTGCACGTAAACAAGGGAAAAGCACACTGAATTTTTTTTTTTTCTTTTTTTTTGCGCTGCTTTTTTTTTTGCGCTTTTTTTTTTATAAAAAATCACTATAATGGCGAAAGTGTCTCAAAACTCTTCCTGTGTCAAACCGACAGATGGGCACGGAATTTTTTCGACCAAAATTTTTTTTTTTCGAACGCCTTGACCCAAAAACTGAAACGGGTCAAAAAACTTTCTATAACGGCGATCGCCTCAATACACTTAGAAACACCTAAAATAAGATAGCCAGAAAATTTTTCGACAAGTGCGTTTTGAAAATTTTGGGCCTAAACGGAGGGTGGACTTTTTTTTTTTTTCTCACCGCAAGGAAAACACAAATCGGAAACTAGATGGATCTCAAAACAAACCTAATATGCAAGGAACTCGGATTGGTGGTGGATATATGGTGGTGGTATATGGCAGCGGTGGTGGTAGTAGGTGGTAGTATATGGATATGGATCGGTGGTGGTATATGGACACGGATTGGTGGTGGTCTATGGATACGGATTGAGCGGTGGTGGTAGGTGGCAGGGCGATGATGATGGTGCGTGGCGGCGTGACAACTTATGACCGAACTCAAACTCTAAAAGACTAGACGCTAAGACCAAGAACTAGACACGACGATGCAAACCGCAAATTCAACAAAGCAAAACCCTAAAAAGATTATGCAAAGGCTCGATTGGTTCGGATATGATGAACTAACCCTAATTTTTTTTGTGGCTTTTTCGTGGACTTTAGGTATGAAGAACAGACTCGATCTAATCTACTAAACACCAGTAAAATCTCACCGAGCAACCTTGATGAGGACATCAATACCATTGTTACACCCACAACCCCCGCTGCTATACATATCGCTATATATGGACCAATTACTAGAGCTCACAAGACGCCAATTGAATTATCAGTACTTTCGTTTCTTGGTAACGATTCCAATGTTCATGAGAATATGATGCTGCCTAAATTGGATACATTGGTTTTGCTTACAAATGAAGGGCCTACCATGGACAAGAAAGATGAACCTTGGAGCAAGTTCAAGCATGGAGATGTTGGCATGCTAAGGGGAACAAGAACGGAGTTACAAGTGATGATTCCAGGACTTTGAAGCCACCCTAATGAGTGCATGAGGCCTTGGACGAAATATACAAGATGCCACTTCATAATATTCGTCCATAGGCTATTCTAGGTGCTGCGTCACCTTATTATTGGGCCAGACCCATGTAATTTCGAAATACTTAAGTATAGGCTGTTTTAGAGTCCGTATGTGGGGAACAAGAGTTAGGGTTGATTTCGACCCTCCACCAAGGGCCACGAAATTCGCCTCTTCCTCCATATATACAGCCCTTAGGGCACCGCTTAGACCTTGGGTTTTGTTTAGATTAAAAGTTCGCCATAGCTGCAACTTCGCTGCATTTCGCTTGTGTTCAACGACTGCATAAAGGCGCCACAGTAACCCCACCTTGATCAATAAAGCTTTCATCTTATATTCGCAATATCCAAATTGCAATCTCAGTTTCTTGCTTGTTCTTCGCTTGCTCGCAGGAAACATGCCCTCGTGGTCGTTGATCGTGTTCGCGTGGTCAATAACCTCTCGGAGTTGGTTTAGCGATTGCTAAGGCGCGACGCCCTCAAGACGCTCGTAGTCGGATCGCCAAAGTCGACTTCCTCCAAAGCGAAAACCACATCTCATCGAAAGACGGACACCTTTGCCTCTATCAAGTGGTATCAGATTTCCGTGTTGCTCGTGAGATTTTACAGTTTTTGTAGTTTAGATCGAGTCTGTTCTTCATACCTATAGTCCATTTAAAAAGCCACAAAAAAATTAGGGTTAGTTCATCATATCCGAACCAATCTGAGCCTTTGCATAATCTTTTTAGGGTTTTGCTTTGTTGAATTTTATGTTGCATCATCGTGTCTAGTTGCTGGTCTTAGCGTCTAGTCTATTAGAGTTTCGAGTTCTGGTCATAAGTTGTCACGCCACGCCGCACCATCATCATCGCCTTTGCCATCTACCACCATTGCTTATCCGCCACCGCCTCAACCACCTGAATCCGTATCCATATACCACCACCGCTACCATATACCACCACCGCTGCCATATACCACCACCATATATCCACCACCAATCCGAGTTCTTTTCATATTAGGTTTGTTTTCGAGATCCATCTAGTTTCCGATTCGTGTTTCCTTGCCGGAGTAGGTTTCGAAAAAAAAGTCTGAAACCACCCTCCGCTTAGGCCCAAAATTTTCCAAAACGCATTTGTCAAAAAAATTTTCGCTATCCTATTTTTAGGTGTTTCTAAGTAGAAAGTTTTTTGACCTGCTTCAGTTTTTTGGGTCCGGCAAATCGAAAAAAAATTTTTTTGGTCGAAAAATTTCGTGCCCATCCCGCTGGGCTTGACTGGAAGAGTTTTGAGACACTCGCAATTATAGTGATTTTTCAAAAAAAAAAAAAAGAGCAAAAAAAAAAAAAGGAAGCGCAAAAAAGAGCTAAAAAAAAAATTTCCAGAGTGTGCTTTTCCCTTGTTTATGTGCAGCGCCGTGATTTTGTTAGTGTTCTAGGCTCGCCTCTAGCACGGGCTTCCAGCCTAGGACCAAAGACAAGATGGCCATTGAGCGCTTATTCAACTTTGCATCTCTGAATTGATTATTGCTGACCCTTTTGCTACCATATTATAAGCCTTCCCAGCTCCACATACATCTACATCGTATGCTTGACTCTCCCCGTAATCGCTTTATCCAAGCTTTGAGAGTTTTGACTACATCGGTTGCCGATCACCGCTCGCTGGGTAAGAACTGGTAAGACTTTGAGATTTGCTTGACGGATTTATGACCGCCCACCACACCACCACCACCACTTCCTACTAGTCTGTCAATCATATTCTTGTGTGTTTCTATTGTTGCTAACCATGGCCGGATCACAAGTCGACGACGGATCGACCGGGAGAACATGACAAACAAAGCGCTACATGATAAGTTTCAACAAATGATGAGTGGGCAGGTGGAAGATGTGCTAAATAGATTTGAAGAGGCCATGGAGAAGATAGATGGCATTGAGAAGGCGCTCAAACACAGCTCGATAACAAGTTTAATGAATTGCTCGCGCTCTACCACCACCACCACCGGCGGCACCTAACGCACCTCTACAACAACAAGGACTACCTCCACATCGCGAAATAGCCCTCCGCCGAGCTTCCCGTGTCCCTCTTCACCGCCAAGCTGCCGGTGCTGCTGTTGATACTTTGTGGCTCCCGCTCACTGCAAGGGGAGGATGATTATGTGAGAGCTTACGAGGATGAGGTTGATCAACATCGAACCACGTGCAACCACCAGCACCACAACCACCAGGTCGCCCACATGCTAATAATGGCAATGTTCGGCGCGCCTTCAGTACGAGATCATGACCATCTCCCTAAACTGAAATTGAATATTCCACCACTTGAGGGTAGATATGTTCCTGTTATATATCTTACTTGGGAATTAGAAACAGAACAACGATTTACATGTTTACAATATCCCGAGGAGAGACGTGTTCTGCTCGCTGTTTGTGCTTTCACTAGCTTTGCATGTGTTTGGTGGTCCGAACATTGTAGATTATATCCTGTTCCAGCTACTTGGGCTGCTTTGAAAACTGCTATGCACTCATTGGGTTCCACCATATTATCAGCGTGAATTACTTCAAAAATTGCAGCGCTTAAGACAAGGAAAAATTCGTAGAAGAATATTATCGTGAATTACAAACTGGCTTGATTAGATGTGGTATTGTTGAGGAGAATTAAGCTATGCTTGCACGTTTTCCGGGTGGATTAAATAGAGAGATTCAGACCATTCTAGACTACAAGGATTATAATAATATCACCGATTATTCCATCTTGCTTGTAAAGCTGAACGTGAAGTGCAGGATCGATGTGCCTTGGCGCGGACTAACTTTTCTCGCAGGTCGACCTTCATCATGGACACCACGTGCATCATCTACGCCCACTCGCTCTACTACACCGCTCCTCCGCCGGCTGCCACCTCCAACCGTGATACAAGAAAGCAGGCACAACCACCACTATCCGCCAAGAGCACACCGCTGGGCCTACACAGAGCTCTTCTTCTTCCATGGCGCCAACAGGCACACAAGTGATATTATTTGTCGTCGTTGTAAGGGAAGAGGACATTTTATGAGAGAATGCCAATCTCAGCGTGTGATGATTGCTACCGAGGATGGTGGGTATGAGTCCGCTTAGTGACTATGATGAAGAGACTTTGGCTCTTATTACACATGAAGAACATGGTGGAGATGATTCTCGATCATGAGACGCAATTCATGGCTGTCAAGATGCCGACAGTATGAATGTTTAGTTGCTCAACGTGTTTTGAGTGTGCAGGTTACACAAGCTGAGCAAAATCAGAGGCATAACTTGTTCCATACAAAGGAGTTGTGTGATAGAGGCAAAGGTGTCCGCCTTTCGATGAGATGTGGTTTTCGCTGGGAGGAAGTCGACTTTGACGATCCGACTACTTAACGGCGAGGACGCCGCGCCTTAGCAATCGCTAAACCAACTCCGAGAGGTTATTGACCACGCCGAGCACGATCAACTGACCACGAGGGTCTGTTTCGCGAGCAAACGAAGAACAAGCAAGAAACTGAGATTGCAATCTGGATATTGCGAATATAAGATGAAAGCTTTATTGATCAAGGTGGGGTTCTGTGGACGCTTTGTCCGGTCGTTGAACACAAACGGCACGCGAAGTTGCAGCTATGGCTAACTTTTAATCTAAACAAAACCCAAGGTCTAAACGGTGCCCTAAGGGCTGTATATATGGAGGAAGAGGGGGAATTTCGTGGCCCTTGGTGGAGGGGTCCAAATCAACCCTAACTCTTGTTTCCCCACACATACGGACTCTAAAAACAGCCTATACTTAAGTATTTCGAAATTACATGGGCCTGGCTCAATAATAAGGTGACGCAGCACCTAGAATAGCCTATGGACGAATATTATGAAGTGGCATCTTGTATATTTCGTCCAAGGCCTCATGCACTCATTAGGGTGGCTTCAAAGTCCTGAATCATCACTTGTAACTCCGTTTGTTCCCTTTATGCATGCCAACATCTCCATGCTTGAACTTGCTCCAAGGTTCATCTTTCTTGTCCATGGTAGGCCCTTCATTTGTAAGCAAAACAAATGTATCCAATTTAGGCACATCATATTCTCATGAACATTGGAATCATTACCAAGAAACGAAAGTACCGATAATTCAATTGGCGCATGCGAGCTCTAGTAATTGGTCCAAGATGTATAGCAGCAGGGGTTGTGGGTGTAACAATGGTATTGATGTCCTCATCATCCTCCCTTCTTGAAATGAAGTCGCCCTCGACGGAAGCTCATCTTCCTCACCCAAATAAGGCTTCAAATCTGCAATGTTAAAAGTGGACTAACCCCAAAATCTGCAGGCAGCTCAAGTTTATATGCATTATCATTTATTTTCTAACACCTTAAATGGACCATCAAGACGTGGCATTAGCTTTGATTTATGCAAATTAGGAAACCTATCCTCACGCAAATGTAACCAAACAAGATCTCCGTGCAAAGACAACATGTTTTCTACCCTTATCTCCAACAAGTTTATATTTAGCATTCATACGCCAATGTTTTCCTTAGTTAACTCATGCATTTTAAAATCAATTCAGCACGCTCCTTAGCATCAAAATTAACCTTCTCCAAGATGGAAGAGGCAACAAATCAATAGGTGCACGAGGTAGGAAGCCATACACAATTTCAAAAGGGCACATCTTAGTAGTAGAATGCAATGAACGATTATAAGCAAATTCAATATGAGGCAAGCATTCTTCCCACATTTTCTTATTATTCTTCAAAACAGCCCTAAGCATAGTAGACAATGTTCTATTGACTACTTCAGTTTGTCCATCGCTTGGGGGTGACAAGTAGTACTAAAAGCAGTTTAGTCCCCAACTTAGCCCATAAACATCTCCAAAAGTGGCTAAGAAATTTAGTATCACGATCTGAAACAATAGTATTTGGCACACCATGCAAGCTTAATAATTTCACGAAAGAACAAATCAGCAACATTAACAAAGATCATCGCTTTTATGACATGGTATAAAGTGTGCCATTTTCGAGAATCTATCCACGACAACAAATATGCTATCCTCCCTTCTTTGTTCGAGGTAAACCTAAAACAAAGTCCATAGATATATCCTCCCAAGGAACACTAGGCACAGCAAAGGCATATATAAACCATGAGGATTGAGTCGTGACTTAGCTTTTTGACATGTAGTGCAGCGAGCAACAAAACGCTCAACATCCCGCCTCATCTTTGGCCAAAAGAAATGTGTAGCAAGTATATCCTCCGCCTTCTTGACGCCAAAGTGTCCCATTAATCCTCCTCCATGCGCCTCCCGCAACAACAAAAGACTAACAGAGCTAGCAGGAATGCATAGCTTGTTAGCACGAACACAAAACCATCATTAATAACGAACTTGTTCCATGTTCTTCCTTCTTTACAATTCTGCATTACATCTTTAAAATCAGCATCATGCACATATTGATCTTTGATGGTCTCCAAACCAAATATTTTGAAGTCAAGTTGTGAAAGCATAGTATAGCGATTTAGACAAAGCATCAAGAATAACATTTTCTTTACCCTTCTTGTGTTTAATGACATAAGGGAAAGTCTCAATGAATTCAACCCATTTAGCATGTCTACGATTCAGTTTAGCTTGACTTTTAATATGTTTCAAAGATTCATGATCGAATGTATAACAAATTCTTTGGGCCATAAATAATGTTGCCATGTCTCTAAAGTCCTAACAAGAGCATATAATTCTTTGTCATAAGTAGAATAGTTCAGACTAGGCCCACTCAATTTTTCGTAAAAGTATGCAACAGGTTTTCCATCTTGTAATAACACACCTCCTAATCCAATTCCACTAGCATCACATTCAAGCTCAAAAGTCTTATTAAAGTCGAAGTTGGAGTAAAGGAGCATGTGTCAACTTATCTTTCAATACCGTGAAAGCTTCTTCCTGTGCGGTATCCCAAACAAAAGGCACATCCTTCTTTGTAAGCTCATTGAGAGGTGCAGCAATGGTGCTAAAGTCTCTCACAAAACGCCTATAGAAACCAGCGAGTCCAAGAATGTTCTTCCAAAGATTCCCTGTGGACCGTTTTGGGCTGCGGCCAACTCTCAATAGCTTCAATCTTGGCTTTATCAACTTCAATTCCCTGTGGAGTAACAACATAGCCAAGAAAGATACTCGGTCGGTGCAAAAGGTGCACTTCCCAAGGTTACCAAACAAACGTGCATCACATAGAGCATTAAAAACAGCACGTAAATGTTCCAAATGTTCTTCCAAAGATTTGCTATAAATCAGTATATCATCAAAGTAAACTACCACAAATCGTCCAATGAAAGCACGTAAAACTTCGTTCATTAATCTCATGAAAGTACTAGGTGCATTAGTTAACCCAAAAGGCATGACTAACCACTCATATAATCCAAACTTAGTTTTAAATGCTGTTTTCCATTCATCTCCCACTTTCATACGAATTTGATGGTATCCACTACGCAAATCAACTTTGGAGAATATTGTAGAGCTACTCAATTCATCAAGCATATCATCTAGCCTAGGAATAGGATGACGATAACGAATAGTAATATTATTAATGCCTCTACAATCAACACACATACGCCGACGCACCATCCTTTTTAGGCACTAGTATAATAGGAACAACACAAGGACTAAGAGATTCGCAGATATAACCTTTGTCGAGCAGCTCCTGTACTTGACGATAATCTCCTTCGCCTCCTCGGATTGGTACGATATGGTGCGCGGTTGGTAGCGATGCACCGGAATTAAGTCAATTTGATGCTCAATCCTCTAATAGGTGGTAATCCGGTGGCACGCCTTGTGGGAAGACGCCATGAACTCCCGCAAAATGTTAGTGACAGCAGGGGCAAAGAGGAAGGCACGTCCTCGAATGAAAATAATGCCTCTTTGCACACAAAAGCATAGCAAACAGATTTGCTAGAATCTAGCTCATCAATATCAGATTTGGTGGCAAATAAACATGCACTTTTCAGTTTAATTTCAGAAGCAACATTAGATGGTTTATTATTAGGCTTCATTTGTTGCTCAAATTCTTTTGCCACAATCTGATTTTCACTCTTATTTTCTCCTGTTTTGCTTTATTAGCTCTATTAATATCATCTTTCAAAATGGAATCAGGAGTCATAGGAAGCAAAGTAATATTTTTATCCTTGTGAACAAGAGTATACTGATTGTTTCTACCATGGTGTACAAAATTTTATCAAATTGCCATGGTCTACCAAGTAATAAGGAACATGCTTGCATAGGTACCACATCACAATCAACATAATCAGCATATGTAGAGATACTAAAATGCACACTAACAAAGACGTGTTACCTTAACCTTGCCGCTGTTGTTGAACCATTGGATGTAGTAAGGATGTGGATGTGGTCTTGTGGTGAGAGAAAGCTTCCACCATATCCATGCTAGCCAAGTTGTTGCAGCTCCCTCCATCTATGATGACGCTAATAGAACGCTCCTTCACAACTCCCTTTGTATGGAACAAGTTATGCCTCTGATTTTGCTCAGCTTGTGTAACCTGCACACTCAAAACACGTTGAGCAACTAAACATTCATACCTGCCAAGATCTTCAGCAGCCATGTATTGCGCCTCATGATCGTAATCATCTCCACCGTGTTCTTCATGTGTAATAAGAGCCAAAGTCTCTTCATCATAGTCACTAGCGACTCATACCCACCATCCTCAAGAGCAATCATCACACGCTGAGATTGGCATTCTCTCATAAAATGTCCTCTTCCCTTACAACGACGACAAATAATATCACTTGTGTGCCCTGCTGACGCCATGGAAGAAGAAGAGCTCTGTAGGCCAAAGCAGTGTACTCTTGGCGATAGTGGTGGTTGTGCCTGCTTTCTTGTATCACGGTTGAGGTGGCAGCCACGGAGGTGCCGTGTAGTAGAACGTGGAAGTAGATGATGCACGTGGTGTCCATGATGAAGGTCGACCTGCAGAAAAGTTAGTCCGCGCCAAGGCCTGCCGATCCCAAGACTTCACGCTCAGCTTTACAAGCAAGATGGAATAATCGAGTGATATTATTATAATCCTTGTAGTCTAGAATGGTCTGAATCTCTATTTAATCCACCCGTAAAACGTGCAAGCATAGCTTCATTCTCCTCAACAATACCACATCTAATCAAGCCAGTTTGTAATTCCCGATAATATTCTTCACCGAATTTTTCCTTGTCTTAAGCGCTGCAATTTTTGAAGTAATTCACGTTGATAATATGGTGGAACCCAACGAGCACGCATAGCAGTTTTCAAAGCAGCCCAAGTAGCTGGAACAGGATATAATCTACAATGTTCGACCACCAAACACATGCAAAGCTAGTGAAAGCACAAACAAGCAGCAGGAACACGCTCTCCTCGTGATATTGTAAACATGTAAATCGTTGTTCAGTTTCTAATTCCCAAGTAAGATATATATCAGGAACATATCTACCCTCAAATGGTGGAATATTCAATTTCAGTTTAGGAGATGGTCATGATCTCGCACCAAGGGGAGCCCGAACATTGCCATTATTTGCATGTGGACGACTTGGTGGTTGTGGTGCTGGTGGTTGCACGTAGTTCGATGTTGATCAACCTCATCCTCGTAAGCTCTCACATAATCATCCTCCCCACCGCAGCAGCAGGAGCCATGTATATCAACAGCAGCACCAAGAGCTTGGCCAGTGAAGAGGGACACGGAAGCTCGGCGGAGGGCTGTTTCAGCGATGTGGAGGTAGTCCGTGTTGTTGTAGTAGAGGTGCGTTAGGTGCAGCCGGTGGTGGTGGTGGTAGACGCGCGAGCAATTCATTAAACTTGTTATCGAGCTTTGTTTCGAACGCCTTCTCAATGCCATCTATCTTCTCCATGGCCTCTTCAAATCTATTTAGCACATCGTCCACCTGCCCACTCATCATTTGTTGAAACTTATCATGTAGCGCTTTGTTTGTCATGTTCTCCGGTCGGTCTAAATCGGCTTGTGATCCTGCCATGGTTAGCAGCAATAGAAACACACAAGAATATGATTCACATACTACTAGGAAGTGGTGGTGGTGGTGTGGTGGACATCACAAACCGTCAGCAAATCTCAAATTCTTACCAGTTCTTACCAAAGAAGAAAGGTGATCGGCAACCGATGTAGTCAAAACTCTCAAAGCTTGGATAGAGCGATTACTGTGGAGAGTCAAACGCACGATGTAGATGTATGTGGAGCTGGGAAGGCTTATAATATGGTAGCAAAAAAGGTTAGCAATAATCAATTCAGAGATGCAAAGTTGAATAAACGCCAACGACGCAGATCAGGTTGGTCCTAGGCTAGACCGTGCTAGAGACGCGAGCCTAGAACACTAACAAAATCACGGCGCTGCACGTAAACAAGGGAAAAGCACACTCTAGATTTTTTTTTTCGCTCTTTCTTTTCTTTTTTTTTGCGCTGCTTTTTTTTTGCGCTGCTCTTTTTTTTTTTTGCGAAAAATCACTATAATGGCGAGTGTCTCAAAACTCTTCCGAGGTCAAACTGACAGGATGGGCATGAAATTTTTTCGACCAAATTTTTTTTTCCGACTGCCCGGACCCAAAAACTGGAAACGGGTCAAAAAAAACTTTCTATAACGGCGACTGTCTCAATACACTTAGAAACACTTAAAAACAGGATAGCCAGAAAATTTTTCGACAAGTGCGAGACGTCGCGCCTTAGCAATCGCTAAACCAACTTCCGAGGCTTATTGACCACGCCGGAGCACGATCAACCTGACCACGAGGGCCTGTTTCCTGCGAGCAAACGAAGAACAAGCAAGAAACTAAGATTGCAATCTGGATATTGCGTAATATAAGAGGAAAGCTTTATTAATGAAGGTGGGGTTCGTGACGCCTTGGTCTGGTCGTTGAACACAAACGGCACGTGAAGTTGCTGCTATGGCTAACTTTTGATCTAAACAAAACCCAAGGTCTAAACGGTGCCCTAAGGGCTGTATATATGGAGGAAGAGGGGGGAATTTCGTGGCCCTTGGTGGAGGGGTCCGAAATCAACCCTATCTCTTGTTTCCCCACACATACGGACTCTAAAAATAAGGTGACGCAGCACCTAGAATAGCCTCGGGACGACATTTATGAAGTAGCATCTTGTATATTTCGTCCAAGGCTTCATGCACCCATTATGGTGGCTTCAAAGTCCTGAAATCATCACTTGTAACTCCGTTCTTGTTCCCCTTGCGCATGGCATTATCTCCATGCTTGTTCTTGCTCCAATGTCCATCCTTCTCCAAGCTAGGGCCTTCATTTGTAAGCAAAACAAATGTATCCAATTTAGGAAGCATCATATTCTCATGAACATTAGAATCATTACCAAGAAACGAAAGTACGATAATTTAATCTGGCGTGGCGCGAGCTCTAGTAATTGGTCCAAGATATGTAGCAAGAGGGGCTGTGGGTGTAACAATGGTATTGATGTCCTCATCACCGGGGCTTCGGGAAGGCCCGGACGTCCGTGGATCGTCGGACGTCCGTAGATTTGGCTCTGGTACGGGTCGTCCGGTCGTCCGGTGGCTTCGGTCTTCCGTGAATTTCCATTCGGGTGCCCAGCTGCCGGACGCCCGGAGGGCGTCGATCGTTCGTGGCCTGGGAGTCGTCGGACGTCCGGACTTGGTCGGTCGTCCGACGCCTGTAGCTTCAGCAGCTTTTTCTTCTCCATCACGCTTGGGGTCCTCGCTGCCTTGGCTCTTGCGTAGTAGCTGTTCCTTGCCTGCTCCCAAGTACCTGATTACACATAGAGTTTCCGAATGAGGTAGTAGCCATGTCTCATGATTAGGAAGAGGGAGTTCGGAGAGGAGCGAGTTCACCTTATCTTCAATAGCTTTAGCTCGAGCTCGAGTCATGGGTCCACGTGGTGTTGAGGAAGATGTAGGTGCGTCCATGGGGATGAGTGAGGGATGCTCCGCATCATCTCCCCCCCTTGAGAGAGATCCGACCTCGGATCAAAAGCTTCATCTCCATGGTATGGTGCGAGGTCCTTGACGTTGAAGATGTCGCTCACATTGTACTTGTCTCGAGGTAGGTCGATCTTGTAGGCTTTGTCGTTAGAAGGCGTGCTAGCACCTTGAAAGGTCCATCGGCTCGAGGAAGAAGCTTGGACTTGCGTTCTTTGGGGAAGCGGTCCTTGCGAAGGTGTAGCCACACTAGATCACCAATGTTGAAGACCATGGGTTGCTTGTTGACGTTGAGCTTGGTCGCTAGTCGCTGAACTTGGCGCCGATGGTTTGTCTTGTATCCTCATGCATCTTCTTGATGTAGCTTGCCCTGCACTCGCATCCATGTTGGTGCGCTCTTGTAGAGGAAGAGGTAGAATGTCCAATGGGGACAACGGGTTGAAGCCGAGACGACCTCGAAGGGGACTTCTGGTAGTCGAATGTCTTGCACGGTTGTAGGCGTACTCGGCGATGGGTAGACATGCTTGCCACTCCTTGATGTTCTTCTTGATCAAGACACGAAGTAGAGTGGATAGTGTGCGGTTCGTCACCTCCGTTTGGCCGTCGGTTTGAGGATGGTATGCGGATGAGAACAAGAGCTTGATTCCGAGCTTGGCACATAGGGTCTTCCAAAAGTAACTCAAGAACTTGACGTCACGATCAGAGACGATTGTCTTTGGTACTCCATGGAGTCGCAAGATTTCCCTACAAAAGAGATTTGCAATGTGTGAAGCATCGTCTATCTTGTTGCAAGGAATGAAATGTGCCATCTTAGAAAATCTATCCACAACAACAAACAGGGAATCCTTTCCATTTTGAGTTCTACGCAAACCAAGTACAAAATCAATGCTAATGTCTTCCTAAGGTTGATAAGCAATAGGAAGAGGCATGTAAAGACCATGAGATTGAGCTTTAGACTTAGCTTTGCGACATGTAGAGCATCGGTTGGTGAAGCGTCAGACTTCACGGAACATCTTGGGCCAAAAGTAGTTCTTAGAGAGCGTGGCGAATGTCTTGTCGCGTCCAAAGTGTCCCATGAGTCCGCCTCCATGAGCCTCTTGCAAAAGGAGCAAACGAAGAGAAGACTCGGGAATGCATAGTTTGTTAGCTCGCATAAGATAACCATGCTAGATGTAATATTGTTCCCAAGAAGTATGCGTCAAACACTTAGCATAAGGAATAGCAAAAGATGGGTCGTTAGCATACAATTCTTTTATGTGCTCAAAGCCAATAACATTCAACTCAAGTTTAGTGACAAGCGTGCATTTGCGTGAAAGGGCATTGACAACTAAATTTTCTTTACCCTTAATGTACTTGATCACATAGGGAAAAGATTCAATAAATTCACTCTATTTGGCATGACGCTTGTTCAACTTAGTTTGACCTTTTAAGCACTTAAGAGTTTCATGATCAGTATGGATGACAAACTCATGCGGTCTAAGGTTGTCGGTGTACTAAAGTAGGGGTACCTTAGTAACCCGAACCTGCGCACGGGCAGTCGCACCGTCCCCGTGGCAAGCCTTGCCGGGCATCTGCCAAGACCCTCCGCGGCCCTTCAGAAAACAAGACCCCGGCAAGAGGAGCTTGCGGTAAGCCATTCAAGAACAAAGTAATCAAGACCCCGCAAGAGGAGCTTGCCGGAAGGCCACCAGTATGCGCGAAGGAACAAGGCCCCGACAAGAGGAGCTTGCCGGAAGGCTTGGTGGGCGCCGAGCCCCTGCGCGACAAGGTTCCTGCTGCTGCAAGGCGCTTGCCGGGCGGGCAACCTCTCTTCATCTCCGCTCCAGCTCACCCGCCAACGTGTCTCCACGAGGCTCTCCCAAGCACGCGTGTCGACGGGCGTGCAGCCAGCGGGGAGCAGCGATAAGCGGATGACAGCTACCATCGTGGCAAACGGAGGCGCACTTGACGGTCCCTGTTACCTGTTCAGCGATCGAGACGGGCATTGATGACTCTTGTCCCTTGCCGTCAGAGTTAGGTATAGATTACTGTACACTGTACAGAGCGGTGTACCAACCTATGTTTTTACTGTTTTACCCTTATCTACTTGGCACATGTGGTGATGCGGAGCATACGACGTTCATCCCCATGTACACTCCAACCACTCTCCAAGCCCCAAGGATACATAAGATGAGACCTCGACTATGCGCCATTGGACCCAAGGTGAACTCACTCCTCTTCGAACCGTCACTTTCCACATGTGAGACATGGCTACTACCTCATGCATGGACCTTGCATACACTCAGTACAACCGAGACGCACCATGGAGGATCCAAGGACCAAGGCCAAGCATGGAAGAGGAGAAGGAAGAAGAAGGGAGCAAGCGGTACTACCGCCCAGGCCCAGCGGTACTACCGCTTATCATCACAAGCGGCACTACCGCTCTACATCCGCTCCACTTCCGCAAAGTCCGACAAACTTCGGAGATCGAACGGCTCCAGAGCGGTACTACCGCCCATCATAGCGGTACTACCGCTGAAAGCGGTACTACCGCCCTGAAGCACGGTACTACCGCCACACTGCGTGCAGTAGCGCTCGGGCCGAGGCCCATGTACTGCTTTCGCCCCAACTTACCCCTTCGAGAACCTAGACTATAATAGACCCTCCTCTCATCCTTTCGAGGGTTAGCTTTGGATTTGCTCATATTTCGGTGTGAGAGCCTTTGCTCATCCACTTGGCTACTTCTCCTTCGAGATCAGGACCTCTACGGAGAAGATCCCCCAAGCGGATTCAAGACCCCCTCCTAGGGTGGACCCCATCAAGACCTCCTCATGGAGAAGAACGGCTACCCTTGTATCCTACCCTTTGTTGTCCTTGAATCTTGTGCCACTCTATGTGTTTGATAATCTAGCACTTGTGTGATCGTTTTCTTGTCGGTTGAGTGATCTCTCTCGTTCTCCCCGTGTTTTCCCTCGTGTTCTTCCGCTCGTTCTTCGTGTTCCTCGTAGGGATTCTCTCCAAGCGTGAAAGATCGTCCACGTAGGGTTCCGCCCTACATCATCTATGGATCAGAGCCACGTTGATCACGTTATTGGAGCCCCTACCCCTCTTTTTCTAGCTTGATTTTGTTGATTTCGTCCTAAATCCGAAAATCCCCACCAAAAATAGCCCCAAAATTTTTGTGATTTGTTAGTTTTGATGATGTTTTGTTGATTTTGATCCGTGGATTTGCTTGGTTTCAAGTGGATCTAGCATTCCCCCAAGTTTCCCCACTTTCCATCCACGAAATCTCTCCAATTTTGACCCCGAAATTATCCATTTCCGCCCCAAAATCGCGCCCCTATCCGGATTTGCGAAAAATCCCGACACGAGCGGTATTATCGCTTCTTCCAAGCGGTACTACCGCTTAGCACCTCCAAGCGGTACTACCGCCTTCCAAGCGGCACTACCGCCTCCCAGAGCCAGTTTTTGCGAAAAAACCCGACACGAGCGGTACTATCGCCCGCTCCAAGCGGTATTACCGCTTACGAGCGGTACTACCGCCCTCCCGAGCGGTACTACCGCCCTACCCAGTTTCAGTTTTTTCCGTTTCACCGCTTCGCCATAACTAATTCATCCGAGTCCGATTTTGACGTTTTTAGCTCGTTTGAAGCTATTGACACCCCCTTCCCATAAAATACTACCATCACCATTTGACTCCATCAAATTTTGTGAACTTTGGCATCTTTGCCTAGGGCTTCCGCCACATCCTCCGTGATAACCACCACCGACTTCCGCAACCTAACCAATTTTGTTCCCCATAGCATTAGTGGTTGCTTGAGTAGTGATTCGAGTCTCCTAAGGTGTTTCGCTACTTAGGGATGATTGCTTCTTCATCAACCACCACCACCACTTCCACATAACCTTGCCCACCATACACTTCCGACAACCCAACTTAACCCAATAGTTGATTGAGCTTTTTCGAGTTGTGGCTTGTGTCTCCTAAGGTGTTTCGCTACTTAGGGACGGCAACTTCAACTCCGACACGTATAGCCCATCATTCCACTTCCGCATTGGCGTGCAAACCACCACCGCATTCCCGCTACCACCATTTTGACATTTGACGTTGAGATTTTGAGTTCGCGGTTTTCCGCTTCCTAAGGTGTTTCGCTACTTAGGGACGCGTCTCCATCATCTTGGTATCCACATCAAGAACACCGCTACTCATCATCACCGGACGGTAACCTCCATATCATCTTGGTATCGTGGTATCCCTCCATTGTATATTCCCTTGCCATTGCATTGTTAACCCCTAGCCTTACTTTTATGCTATTTGCCTATCGAGACTAGCCATTTGAGTATTGCCGCAACGTTATTTGTGCACATTAGTGATCATACCTTCCATTACATACCATACCATATCATATTGGTATCATATCACCCATTG